>CM070038.1:78935140-78986784 GCA_036250615.1 Ptychadena robeensis
ATATATATATATATACATATAGATAACATTTTCTGATGTGGTCTGTAACTACCACAGGTTTGACAGGTAAAAACTACTGTAGACTTATCTATGTCTGATGACTGGAATCTAAGGTCTGCAAGTTGCATGTTTGGCTGTCTGAGATCTCGGGCCTATTATTATGTGTAGGGAATGCAGCAATGGTATATATCTCATAATTCTGCAAGTAATATACCATATTTTCACCTTTATAAAACTTACTTTACCCTCCAAAGTTGGGTGGTGGGACATGCTTGCGTCTTATAGCAAATGCGCAACCTCAAGCAGACGAAAGTCTATGCCTCCTCTAATTTCAGGCCAACACTTGGACCACTGCCTGGCAGTCATGAATTTGTTTCAAAAACATTTTTCCACAAACTAGACATTCTGATTGATAGTGCGTCCTATAGGCTGAAAAAATTGTATACATTGCTTTTTTATTAAAAGGCAGTTTTGTATGTGTATATCTTTTGTTTTTATTAAATGTGGCACTCTTTTGTCAAGCATCTGCCTTTCCATGTATATTAATTGATTGTATAATGGTCAGTAGATTTTATTTGGCCCCAGAGCATCAAAGCGTACTTAAAGCCCCCATACACCTTTAAATCTCTCCATACAATTTCCTTTAGATCTACCAACAACTATGTAGTGCCGGGTCCTCCCTGATAGAGTACATAGTGATTGGAAGGTTTAGAAAAGTCCTCATAATACATGGTTTTGGTAGAACAAATCTGGATTTTACAGAAATTGTATGGAAAGGTTGTAAGGTGTATAGGGGGCCGTTAGATACAAACTGAATGGATAGTTTAGGTAGGTCCTCACTTCATTGTCGTTGTAGATTGTGCAATAATTCTAGACAAACCTATAACATGCACAATTAAGGAAATTGTATTATAATATCACCAGAGTGTTGTATATGGTAACTTCCCAGTCCCAAGTGCAATTGTTGTAATTGCACTTTGATAACCCAGCAGACGATTCGCTTGAAGGGGATAAACCACAATTCAGGTAAGGGTACTAAGAACCATGAAATACAGTGGGGCAAAAAAAAGTATTTAGTCAGCCACCAATTGTGCAAGTTCTCCCACTAAAAACATGAGAGAGGCGTGTTACTTACATCATAGGTCACCTCAACTATGAGAGAGAGAATGGGGGAAACAATCCTGGAAATCACATGGTAGGATTTCTAATGAATTAATTAGTAAATTCCTCGGTAAAATAAGTATTTGGTCACCTACAAACAACCAAGATTTCTGGCTCTTACAGACCTGTAACTTCTTCTGTAAGAGGCTCCTCTGTCCTCCACTCGTTACCTGTACTAACCTCCTGGGCGTTCTGCCTGAGATATCTCGGTTTGAGTTTCACTGATCATGAAACTCAACCCGAGATAACTGCGGGCAAACCCACGTGTCCACCAGATTCCACCGGCGATCATAAATGCCGATCCTTCTGGGTCCTCCTCAATCGCATCACCAGTTTCGCAAAAGGGGCAGGGGTTAGTCGGCGTCATAGACCTCCACATTAATTAATCGCAGTGGCATTTAATATGCTCCGCCACATGCGCAATGCTCAGGGGGTTAATGGCACCTATTATCAGTATCAAAGACCACAACCTTAAACAATCACACTCTAAACTCCACTATGGCCAAGACCAAAGAACTATCGAAGGACACCAGAAACAACATTGTAGGCCTGCACCAGGCTGGGAAGACTCTGCAATAGGCAAGCAGCTTGGTGTGAAGAAATCCACATTGGGAGCAATAATTAGAAAATGGAGAACATACAAGACCACTGATAATCTCCCTCAATCTGGGGCTCCAAGCAAGATCTCAAAATGATCACAAGAACAGTGAGCAAAAATACCACACTGGGCGACCTAATGAATGACCCGTGGAGAGTAACAAAGGCCATCATCAGTATCACACAGCCGCTGTTTGAATGATCCAGAAGTCATATGGCCGCATTGTATTTTTCAGCATTGTGTGTGGAGGAAGCCATCTTCATAAAAGAAGGGTTTAGCTTCCTTAGTTTCAAAGTCTGTACCATTGTAGTGAGCACCACAGTGGTGACATCACCAAATCTTTGTGCTGATTACCCAAGGCTAGGAGATCTCATGCCACAGACATACAGGTGTCTGGCTACTGATCTAGTAATGCATTGGCAACATTGAATGCCAGGAAGTACTCTACTCTATAAGATAAGACTGTGGCTGCCAGTTAACAGCCATTTTATAACTGCAACCACACCACTGTGTGCCGAGGATGAAAACATTCGGTGGGTGGTCATCTGCCAATCACCATTCAACTACCCCATCATAAATCTACAAACAACCATCCAGGGCTGTGTTTCCCATTCAGTCGAGAGCAGCAAACAGATGGCAATCGATGTACCATGTGATTTAAGATTACTAAAAAAGTAATCAGAGGTTATAGTTGGAGATGTTTTTGGTGGAGCCATAAGTAGAGGCCAATATAACATGTTGCATGTAATGTGATCACGTATGTTATAATAACCAACCCCGGCCTATTCTATTTTATCATCTATTCTGCACTCTTATTGATTGAGATATATCTGCAGATGATTCTACAGCAGAGTGTGATACTTATAATGCAATTTAGTTTCCTCATACCAGCACAATCTCCTGTGGGTTATAGTGTTGTATCAGGTTGTAAATCTACACGTCAGCTGTGCTACTGCTTGAAGTATGGTAGCGCTCTATTGCTTAGAACCTAAGCAAACAGCCGTGCGCGATGTAAAGGCCCACATACACCTTACAATCTTTCCATACGATTTCTGTACAATCAAATTTTCTTCTACCAAAGCCATGTAATATGAGCACCTTTCTTATCCTTCCAATCACTATGTATTCTATCAGGGAGGCCACTATACTACACATTTGTGTGTAGATCTAATTGTATGGATCGAGCTTTAGGTGTATGGGGGGCTTAAGGCAAGAGAAATTACGCAAACTCGAATATACCATATGCCGCTCAACACTAAAAGTGAGATCATTTTCATTGATCAACTTTAATGAACTTTTTCCTCTTCATTTCCCATTTGCTATTTTTCTGCATCAACAAAATGAGCAGAACTGAAAAAAGCCATCACGTTACCATGTTCTTACATGTTCCTTTTTTAGGTAAAAAAAAGAAAAGCATTTTTCTTTTCAGTTGTTTACAACTTTTTGTCTATAGTTTATGTCAAATATTAACAGAATTTATACAAAACAATAATAGTAAAATAAAAAAAAATTCTCATGAAATCATGTCGTTATCATAGCTTATGACAATGATTTCTGAGCAAGACAGATTTATAATGTGGTGGTCTTGGTAATATTGCTCTGGCCATTAGGTGTGGAGGTTAGGGAGTTAAATTTCCAAGCTCCTCACCAAACTTTCTGGTGTAGAGAAGGGATGTGGGAACAAGTATTGCTGCAGCACATGCAATGTTTGCATTAAGGAAGTTCAAAGTTATGTCAAAGTTTCCACTGCAGAGCAACACTTTCTTTATTGTAATGTCCCCACAACCGTTCTTTACATTAGAAATTTGGGTGATTATATCTTGATTTATGTTCAGAGGTTTTGCAATGAACGAAAATATTAAGCCCATCTCTAAAGCCCCCCATACACCTTCAGATAACTCCATACAATTTCCATTAGATCTACCAACAACTATGTAGTGCTGGGTCCTCCCTGATAGAATACAGTGATTGGAAGGCTTAGAAAGGTCATCATATTACATGGTTTGATAGAACAAAAGTTGATTTTACAGAAATTGTATGGTTAGATTGTAAGGTGTATGGAGCCCTTAAGGGTTAAACCACAATGATATTTACATTTGGTTGTCCCTTGATGAGCTGGAACTGTGTATTCAAGGATTCATTATACAGGTCACCTGACTATCTGTATGGCAGTTGTTCTACCAGTTTCTGTGTTGATGAAGTAGATGTTTTTTTTGTAATTGTGAAATCATTTTTCATGTTCACCTTGCCAGCTGAGGCATTCTATAGTTCAGTACTGCTAAAGGTGTGCTGCACAGAAAATCAACACTCATTGTGATTATATTTGAGTTTTTAAAAAGTACTGTATATACTTGAGTATAAGCCGAATATTTTAGCACCTGATATGTGCTGGAGATGTAGAGAAGGGTTGTAGGAACATTTGAAAAAATATATCTATAGTATACAGTATTGCTTTAGTAGTTTTTAAATAAATTAGATTTAAATCCAGTCAAAGTTTTTTTTTAATTTGACTTAATTTTAAACTTCATTTATCCAAAAACTCCATATGCTAGAGTAATTTTTTTAACATTGTTCCCATATCCATTCTTTACATCTGCAGCAATTTTGGTGATGAAATCATGTTCAGGGGCTTCGAAGTTAACTTCATTCAGATAGTTGAATAACATCTCAAAACAAAACTACATTTGCTGTGTGTTTCTGTGCCTTAGCTGCTGCATCCCCCTACCCCATAAAATTAGGTACCTCATCTTATATTTGGGTCGGCTTATACTTGAGTATATAAAGTACCGTATTCGGACTATAAGACACACCCAAAGTTTTAGAGAGAAAATTAACAGAGACAGTAATTCATTAAGTGAATATACAGAATGTCCCAGCAAAGTAGGAAGGACGGGACCATGCAATATTCACTCTACATTCCTCCAGCCAAAAGTCCAGTGGCAGGGGGAATTTTATTTATTTATTTATTGCAGCAGAGTGTCAGGGCTGAAATTTTAGCATACATTTATACACTAGCAGTACTTATGAAGAGACACTTTTAACAATCTGGCACTAACAACTTACCCATGAGCAGCTATTTACATATGGGAGGACAGATGAGTCCTTGTTTTAAAAATGTATTTATTGCAATGCAGAAAATTAATATAACTACACAACTCATGCTATCTTATTGTAAAATGTGTCATTCCATAAGTTGATCGGTGTTTTCAGAAAATGGGTACTGCTAATGCAGATAAGATCTCTTCTTGGCAGTTTGGCTTGGCTGGAGGTATTGGAACATATTTTAAGGTCCCCATACACGGGTCCGTTTCCCAACGGATTCCCGGACCATCGATTCCGGGCGAGTGCACGCCAATCGATCGTCCCGGAATCGCGTGAAGCCCACCTTGTCCGTCCGATCACGTCCGATCGTTCGGGGGCCCAGAATCGGATCGCACAGAGAACCAACATGTTGGTCTTTCTGATCCGATTCAGCACACATCAGGGGGAGTTGCCATTTGGGAAGTAAGCAATCGGACATGGAATCGTCCAGGAATCCGTGGGACAAGGTGGTATGTAGCGATCGGACACATTTAATTGGCCGATCGATCGGACCTCCGATTCCCGCTGACATCGCCGGAATCGATCGGATAGGTGATCGATCGGCCATGGAATCCGACAATGTATGGATAGCTTTAGCCTCCTGGGATGCAGAGCTATTACTCCCAAGATGGTTGGGACGAAAATACACTTTCCCATTGATTTTAATGGTAAAAATGTGTGTCTTATAGTCTTATGGTACCTGTTTTGTGGCATTTTGAATTTCTGTCTTTCTCCTGCTGTAATCTATTTATTGTCCCTGTAGAGGATACTTGCAGGTATTAAATGCGCCATAAATAATTTTCTTCTTTCTTAGACGGAAGGGGTCAGAGTGTCTGTTAAAGTCTTGACAGATCAGAAAGGAACGCCACTACTTTTTGGAGTCCGACAGAAGGAGGCCGTTGTGTCTTTCCAAGTACCTCTTACCCTCAGGGGATTGTAAGTGAAGATTTTTTTTCCTCTAGAGAGATCTAGCGCAGTGGCTTGTGCACTATATTTAAGTTACAACAAAGGGATCTGTTTAGGCTAAATTACCGCTCTGGATTCACAGCATGTGTAGTCTAAAGCATGAAATGATAACCTCATGTCTGCATGTGGTGTCATTAGCAAATGCTCACATCTTCCTCTACAGCAGTGGTTCCCAAATTTCCTTGCAGGGCTCCCCTTTTCCATATAGGAACATTATTATTATTATTATCATTTATTTATATAGCGCCAACATATTACACAGCGCTGTACAATATATTAGAGTGGAGATACAACACAATATAGTACACACAGGAATAGGAGGAGTAGAGGAGCCTGCCCGGAAGGGCTTACAGTCTAATAGGTTGGGAAATAGAGTATACAATAGGTGGGGGGGGGGTGGGGGGGCTGGCATGGTAGTGATGTTAGGGGTGTTAGATGGATAGGTCAGACTGAAGAGGGAGGTTTCCAGGGCTTTTTTAAAAGAGCTGCAGCTAGGAGCAAGTCTAATGGGGCGAAGGAGAGAGTTCCAGAGAGTAGAATGCTGCCCTAGAGAAGTCCTGTAGCCGGGCATTTGATAATGTCATGATTTCATTAGTAGGTCACTGGAGGAGTAGATGAGTCTAGCAGCCTAGCAGAGTCTACCAGGACTTTGGTAGGTCTCTGGGGACAGGAAGGGGCGGATCTTGGAGATGGAAGTGGCAGGATCTAGCAATGTTCTGAATGTGGGGAGTAAAGGAGAGTGCGGAGTCGAAGATGACACCAAGGCAGCGTGCTTGTGGAATTATATACTGTAAGTGAGATGTTGGGGGGAGGCTTGGAAGGTGATGGGGGAAAGATGATGAGTTCTGTTTTGCTCGGGTTGAGTTTAAGGAATCTGTCAGCCATCCATGAAGGGATGGCCAAAAGGCACAGAGAGATATTGTCAAGGACAGAGGGAGTAAACATTATCTCGAGCCCAGCACAATGCGGAAACACAGGGGTTTATGAAACATAACAGATGCGTTAGCATTACTGCGATCACGTCCGCTACGGTAAAAAAAACGCATAATTGCCTCAGTGTGGCTAGTGTGAAATGGTCCTCAAACTTTATTTAAGATACAACTCCCTTTATCATGCAAAGACATGCATCATATTTACACACCAATTATACAGAAACATTAATCATTCACATAGAGACAAACACACACAGAGAGACATGTTACATGAACCATTAGTTCCCCAACGGTTGTCTTCCTGTTTATTATCTCTCAGGCTCTCAGGTCTGATTGGCTGGTAGTGGGTGGACTGTGTACAATCCCCAGAAGAAGAGAACTGACAGCAGGGTTCTGCACATCTATACCTCCGTGCCCCCAAGTTTGGGAACCACTGCTCTGCAGCTGAAGACCTACAACTAATGTTACTTTTCGATATGCTTGCTCCTTTCTGTGTAATCAAGCAACTGCTCAGCAGATTGCACAGAAAATGTGTTTTTCTCTGCTGATCTGGTTTGTTACACAGTGAGGAGCATGCACATCGAATTAGATGCGGGATCTGTATGCTTTCATGCACAGTGGTTTCATTTTTGTGGGATTGTGGCAACTTCAAAAACTAGCCAGAATACCAACAAATCTACACTAATTACATTCTTCTAATTACAGATCAATAATCTTCGAAAAGTTTGTTGCAAACATTGTTTAAGTTGATGGTCAGACAAGAAAAGATTTAGCAAATAAATTATTCGAAGAGCGTAAAGATGGTTCTAATGGTAGTTTGTATTCATGTGTCATTGCAGATAAAAACCTTCTATTCTTTACATCTAAAGATTGTTCCACTATTTACAGCTGCATTTCGGTTCTAATATAGTGTGCTTCCTACCATCCTTTTATGTTCCTACCTCCCCCAGATTTCATGTTCTGAGATTTCTTTACCTAAGTAAAGAAAGCATTATAGCATAGCAACTGCCCCTACTAATAACTGAAGGGTGCAGACGCCTTGACAGATTGACCAGGATCCTTCCGCATGTAGTATGGTGCAATCCGACATGTCAGTAAATTCCTGGCTGATCCTATTACAAAGTAATGCCAGGCACACAAAGGGTGCCTGCTGATCCTCTGAGAGGCTGGTCCCTCATCTATCAAGGGAGGATCGCTATGTGTATGGGTACCTTAACTTACCTTGGTGATGCCTTTTTATTAGAACTGCCTCAATTCCTAAAAACAGGAATATTCTTGTTACAAGTATATTAGAGTGACACACAGTGAAGAAACATTGTGATATCTCATTCAACATGGTCTCATCATGCCACAATTGTGGTGATGCTGATGAAAATGAAGGTCCTTGGACATAAAGGTTGGTATGTAGTTGAAAAAGAAAAGGTTCCCAGTCCATTAAATTGGTAAGATTAAAGGTGCGGTAAGGCTGGGTCTACACTAGACAGCCCCATAAACCGCGGGTCACATTATGTACATGCCGGCATGGCGTGTCCATAGCTACCACCCATGTTTTGCCCACTGTGCCAGTGCTGTTTCAGTATTCGCCATGTTGGAAACACCGTGCCCTATATTTGCTTTTAGCAGTCCACTGCCGAAAACGAATCGCGCTTGGTTTGCGCACGTCACACATTTAGCCCTAACGCTATGTGTCTTCGGTGCATCCACAGGATGCTGCCGGATCCACAGAGCCTGGTTGGCTATGCTGCACCACCCCAAACTCGGTCATAACACGCCAGTATAGACTGGCACACTACGGGTTTTTCCCCGCGGTCGATGCGCCTATTAGCCAGCCACATCTGAATCCAGTGATGCTGGAGGGGGAGAGTGTCACTGCACTCAGATCCGAGTTGGTGGAGGGAACGGGACCGTGAGAACCCCTCACCACCATTTTGCAGCCTGGAGGATCGGACACTCGTGGGAGCGAGCAGGCAGGAAAGGTAAGTTCCTGGACATAGTTGTAGTCCCTGGATATACATGTGTTATGTGTATAAGTGTTTTTATTTTATTTTTACAATCTACATTTGCATGTTACTTTAAATTAATAAGTCATTGTTTTAAAATAGAAAAAGGTTTTGTTGCTTTAATTGTATGTTACTTTATAGCAGGGCAGGAATCGCTGGACAAGGATGGTAGGAATCACATTACAGTAGCACCCATTTTTTAATACATATATGAATGTATAGTATGCTCATCTTTATACCCTAAACACACCCATATAATTAAATAGTCATGTCTCCTCATTAGATTTCAGCGCAATTACCAATACCGGGATGTTGGACGCACCCTGTGCCAACCGCCGACCAGGGCAGAGTCCGAGACGGAGTCCTTCTATGTGGATGTCTCCACTCTCTCAGAGAATAACACCACATATGTTCTACGTGTCACACATGTGAATAACTTTACTCTGTGGTGAGACGCAATCTTGATTGATGTCTGTATGATCATATTGTGTTTCTGTGAATTTCATGGGATCTTTGTTTTTGTAGGACAAACGAACGGTTCAATTTTACTGCAACTCCTGCTCAGCCTCAGGTATGTAATGTAAAAGGTGGCATGTACCGTATTTTTCAGACTATGAGACGCTTTGGACCATATGACGCACCCAGTTTTAAATTAGGAAAACCAGGAAAAAAAATATTTGATATATAAAAGCGTTCACATCAATTGGGTTAATGCAATTGATTAAACGAATGCAATATAAAATTAAACCAGTAGATGTCACTAGCAGCAGTGCGTCTTATAGTCTGAAAAATACGGTATATGTTGTGTTTCAGCTACAGACAAGGGTTACCTGTTTTTAGTTGTGGATATGTTAGTGTCTTGTGTATTATATATTGAAAGTTAACTTGCAGTCCTTTTTACACAGACTGTACATAGTCTACAAGGAAAATATTAATTGTCATTTATTTAAAATGTTTTATGTATGTTTGATGGTGATTAACATCATCATCGTGCACTAGGGAAACTGCTTATTGGGGATCTAGACTAAGCTCTGGCATTGAAGAACCTGAGGAAAGTCTTTGTATATACATCAAGGATGTCAAATCTCTTCCTTTTTTAAAGTGTATAGAATACCATTTTGTTTTTAATAAAGCAGGTAAGAACCTGTGTGACGTCTTAATTGCATTTTTTTGCAATTGCGTCTTAATAACATTTCCCCATAAAAAATAGGGGTGTGAGTCTGAGCTACCACATCATCCTAAATAATTTCATCCTTCTTACCTCTCTTCTTTTTCACTCTTTCACCCATGTTGTTAGATTTTGCAAGGAGAAACATCAGCCATAAATCATTTTTATATTGATAGAGCAAGGAAGTGCTTTTCTATTAGTTGTTCTTATTTACCTAGTAAGATTTTAACTTTTTTGCTGTCCTGGTGGCCATATGAGGGAGGAGAGAGGCAAAATATTTCCAGTCTCGCCCTCTCAAAAAATACAATCCTTTTTCAAAAATAGTGGCTCGTTAAAGAAAACCTACTTCCATTGAGGATTTAAGTATTGATGATGCTGTTCCCTGGCTGAAATATGGATCTAATGGCTTCCATACAGAGGACTCCCCAATGTAATAGTTGTAGCTTTTCCTGGGCTATTGCTTCGTTTATATCCTTGTTTTCAATACCCTGTCCTCTTTTGGACACAGCAAAATAAACAGCGATTATAGATTATAGAATGAGGCAGCGATAAGTGAATACTCACTGTATTGTTTCCAGAAAAATGTTAGAATACTAAAAACAACTTATTATTAGTGTTTAGATCACATGGAGTATCAAGATACTTATTAAAAGGATATGGCTGAAAAATTAGGTCAGAGTTTCTCTAAACTGGCCGGTCTTGTGTAGTATCCCTGGTATGTAGTGATTAGTATCTACAAACTGTGGTTTAAGAAAGAAATGGCAAATCCTGAACAGGGTCAGGGGTGCCCAAGACTCAATGCATGTTGGAAGGGAATGCTATCCTGCTTGCACATCCCACAGAAAAGCTACTATAGCAAACATTGCAGAAAATGTAATAATGGGTGTGAAGAAAATGTGTTAAAACATAAAAGCCCATGCTGATTCCTGGTCACTAAAAGCCACATATGAATATCATATCTGGACCACGGAGCAATAGCAGAAGGCAAAACCTAAGGTTCTGCTATTTATCCATGATACGTTGACATGTATCACCTTCTCAAAGATTGTTCTTTGATTAGCAGTAAACGGTGGGGGGAGGGGGGGCCTGCATTAATTACATATACATGTCTACGGTAGGGACATTAGATTGTGAGCTCCTCTGAGAGACAGTGAAATGACTATATCTGTAAAGCGCTGCGTTATATGTCGGTACCATATAAATACAAGATATAGAATAATACAAGAATAATAATAAAAATAATAAAAAAGCTGTTGTCAATCTTTCATGTTATTGTGTATTGTTTGTCTTATTTTTTTCTGCTTTTCCTCATTCTTTCTTTCTTTCATTTCAGTATTTCAAATATGTGTTTCCTCCAGAGGTGGACTCTGTGATTGTAAAGGTTTCTTCACCGTCCGCCTTCCCCTGTTCAGTCATCTCCGTCCAGGACATTCTGGTGGGTATACATCACAAGAAGCTGTTTTGTTATGAGCATATTCAATTATTCATGTAAAAGGTGTCCTGAGAGCAATATGACCCAGAGCAAACATACTGGTAATATATTCTGATGTCATTTGCTGCATACTTGTTCCAGCAAATCAGAGTTTAGATCTTTAATAAATGGTTTTCCTCCAAACCATCCCATTCAATCTATTTCTTGTGTCTAACAATAACAGTAATGTTTAAAGGGAGGTACCACTTAGGGCCCAGGTGCCCAACCTACGGCCCGGGGGCTGCATGTGGCCCTTCGAGCATTCCTACCGCGAAACCTACTGTTAATGCATAGGGCAAAGGAACTCACCTGTCCTCACCCAGGATCTTCTTTGGGAGGGATGTGCTGGTTGAGCACATGAAAGCCGTTCTAAGATGAGTGCCTATGCTCCCACTATTCCACCAATGAACTGGGGGATTATTGTATGTGACATTTAACTTCAGAATAGGGGCATATAACCTTTGAATTAAAGGTTATGGGCCCCATAGATATCATCAACGGCTTTGATGATATCTATGAAGCACATAACCTTTGAGGATATATATGACACAATTGAGCATCACCATACTACAGTGTTCCCTACTTGAAGTATCATTAAAAACAAGTTTTGTTATTTAAAAATAATAAATAATGTTTTCTAGCTCCACTTGCTTTCATTTCTTCACTATAAAATCCCTATACAAATCAGTAGAGATTGAAAAATTTACGTGCGGCCCTTTAGTGATGCCGAGGGCCGCACTTGTGGCCCTCCATATCGACTCAATTGCCCACCACTGAGTTAGGGTATGACTCCACAGCATTTTGTGATCGGTCGGGACCCTTATGTTAAGCGCAGTGCTTGGCAGGGGTCCCGCCGGATCACATACACTTTACCTGCCCGGCGGATTCTCTGTTCCGATCCGCCGGACAGGTAAAGTGTATGTGATTTGTCGTGACCCCCCGCGCTTAATGCAGGGGTCCCGACAGATCACAAAGCACTGTGGAGATATAGCCTAAGGAGTGTAGACAGCCCAAAAGACCATTTTTCCAACACACTTAAAGGAGTCATAGCTGTTGTTAAAGGAAATGTAACCCCTGTATACTTTAATTACTTAATAGCTTAATCTGACAGTCTGCGCCTTATCAAGTTTCTGACACTTTCCCGAGTTCTAGTACCAGTGTCAGATAACGGAGCCCTGTAGGTGTTTACATTACTTCTAACTAAAGTGTGCTATTTGACACTGTTAAACAGAAGATGGGGGTTTCATGAATTGTGTAATTACTGTGAGTACTTTCTGCCAACTTGTTGGCAGATTTTGAGGAGTAACACTAAAGGAGAGGCTAGGAAGCTTGCACACGTTTGTAAGAAGTTTAGTATTTTGTTTACATAAAAGGAAAGATCGTAATGCTGCATCTTAACAGCATCCACCATACCTTACCTTCTCCCACCCTTTGTCTTTCAGCCTTACACCCTTACCTGCTGCAATAAACTCCCCAAATCACTCTGAATACCATTATTTATTAAGTAAATACTCTACCTTTTACAAGTGGTTGGGTCTGGCAAATGTCCATTGGAGTAGTGAGCATTGTGGGGTACAGCAGGGTATGCCTTTATGCCCCATACCCAGTGGGTTTTTGCATAAGAGGGGTCAGGAAACTGATTCATTAAAGAAACCCCTTTGACACATTCACACTTGTGCGCGTGGTGTGTACTGTGCTGGTAAACAACACATAGTGTATAGTGTGGAAGAACCCAAGGACAGGATTTGAAAGTTGTCCCTCCACTTCATTTATTTTGCAGGTCTCTCCCCTGCAGTGTCAGCCACAGCTGCTTCACCCGTCAGCCATCGTGGCATGCTCTCTCTCTCTCTCTTTTTCACTCCTGCTCTCCCAGCCAGGGAGCCACAGCAAGGAGGCTAAAGATCTGCAGGTTGCAGACCCCTAGAATCTTAGGTGAAAAGCAGAAAAAATAAAAGAATGGATGTCTTTTAGTGTAGGGTTGTACATACTCACACCTGGTTGGACAGATTTTGCTAAAAACAGAATGATTTACCGCCTCTGTAAACCACACCTTGCTTTATTTCCTGTCTTTTAGAGAAGTATCTGTAGGTGGATCAGACCCATGAGGACTGGAGTTGGACAATTCTGTTCTGCTGCCATTTTTGAAGCTTCGATGTATTTTTTCATGCATTAGTGTTACTGCAATACAATACCTTGCTTATACTTTTGTAGCAGGGTTCACTGATTTCTGAGTTTGTAGCTATGACGGTGACCTTTATATGACATTGTAAGATCACATTTGGTTTGTCTACTATGATAATATTGTTTGCAGTTGGCAGCTTGTTTGATTGCCTTTTTGTTATCTAAGCATTGTTATTACCTTTCCTTTGCAGTGCCCAGTGTATGACCTCGATAATAATGTGGCTTTTACAGGGATGTATCAAACGATGACCAAGAAAGCTGCCATCACAGTGCAGGTGCCCATGTATTATATTTTATAATCCTGTTCTTCATTATAGATGCTTAAATCTTATTCTTACTTACTGGGAACATTTCTAATTTGTATAATCCTTTCATCTGTTTCTCCATATACCTAGAAGCTTAAGGTATAGTTATAAAAATTGTCTGTATCTGTTCTGTTAGAGTTACACTTATGTAACCAATCAATGTATAGCACAAGCTTTGGTCTCATATACTAGTGGTAATCCTCAATATATGTGACTTTACTTTATAGATCAATGTACGTGAATTGGCTGTAGACTGTTGTTGGTGTTACTGATCAGTAATTGTGCTGTGACACCTTTTATCAGAACGTAATCTGTTGTTGCTTTATTTCATAATCTAATGCCCAGGTGCCCAACCTCAGGCCCAGGGGCCGCTTGCAGCCCTTTGGGCGATCAATGGTGCCCCCCTCAGTCCTCCAATTGTGGCCCCCAAAACCTAACTGTAATTGCATAGGAATTTAGTCCACCGCTCCCCCGCTGACAGGTCCTCGCCAGGAATTTCTTAGAGTGGGAAGAGGAGGAGAGAAGATACACTTGCGTGATAGGTGTACACAAAAGCCAATCAGGGACCCAGATGGCGCCTGAGTAATGGCCCCCATGCATGCACAGATATTAGCGGCCGACAGATTAAAAACAATAAATTTTTAGATCGGTCGACTGAAAATTGGTGCATGCCCACATGGTCCGATCAATTAAATTGGATCCTAATTGTGAAAAAAAAATAGATCAAAACATGATCGGACATGTCGGAAAATTTTTATCGGTTGAGTACAAATTGAGTACAAATTACGATCCACAAAACCCAAAAAATGTATCAAAAATTGGTTATTCCATGTGGAGTATATTCTATTTTCCATCAATCAATCTCCAATTGTACGATTGAAAAAAATTGATCGTTTTAAGTCTGTCGGGCGCTAAAATCTGTGTATGTATGGGGGGCGTAAGTCCCTTGCTTCTCCTCTTATCTAGTGTTGGTGGAGATTCACACATCTTCTGTGGGTGCACAGCCTGAGGAAGCCAAATTTGAACGGCGAAACATGTAGCTGCCATATGCACCCCACAGTGTGGATGCTTTTATAGATAGATTGCAAAAAGAGCATGTGTGCACATTTTATTTGATGTTGAAATATGTGGATTAGACCATATCGTCTGTATTTGGATTTGTATGCGCTTTTTGTATAGCATCTACTGTGACATTGCTTATGAAACTTAATAAATTCAATATTTTTAAGATAACTATATTCTATATCAACAAGGGAGTCGGTGTTCCAGTTAAAGTCCCATGAGGGTATTTTTCTTAGTTCTAGTGTTGGCGGAGGATCAGCAGTCTGGTGAGTGCCTATGCTCCCATTATTCCACCAATGAACAGGGGAGGACTTTAAAATAAATATTGCGGCACATACCATTTCAAGCAAATGTTATGTGCCCCATAGATATCATCAGAGGCTTTAATGATATCTATGAGGCACATAACCTATGACGATATGGCACAAAATGTATGGTATATGGCACAAAATGTGCATTACCATACTATTCTTCTCTAAAGCTTGAAGTATCATTTAAAACAAGTTTTTTTTATTTAAAAACATTGAAAATGATGTCTTGTAGCTACAGTATACCTGCTGTACTTTTTCATAAAAAATGCTTATACGAGTCAGTTTAGGTTAAAAATGTTATGTGCAGGGCGTGGCCTGGACATGACCGGGTAAAGCCGCACCTGTAGTGAACTCCCGCTCCCATCGTCCGAAACCTACCTTTTCGCCGCCGCTCCGGATTCGATACCGGCAGGGCCCAACTCCTCCCAAGATGGCCGCCAGCCAGAAGCCAGCGCGCGCGGCCGCAGCATCGCCGCCTTCCTCCTCGCGGCTACGGCAACCGGGTGAGTTGAGCCCATCACAGACTACGCCGCCCAGCTCCCCTTCTACCTCTGTGGCTCACACCGCGGGGCGGACTTCTCCATTGCCCCATGATGACCAACTGGCTGCGGGGGCACTGAATCTGCCTGAGGCCTTGCAGACAATCATCAGCAACATGTCTACCAAGGCAGACTTGGCACACACAGGCTGGAGGGATCCTGGAAAAAAGACCTCCTTCCCATCCAGCAGGCCATTACCCAGCTGGAGGAGCGGATGACCGGCGTGGAGGACACCCAGGCTGACACCGGGGCCCAGCTGGCCCAACTTGCTGAAACGGTGGCCCGCCATGACCAGCAGCTGGCGGCGGGGCAGCTCCGGTCGGATGACCTCGAGGATAGAAACCGTGTAACACCATACCATTATCCGGGGACTTCCTGAGGCTACCCCTGCCTCCCAGCTTACGGACACCGTCTCAGCCCTGTTTTAGTGCCTCCTGGGAGATGTTGCAACCGGGAGCTATTGAATTGGGCCGGGTCCATCGTGTGGCGGCGGTCGAATGGATCGAACTACCAACCCGGCACGTGCTTTGCCGGGTCACTTTTACAACCGTTAAGAACTATCCTCCGGCAGGCTTGGGCCGCGCCGGTGAATTCGATGGGGCGCGCCTTCATCTGATGCCTGATCTCTCAAGGAACCCTGCGTCGCCGTTGCGATGCTCAGCCTTTGCTGGCAAGTTGATCGAGGCCGGGATTCAATACCGCTGGGGCACCCGCTCCACCTGCGTTCGCCTCGACTCTGGGGATTTCCTGGTCGATCCATACATGATCCCTCCTCTATGGATCGCCTCCGTATCCCTGCCGGTCCACCTTGATGACTGGCTGATGTTCCTCCGGGCAGCCACCCTCCACCCGCAATCGTTCACCATACCGCTCCTCTCAACCATACCGCCGCTCGCTGCCTCAGAGGGAACCTAAGACGCCACCGAGCCTTGCGGCGGATCACCCGATGAGCCTGGATGCGATCCTCTTCTTTCCTGTGCCCTGAGCCCTGGACTTGCTCTCTGGATTGCCTCTGCCCGGAGTCAATAAGTACTGCACAGTTTTTGGGGGTTTCTCCTCCCTCTGCTTTGGGGCTGCTCATGGGATACTTTTCTCCGTACGCCCGAGGGTCGCGTTTGGTCTAGTACTGGGCTTCGGCTTCTCCTCCCCCTCCTTCTTTGGGTGGGTGGGGTGGGGTGCTGTCCCTGTGTCCCCGGACGTTTCCCTTCTCTCTCGCCCCGGATCCACGTGCTCTCCCTCCCCCCAGGATTTGCATCTCTGCCCGGTCACTTACGTTTCCCTACAGGGAGTCTCAGCCTTCGGGTCCTACTGGTGGGTTGTTGTCAGACTAGATCTCCCCTTCCTAGTGGAGGTATTTATCTATTTCCTCGGAGACCCATTCCCGTCCCAGAGTCTGAGCGCACATATCCTGACGAAGCTGAATAAAGACCCTTCCTTGTGTTTCAAATTACCGACCCTCTCCCTTATTAATGTGGACGCTAAGCTTGTCTCTAAATTGCTGGCCAACCGCCTACAACTCTCCTACCGTCCATTGTGCATTTGGACCAGACGGGCTTTGTCCAGGGCGTTAGGCTCGTGACAATGTGATAAGTCTGTTCTCCGCAGGACCTCGGCCCGTCGTCTGCGGATTCCTCTATGTGTCTGTCGGTTGACACGGAAAGAGCCTTCGACAGGTTAATTGGCCCTTTTTGGAGCATCAGATGGCTTGGGACCGGTGGCGCTCCAGCGCATCATGGCTCTGTACGGGCCCGACCGCTCGAGTGAGGGCTAAGGGACGCTCACCGACAGTTTCCCTATTCGCAATGGCACGCGCAGGGCTGCCGCTGTCGCCCTGCTCTTCGCATTGTGGTGGAGCATTTGGCGGTGGCGATCAGGGCTAACCCGGATTCGAGGTGTGAGGGTGGGGGGTCAGGACTACAGGTGTCGCTTTTTGCGGACGACCTTCTCTTCCATATTTCCCAGCCTCATCTGTCCCTCCTTCCATTATCGAGAGCTGGACCGATTCGTGTCTTTAGTAACTTTCGGGTAAATGCCTCGAAGTCGGAACTCTTAATGTCTCTCTCCCCCAGGCTGCACTGCATCAGGTGGCTGGTAATTACTCGTTCCGATATCTGCCCTCGAACCGTGTCGTACTTGGGGATTGATCTCCCGCCTCACAGCCAGGAGCTTTATGCGACGAACTACTTACCTATGCTACGAAAGTTAAGGTCCTGCTCCAGGCCTATGACTCTAAGTGGTTCTCCTGGTTCTCCCGCATGAACTTCTGAAGATGGATGTGCTGCCAAAGCTCTGTATGTATTTCTGCGGTCCCATTACGCCCCTGGCTTCCTTCCTCGCGACCTAACAGCCTTGTTTAGCCGGTTTGTGTGGCAGGGGAAGCCGCTCGGGTGGCCGTCGCACCTTATATCTCCCTAAAGTCAGTGGTGGGCGGGACTCCAATGTTAGCTCTTTTATACCACTCAGCGGCGTCCTCACGCGCTTGGTGGACTGGTTTCATACCGGACTTAAAGATGGTCGCCTGGAGCACGACTTGTGTGCTTGAGCTCTTGCCCTCCGTGGTTGGACAGGACCCATCGCCCACCATACTCGACTCCTCCTTGACCCTGACTTTTGTTTTCGCAATTGGACCCGCTAAGGGCCTCTCCTGGCTTTCTAGTCGCCCAGACCCATGACGCCGGTCTTCTCTTAACCTGCTTTGTTTTCCCCTCGCCTTACGTCGCCGCTCCTCTATGGGTGGTCACGAGAGAGCGCCTGCATGTACAGGATTCTTTTGCTGGGGGACGTGCCTGGTGGTTCCCCCCACTCTGGTTCAGTCATCTCACTACCCCTCTTTATCCCTCTTTCCTGACCGATCTGTGCTGACCAGGGATTTTACCTCCTTCGATTGTCCTGACGGGGGTGATAGCCTGCATAATGTGTCTGCATCTATTGCTCTGCTCATTGGGACTCCCCGAGGGGACCGTCCTGTTTTTGTGGCAAGATGGGAATCCGGCTCTCGAGTCCTTCTTTCCGGTCACTGGGCTAAATCATTTGCGTTCCCATAAGTCCTCCTCCTAGCAGGGCGCAAAACTAGTTTCAAGTACTGACACGGGTACAGATTCCCGTTACCCTGGCAGATTTGGGCCTTCGCTCAGCCAATTTGCTGGAGGTGTGGTCAGCCATGGAAGATAGACCCACATATGGTGGGGGTGCTCTGCCATTCAGGGCTTCTGGGATACTTCTTTTAATCTATAATACCATGCATTCCCTTCAGTGTGCCCCCTGCCATTGCACTACTATCCATGCTGCCGGCTCCTACAAATCTATTAAGAAAGATACCTGCGCTTCTTCCTACAGAGCACACGCGCATACCGCGCACTGTTGCAGTCTCCCCCCACTATTGAATGGCTCTCGAGCTGACATGATTGACGCATGGAGTGCCTGGTGCGGAGGAGGGCGACGTATGGAAGGCGTTTAAGAAAACGTGGGCCCCTGGCAATACTTTCGACGACTGACCGTTTTCTAGCTTTTTTGTGAGACTGTATGTAGCTCTGGGCTGCTGTTTTCCCTTGTTTTCTCTTTCTCCTTTCCCTTTCTTCTCTCTTTTTGTTTTTGTGTGTGTTTGGTTGTCTTCCCTTCCTGGGGTGGCTGGTCTGTTGTTGTGTGGATGTTTTGTTGTGATGTGTTGACCCCCTGTTATTCGGTTTTTTGTTTGACTAGTTACTTGCTTTATTGAGTTGTTCGGATTTCCTTCCCTTTTGTCAAGACTTCTTTGATTATTATCCTTTTTTTTTTAACCTCTCTTTGGGCAGGGCTCATGGACGGTTGGACTCTGCGCTCCCCTACTGCCGTATTGCAGTCGGCTTGTTCGACCCCGGATGTGTTGTCGGTGGCTATTTTATATCGTTGGGGAGAAAAAAGAAAGGACAAAGGAAATGGCATGACGCTATGAATAGTAATCGAGAGATAGAGGTGAGGGGGTCCACACAGAGGGACGAAGAGATTAACCTGTTTGAAGCTAGGGCGAAGGCTTATATTCAGTTGGAGAGGCGTTGAGATTTAGGAGAGTAGTGAAAGGGGGGGGGAAGAGGATTAGATCGCGAGAAGGAAGATAGGGGCGCGGGGGTTGTACCGTAGCCCCGTAGTAGTCGGACCTGGGAGTACAGGAGAGGGGTGTGGGTGAACGGAAAGGAGAACAAAAAAAGCGCGGGGGTACTGATGTGGACTAGTGCCTCTTCGTGCCGACACTATCCAGTATTGTTGGCCTGTCTATTCTCTGTATTCTTGCTGTTGTTAACTTTGTTTTTCATAAAACCAATTTCAAAAAAAAATTTATGTGCCGGCCCCGCCCCCTCATTGGATGCAGTGGGGTGGGCCACCTTGTGGCCCTCCATATCACTCAGTTGGCCACCACCTGTCTAATTTCTGATTGATCATTCTTTCATTATCTTACAGCAAAAAAGGACTTTAACAAAGGTGGTTTCTATGTCTTTGTGTTGTAAGACAGAGGAATGAAGCCTGTGGAGTAGGCCTGCCTTATTATCCCTTAAATCCAGGTATTTTTTCTATTTCTTTCTCTTTTCTCCTCTCTCTCACTAAAGTGGAACGCCAGGCATAAAGATAGCTAGCAATAACAAGTAGGGAGCCTGGTTTAAGTATTAATTGTTTTTGGTCTGGTCACCTGGTCCTGTCAATAGAAATAGCCCTGCCACAGGGTTGGCGCCAGAGCGAAAACAAATAAATCAGATTCACGAATGAGAAAAAGAAGAAAAAAGGAGTAGAAATGCACTGATTCAGGACTTCATTACAGAGCGGACATACTGATATGTGAATTACTGGTGTAGGATGGGGTGATTGACTAAAGGTGGGTTTACACGTTCAGATTTTTTGTTTCGTCCAACCTCCGATTTCTATTTTTGAAAGATTTTTTTTACTCAATTTCGTTCGTCCATTTATCGAACGTAATTACATTTTGTTAGATTTTTGTACACCGACGCAAATTCGAATGAAATAATCGTCTGAAACACGAATGAAAATCAGATTTTTGGTTTTAGAAGTGATGTATTGTGTGGCCATATTCTATGAGGCTTTCTCATGTACAGGTACAGGTGGCTTACGAAGCAGGTAGGTGATAGGTTGCCATCTTGGGTATTGCTGTCAGGGATTACAGCAGCGTGTTTTCAATACAGTGTACTTTTAAGTTGATTAAAGGTGTGCTGAGTGAGTATAACGGTGTGTGTGTACAGCACATTGTACCACTGTACACTGTTCTGCAGTGAGTATAAGGTGTTGTGTACAGTGTGCTGCAGTGAGTGTACACACCACTGAACATTTATTTGAATATATATTTTTCTTTGACACTCACGTTGTTACGTTGCCCAATGCAATTGTTCGTTCAAAGTTTACTCGGAAAGAAAATTAACAACTATCATTGTAGAATCAAAATAATTGTAAAAAATACAACATTCATTATGCAGAATCGTCATGCTACTGGTTAAAAATCGAGTCAAAATATCGGTGAAATAAGGACGTTCGTTTTTACACGAAAAATAAAGACAGTGAAAGTTTTACCAACATTTCCATTCACCTTATGGACGTTATTGTAGATATTGAAAAAAAAAATTCGGGCTCAATGGACGTTTAGATTTTTGTAGCAATAAACCAAAAAATCGTTAGTCGTCCATCTGTCGGCCGAAAAAATCTTGACGTGTAAACCCACCTTTAATCAGGAACCTGTTGTAGCTGTAGGCCTGTGGAGAATTTTGACTTCATCGTCTCCATGCAGTGGTATGTAGAGGTTTAATCTGGTCGCTCTCCAGAGGCCTATGGAAGACCAGCAGTGTATTGGCCATTGTAAGCCCTCCTTCCAGTGTTCGAATGCAGTAGTGGGAGGATTGAAAAAAAAGAGGATTGCATTGGGTACATACACATTTGAAGTGACGGACTTTGAGGAAAAAAGTTAAGTTTTCTTAAAACATTGTGTGGTCATTGTGGGATTCAAACCAATTGACAGGTGTGGGCCTCAGTGTGTAACAGTATCACAAAGTTACTTTGACTTAGAAAAAAGGTAGGATTGTGATTTTTCCTACATTTAAGTGTGAACATGTATATAAACATGGACAGGTGGACTGGATCACTTCTCTTGATTTATGTGCCACATCCCAACTTATATGCACAATCTAAATACAGCAAACCGATCCCCCCACCGAGGTAAGGATACAGGGGTTAAAGGGATTTTTAAAGGCACTAAGCACATGAAGTAAAAGCAAAGGTGGTTTATTATTCCAGACAGAGTTTCATAGTTCAGTTATTTACAAAATCGCAATGATATGATTCATTTATATGATATGAATCATATCATTGCGATTCTGTACAAATGTAATTTAAATAAATTGGTTATTGTCAAACCATAAGTCGCTAAGAAAAAGGGTGCTTGTTTCATGATTGTATGAATCGCTTCCTCAGAAGTATGTTTGTAGCACATTTTCTTTCTGTGGTGCAAACAAAATGTTAACAAACCATTCCTAAAAGATTAAATTGTATACCTTCATGAGTGGGACATTTAGGTTGCCCCTATTTGGACATAGTCAGGCCACTAAAATGGTTGCAATTGTTGGGGTGCCTTGGTTACCTATCCCCCCAGGGGATTCCAGGCCTCAGGGAGCAAACAGATTGAGGACCTGATTTATGAAACTCTGGAAAAATAATCCACCGTTGCTTTTACTTTATGTCCTTTGTGCCTTTAAAAATCCCTATAACCCCCATATCCTTACCCTGGGTGGGGGGATCGGTTTGCTGTATTTATATTATGTATAAATATATATTAAGCCAAAAGCACAAAATGTATACATTACAGTTTACTGTTCCTCAGATGTTGTGGCCATATTAGCTTTCTGTTGTTAACCTGTTTCCCCTTTAATTTCCACCTGCTGATTCTGAAAATAACATTCTTCCTTTTTTAAATATTTTAGACATTATATTTTTTAACCTCCCTAGCGGTTGTGACGAGTCCAGCTCGTCCAGTGCTGACATGCTGAAAGTGCACTGGACGAGCTGGACTCGTCCAACACTGATCGGAGCCCCGCGGCGCTCACTTACCGATGTCCGATGTCGGTGAGCGGCGGGAAATTCAAATGCCTGCCATGTAGATGCCAGGTCCCGGGATTGCATACAGAAGCCTCGCAGCCGCCGCCGCCGGTAAGTGAGCGCCGTGGGGCTCCCGACTTTACGATGTCGGTGAGCGGCGGGAAATTCAAATGCCTGCCATGTAGAGGGAAATTTAAAAGTTCAAAAAAGGGAATTGTACTGGGCACAGCGATTACTGTACCCAGTACAATTTTTACAGTAATACACACACACAATTTACATTTAAATAAAATTTTTATTATATACATCAAACAAAATGTAAATTATACTTGAAATAACTTTTTTTTTTTATGTAAATTTTTTTTTTTACTAAAAAAAAAAATTTACATTAAAGTCTATGGTGCGCTTTTGGTACAGAAATCTGTACCTATGCAGTGCGCTAGGGAGGTTAAAGGAGACATTTTTGTCACAATTGTTTAGCTTACATAACATATCTGTTTTCTGATTTGACATGGTGGTGGGAAAATGTGTGGAAACTAGCCTGAAAGGGCTATAATATTGTTTTGATTTTAATTCAGTGGGCAGGAAGTAACAAGGGTACTGCTGTTCTGGTATAAACAACAGGTATTTATTTAGCCTTTAGAAGTGAAAACTATTACAGGTAACATCTGAAGGATTGGTAAATGGTAAGGGAAATGTGTTCTTGAAATTAAATATCCTAAAATGGTTGTTTGTTTGTTTCAGATACCCCTATAGAGCATGGAGACCGCCAAAAGACGCTGGATGTCTTGGTCAGCCCTGCCATTAGCAGTACGTAGATGGGCCGGGGGGTATCACCATGATGGGTCCTTTTCAGCCTGCTCATATTGTGTTTTTCTTTTTTTTTTGCAGAGATGACCTATGTTGGGGGTATGCTATTCTGCTTAGGCGTTTTCTTGTCTTTCTACATATTTGCACTACTCATATATTGCTGGGATCAGTGGAGGTAAGTGTCCAACCATAAACATTATGAGTAAAATTTTGATAAACAATGAATCATAAATGAATCATAAATGACTGATAGGATGATTCCACACTAAAGCCATTGTATCCCTAAAATATCTTCCAACAGTAAAAGCTGACATTGCCAGTATGTCATCTGTTTAATTTGTTTCTTGATGTCACTTGTTATAGAAGGTTTTTAAAGTAAACCTTGTGTTTGTAAACATCACCATGTGACATCCAGTGCAGTGGCTGTGGGAACACTAGGTAATATATTCACTGCACTTACAATTCGGTATGTGCATACTTAATGAGCCACTAATTAGTATGCACATACAGAATTGCAAGTGACCGCCGGGTATATACAAGCATGGGGCCAGGTATAAAGCGTGGTCAATCAGAGGGGAAGCATTGCTGAATGGAGATGCACCACCTCATTCTGTGCTCTCAGCAGTGCCCTCCACTCTACATTGACATGCTGTATACCGGTATTTACTTAGGAAGGACAATGCTGCGACCAGAGACAGAGCAGAGTGTGCAGTGGGGAGAAACTCTCACTCCGGCTCTCAGTAGTGCCCCTCCTCCCGAGTTAATAGTGGTATACAACATATCACAGCATAGAGGAGGCACTGCTGAGAGCCCAGACTGGGTCTCTTCTCCTCTGCTCAAACATGTATTTTTTTATTATTGGGAGGGGGGATGTTGTAGAGGGAAAAATATTCTAGTATGCCTCTGAATTGGCAATCTTAGAAGGACTATCATTTTTCTGGTTGCCGATGGGTTTTAAATATTGTTATATTTAAGAGTACTTTCATATATCTTTTGTATTTTTATTTTGACATGTGAGTATAAAAACACGAATCAAAGAGGATGATTATGTTGCTTGTTATATTATCATGACATTTTAGTCATGGAATTTCTGTGTTCTTGATTGTAGTTCAGATACAGTTTAAATTCTTTAATTAGGTCCAACATAGTCAAGAAGTGTGGGCATACTGAGGTCATGTTCAGGTACAGATACAGGTAGGATGAAATATTTTCCTGCTAGAGAACTCCTGGCAAAGCACAATTAATTAGCTGATTAGATTAATCTTTTTAGATCAGCTTGTCAGAAGCATTTAATCACGTCTTCTTTCTGCTTCCTGTGTGCATTAAAAGAGTATCAGCCAATGAGAACTGTACTTATAATTAGTGTTGAGCGAGAATTTTCGAAATTCGAATATATATGACAAATATCCATCATTTGATAATTTGCAATATTTCGAGCTTGGATATTCGCAATGGCGGATATTCGTCATATTATGCTTCAACATTGTTTACCGGCATACATCGCTCATATTTGTGCGCATTGCGAATGTATATGCGCAATACACATAGTGCTCATACTGGCTAGGATCACAGAATGAAGAAGAGAAGCTGCATTACGAATCATTGCAAACATGCGTGCGCAATGGAAGGCAATAGAATACAGCCAAATCATATTTTATGGATTTAGAATGTTTCTTTGTATATTCGCCAAATTACGTGAATTCGAATATACCATATGCTGCTCAACACTACTTATAATTCAGCCGAATCAATTGAAAATTTTCCTCTTAATAAGTTTTTTTGCAGGAGAACTTGCCATAACTCAGTGGTTCCCAAACTTTCCTTGCAGGGCCCCCCTTTTCTATTTAGGAACATTATCGAGCCCCCCCTCCCCATTTAAACACAGGTTAAGAATGAGGGCCAGTCCCCCCCATGGAATACCTTCGCTCCCCCCAGTTTGGGAACCACTGTCATAACTGAACATGTAGTCAGGTCCAGCCTCAACTCAACTGAAGCCTCAACTCAAGCCTGTACTGAAATTGCTTTGTCTAGTTTATCTACACAAAGTCAGCTTCTTGTAGTGCATCCTAAAAAATACAAAAAGTAAATGTGAATATTTTTCTTCTTGAGCATTACTTATAGGGTACTGCAGTCACTTTTTATGCTAATCTTTTCTAATAATTTTTCTAATGATCTAGAAAGAGCAAATGTCTGCATTTGCAAGTGAACACAATTGTTAGACAGAACACTAATGTGTATTCAAAGTAGGATCCAGAAAGAGTGGTCTTGCTCTATGTATATTTGGAATGTCTAATTTTTATGTTTTTGTATCCAGAAGAAACAAGAAGCAAGCTGGCTTGTCACATTCTGTGGGTGCTCTGAATGATGAAACAGGTAATTCATGCAGACAGGGGAATAACGGTTTTTTTATCTTTCCAAACCTTATCAAGTTTCCCATTGAAGAAATGTCTCTTCTTAGTTCATCCTGAACTAGCATACTGGTATTACAGAATAAATTGTGCCATTGTCGATTGTTAAAAGCAGCCCTATATGGAAGAAACAGTAGACTGATACCAGAGGCATTGTATTTTAAGGCGGTGGCAATTATGGAGTGAATGGGGAACATCCAGTAGGGGAGGAGAATATCCATAATTTATTGGACAGAGCTTACAGTGAAAAAACTTTAGAATATGTGCACTGACTGTCCAGGTCTGCTCTACAGAGATTGAGAGTCAAGGAATTCTGCCTTGGTCACCATTTACATGGGCGTCTGTAACCATGTAGCGAGCGAGGGCCGATAGATGAGCTGTTGAGTGCAACATGATGACGTCATCACGTCCACTCCATCGCTCACAGTATTGGCGGGCACCCTTTGTGTGCCGGTCGTTAGTTTGAACAGTGACGCCCGTCCCATTTGAACTAATGGTATCAGCCAGAGATTTAAGGACATGTCCCGCGCCATGTGGGCACCTGCGATCCATGGACGACCACTACGTGTAAGGGGGCCTTTAGAAGCCCAAAAAAGCACCTGTGTAAATGGTGCCTATGACATACTGGAAATGATGCTTTCATCGGATGGGCATATGTCTAAATAACACATTTTAACCAGGTTTTTAGCATAGTTACTTTTGATATTGATATATTTGGATTTCACATGTTTATGTTGTCTGTGATATACTGTAAGAAACATTGCCTCATATAGTGCATTGGAGGATCAAGAGGCCAGATAGGAATATAAAATTACACACATCTCATGAACTTTAGTACTTTGGATTTGTTGACGGTGGACTTTATTGGTACTCCTGCATTAAAAAATATAAACCTTATGGGTTTATATGGCCCTTTAACAATATACGTGCTGTGTTGTGTACTGGCAACACACAGGTTAATACTTCTCATGCGCTATATTAGCATTTACAATACAAGTGAAAGGAAAGGGAGCTTTAGAAAAAATAAATGCGCCCAGCTTTGCTTTGTGTGATAACACACTGGCAAGTTAAAATGTAGCGTATACAAGAGTGAATGGCGCTATCATGCGCTAACACCAAGACTAAATTTACACAGTTGTTTCCCAGACTGCTTTCAGTTCACAGCAGCCTGGGAAACGACCGGGCGCTCTTGCAGCCGCACGAGAAACGACCTGTTGCCTGCAAAATTGTGTCTATTATGTCTATCTGGCTCAAGTCGGAAAAACGACCAGCTGAGGCCTAATGTTGCATCGTTGCTCATTAACTGGGCGTTTTTTTCGTAAATGAGCCCTAATGGCAATGCATTGTGTATAGTGTGAAGACTGTGAGATATGTAACCAGAACTAGAAGCAATGCAGCATTTATTTCTTTACCTTACTCTTCAATTACAATCCAGTTAACATTTTAATATTTATGTAATATGTAGTATAAGTCGCTTGTTTACACTATTTGATCACTTAAATCTAAGAAAATATGCAAGTTGTAATAACTAGCAAAGGCACATAAATGGCATGTAGATAGTGTGTAGCATCTGTGCAGTTGTTGTGATTTAACTGGTCATTGTTCTTTTATTTTTCTGCTTTCAATGCTCTCCATTTGCAGCCTCACTGCTCGGTAAGATTTGTGGTGAGAACTAACAAAAAAGAGGGATACTTAATGCCCTCACATGGGAAAAGAAAACCATCACTTATTTAGACTCATCGTTTTAGTATGGTCCCTTACTTACAGCATACCCATCACTAACAGTATTCCATTATTACATGGGTGAACTCCTTGTGTGTCTGTGTGCTGTGGTTTTTTTTTTACGCTGATATCTTCATCTGATACAATCTGATACTGAAGACATTCAATAATTTAGTTTTACAATGAAATGTTCCAAAATGTTTTTGGAAACTGGACTTGTTGCCCCTTGTAACAGAGAATGGCCGCACTGTGTTCATAGGCTGGTGAACATTTGTACAAGCCTCTATATACAAAGATCCTATTGAAATATTTTCTAAGCAATGATGAAGATTTCAGTCTGGTAACATGGTGATATATTGCATGTTATGATTCTTGTGTCGGGATAACTTGATTATCAGCTTGTTGCACATTGGATGTGATTCACCCTGGATGTCGTGCTGGGTGCTTTGCATCTAATGTTATAGGAACTTATAAGACTTTGCCGTGTTTTTCATTGACCACGACTGATCTAACTTGTACATTTTCTCTGTACAAAGTGTAAGCCTTTAAAAACATTGGCTTCCTGTTTTCATTGTTTTCTGTACTTTCAGGGAAATCACCTATAGCACAGAAATATGATGGCTGTGGGTATGGCTCGCTGGGTAAGTTTTCTCCAGAGGTAGCAATGATGTAATCTTAAGAAAATGTTCACACAGAATAAAACTGCTTTTGTAAATGTATTAATTATTTCTATAACAGAGTTACAAATGATATTGGTTGTCTGCATGTATAAACATTTACCGTATTTTCTGACGTGTAAGACGACTTTTAAACCCAGGAAAATCTTCTCAAAAGTGAGGTGTAGGGGCTGCTGAGCATCTTTGGGGGTCCAGAGGTCTGCTGCCCGGACCCATGCTCCCCGCACTGTGCGCTGGCTGACAGCAGCTCCCCCCCCCCCCCCCCCCCCCCCCCCCCCCCCCCCCCCCCTCCCACCCGCTGTGTGTGCAAGGAGACGGTTATGTGCTAATACTCTGACGCAAGTGCTCACTAGTGACATCGTGGCTGAAATTGGTATTGCCCAGACATTGAGACTTAAGCTAGAACACATTAAACATCTGTACAAAAACTTCACTTTATAATTTATAAACTGTAAAAGTTACATATTTTGGATTGCCAACATTCTTTCAGTTTTTATTGTTAAATGTATACAATTTATGTCCCATGGATAACCACAGGGAAACATTAATAACTATGAAAGGTTGCAGATAGGCGCGTCAAATTAGGAATATGAATTACTAACCCCCAAAAAATATTGGTTTTGTAATAGTGTTGGAGATCTGGGGGTTGAAAGAGAGTAGGCATATGTAAGTCCCTAGCTCCACGTCCACTAGAAAATTATATTTGGCATTTGTTTGAAGAGGGGTAGTCTTATATGGCGAGTATACCACAAATGCTATATTTTAACTGGAAAAGTTGGGGGTCGTCTTATAAGCTGGAAAATATGGTATTTGAAGTTGAACTCTACAATAATTAAATGTTAATCTTTAAAAAAAGCAAATCCACTTTATTAATCCTGGCATATGACTAAAATGTGCACTGAGTGGAGCATAGTATGTCTGGTTTGCAGTAAAAGGCTGGTCTGTAATTCTGTACATTTTAGGTTTCAGTTCTTCTAAGTATACTCTGTCATAGAGTAAAGTGGAGGGTCCCATCAATATTTTTATGGGGTGTAATGATTCATAGTCATGACCAATCATCTTAGTGGTTTTAAGTACGTAGAATATATATGTAATATATTTACAAATACTATAATACCACAAACCAGGGTCCTGTATTTAGCAATCCATGTTAAAGCGGACCTACCACCAGGAATCTATGTTTTCATGAATGGCACTAGAAGTGCCAATAATAGGGAGGAATGCAGTGAAAAAAACCAAAAACTTACCTGTAATGAGCAATTTAGGAATATAATCTGGCAGCTCTCCTCACTTCCTGGTTCATGGTCAGCAGAGCAAGGCAGGACGTCACAGGAAGCTTTGATTTTTCAGTCAACTGCTTTGAAAATTCCCATAGAAGATCACTGAACAGTGGCCACCCGCGATATTGCACCCCCATGTGTTTCATGTGTTGGCTCCACGAACCAGGAAGTGATGGGAGCTGTGTGGTAATCTTGTTAAATTGCTCATTACAGGTACGTTTTTGAGGTTTTTTTACTGCATTCCTCCCTATTATTGGCACTTCTAGTGCCAATCATGAAAACATAGATTTCTGGTGGTAGGTCCACTTTAAGAAACTATACAATATATGTTCAGTGGGTCCTTGAGTACCATCCAGTAATTATGTGAGTTCAGTAAATAGTTTTGTTTTCAGATTTTAGGCTTGTGTGTCATGAACAGAATATTTGTTTTTTCTAATGCTGCAGCTGACAACAGCTTAGTGGCCAGTCCAGAAGATTGTACAGACAGTCTGGTATCTTCAGCAGAGGTTTCATACAGTTATACAGGTAACTTGCTCATGAAAATGAAGGGATTATTTGGATGGGACTTTCCTGGCAAATGATAAAAAGTAACCTATTTCTAGAAACTCTGCACAAATATTTTCAATATGAACAGTGTATCAATGTACCAGTATCTGGGTTGGTAAAACTTTGATAGAACTTTGAAACAAAAAAACAGGAACAAGGACACAGGGTGCATGATCTGGAGCAACAAAATTAAGTTCTGTTCATGGTAATGGAAAATACACTCACAAAAATGGAGGTATGATGCAGGCTTAGCAAAGAGCAATAATCTTTTACAGGGACAGGAGTTGTCATGTGTGTGTCACTCCAGCCATGTTGATGCCAGAGGAGTTGTCATGTGTGTGTCACTTCAGCCATGTGGATGTCAATTCCTGGTTACAGGTGGCATCACTGTTTGGCCTGTAGAATTTGTGGTGCTGTAGAGCCGCCAGAACGCGAGGTCTCTCCTTATTTGGAGTCAAACGTGGCGTAGGATTAATGCAATGCGTTTCTGGAAGCAGCCCTTTCTCAACCATCGAAATACTAAATTATTTTAAAAATAAGTAAAAATAATGTCTGGTTTATGATGTATAAAACATTTTCTCAGTTGTGAAGCTACACCTCTGAGGAACTGTGTCCTACTGGAAGCCTTGGCAGACTTTCAGGCTTCCAATGAAGTTAGGACAACTTGTTTCAAATGTGATCTATGGGTGAGTGCAGGGCATACAAAGAACATGAGAGAAATCTCTTCTAGTGTAGAAATATTTATTTATTAAATAATGTGAAAAAAGTCCTAGTACCTTGATAGTTGTAATAAACCATGTACAAGCCCAAAGCATGCACTCACATCGCATCACCTGAGCTGTGTGTATATATGTGTTTGTGCGTGTGTGCCTGATGACGCTTCTCACAATTGCTGTCGCCTCCAATCTATCATCCAATCTTTCAAAAATGTTTTTTATCTGGAGCTCCTGTCTCTCCATTTTATGTACATCACAACATTACATTAATGTTCATTCCTGTACTTTTTCTAACTACTTCTGTTTCTCTTACAGAGAAATCTCTTGAGAACCTTGTATCCCGTCCAAGATTGGAGTCGTTGAGCTCTGTAGAAGAGGATGACTACGATACCCTGACCGACATAGAATCAGATAAGAATGTTATCAGGACAAAGGTGAATAAACAATACTGTGGCTGGAAGGGTGACAATGGAACAATCTATTTATGGAATACATATCCTAAATGCAGATGGTCGGTTGCAAGTGGCAGCTGCCTTGCGAATATTGTGCTGTCACACAACCACCCCTATGTTAGCTCTATGGGCAACTGCACATCAGACCTGGTTTACAGTCGGTCAGGAACAGCATATAGATAGCTTCACAAATATCTAAATCCAAGACTAGAAATCGGATATACAGTACATATTTTGGCAGTATTACTTTTCTTTGTAATTTTTACATGTGTTATAATTTAGTGATCCTGCCAGTAACACTCTAGGGTGATATAACACACTCAGTTAATTGTATCCATTAAGGAGCGTCATCGCCCTAGGACAGGGGTGGGAAACCTTTTGACTTGTGAGCCACGATAGTTTTTAACTTGTGATAGAGGGATCGGCTGAAGGTAACAATTATACATTTACAGTGCATCTGGAAAGTATTCACAGCGCATCACGTTTTCCACATTTTGTTATGTTATAGCCTTATTCCAAAATTGATTATATAATTCTTTTCCTCAGATTTCACAACACCCCATAATGACAATGTGAAAAAGTTTACGTATGGTTTTGGTCCATTTTTTACAAGTAAAAAAAATGGAGAAATCCCATGTACATAAGTATTCACAGCCTTTGCTTAATACTTTGTCGATGAACCTTTGGCAGCAATTACAACCTTAAGTCTTTGTGAATATGATGCCACAAGCTTGGCACACCTGTCCTTGGCCAGATTCTCCCATTCATCTTCTCTCAAGCTCAATCAGTTTGGATGGGAAGCATCAGTTAAGATTTCTTCAGAGATGCTCAATCGGATTCAGGTCTGGGCTCTGGCTGGGCCACCCAAGGACATTCACTTAGTTGTCCTGAAGCCACTCCTTTGATATCTTGGCTGTGTGCTTAGGATCACTGTGCTGCTAAATAATGAACCATCACCCAGTCTGAGTTTGAGAGTGCTCTGGAGCAGGTTCCAATCCAGGATGTCTCTGTACATTGCTGTCATCTTTTCCTTTTTTCCTGACTAGATTCATGGTTCCTGTTGCTGAAAAATATATCCACGGCACGATTCTGCCACCACCATGTATCACTGTAGGGATGGTATTGGCTTGGTGATGAGCTGTGCCTAGAGACGCCTGACATTCACACCAGAGAGTTCAATCTTGGTCTGCTAGTCCTTTAGGCAAACTCTAGGTGAGCAGCCATGTGCCTTTTTTTTAAGGAGTGAGTTCCATCTGGCCACTCTACCATACAGGCCTGGTTAGTGAGTTACTGCAGAAATGGTTGTCCTTCTGGAAGGTTTTATTTCCACAGAGAACCTCTGGCGCTCAGTGAGGGGACCAAGAACCCGATGGTCACTCTATAGGTCCATTCTTCCGATCGCTCAGTTTCAATTGCCGGCCAGCTTTTGGAAAAGTCCTGGTCGTTTTGCACTTTTACCACTTACGGATGATAGAGGTCACATTGGGACCTTCAAAGCAGCAGACATTTTTCTGTATCCTTCCCAAGATTTGTGCCTGTCACGAAGGTCTACAGACAATTCCTTTTGACTTCATACTTGGTTTGTGCTCTAACTGTTAACTATAGGACCTTATGTAGACAGGTGTTCCTTTTTAAATCCTGTCCAATCAACTGAATTTACCACAGGTGGAATCCAATTAAGCTGCAGATGCATCTCAAGATTGATCAGGGGAAACAGGATGCAACTGAGCTTAATTTTGAGCTTCATGGCAAAGGCTGTGAATACTTAAGTACATGTGATTTCTCTATTTTTTTTCTTATTAAATTTGCCAAAAACTCAAGTAAACCTTTTTCACGTTGTCATTATGGGGTGTTGTGTGTAGAATAGAAGTCTGAAGAAACATTATATTTTATTCCATTTTGGAATAAGGCTGTAACATAACAAAATGTGGAAAAAGGGATGCGCATTCAATACTTTTTGGATGCACTGTACATCTAGTTTTACCAAAATTTTGTAGTATGAGTGGCTTTGTACAGTAGCCAATTGCTCTGTGCTCATGCGAGGAGTCCCTATACTACATAGTTGTTGGTAGATCTGAAGGAAATTGTACAGGGAGATTGAAAGGTGTGTGGGGGGGCTGAAGTGCAGATGGATGAAGTGTTTTTGTGAACTAATATAAATGAAATGTAAGTATCATAACAAAAGGTTTGCTGGGTCGGACTAAAAACAAAATTTGCCAGTTATGTCCTGTGGGACTTTCTTTGTCCGAGGCAATACTACAGAACACTTCCCCCTCCTGTTCTCCTTAGGAATAGGGCTATTCACATGTGTAGAGCTTAAACCTTGCTTGAGAAAACCTATAGTCACCTATAGCATACCATTATGTTTTTCAAGTATTTCTGAATCTGATCAGAGTATAATGGCCAAAATTTTTATTCTGTTTCTTTTAGAAGTATCTTTGTGTTTCTGACCTGGCAAGGAAAGACAAACGGGTGATGCGGAAAAAATACCAAATCTATTTCTGGTAAGAAAAACAAATTAAGTAAATGAAAATCTATAGGCATGGGGTAAGGCCTATCCTTATATGTAATGTCTTCATTTGATACAGCAAGTTTGGAGTTCAAGTGATACCGTTATTGGCTTAAGAAGGGATCTACGACATCCCAAATGTTTGCTTCTCTAATGACTTCAGTTAGCCAATAAACAGTATCACTTGAACTCTAAACTTGCTGTATTCATCAATGGCTACATTACAGTACATGGTACAACAATACTACAGTACATGGTACAACAATCTACTATTGCTTCAGTTGATACTAAAGGCATCTATCTGTATAATGGTAATAGTAGAATGATAATAGCAACATCCTCTTTAACATCCTTTTATTTCATCTCAGTGCAACTAACCTACATGAGTATGTCAACATGCCATTTACAGAAAACTATTTCAGAACATGTCACCCCCTGGCTGTCTCACTTTACCATTTGTTTTAATATTTTGCAACAATTATCTGTAATAAATATGCCAACAAGGAAATCTGCTTTGACCAGACCTTTTATGTGCTTCAGGTCTATTGGGTCAGCATTTAAAGCCAGACAAACAGAATAATATGAAGGTGGTTGGTGATTCAATTTGTATAAAACTTACATGCTAAAAGCAGACAGAATATATTGTATTTTTTACACCATTTTGCACTTTATGAAAATAGGAGGGGGGAGGTGTCTGTGTCTTGTGGTGAGAAGATGCTACTTGAAAAAAAAAAAAAAAGAAGATGCTACCATTCTCTGGAAAACAGTTGCGCCTTTGCTGTTTGCCTGCCCCACCAATCGAGTGGTAAAAACCCAAAGTATTTTTCATCCATTAGGCGCTCTGCTGTTTAGGGTGCGCCCTATACAACAGAGTGTCTAATGGTCCATCAGGGCTTGTTTCCACTAATGCGGCCGTGGGCGGATGGATACGCTGCTATCCGCGCAGCTGCTATCTACTGCAATCATAGCCAATACATTGGCCAGTCTCCACTTATGCGGCCGTATGTGGATGCGGTCGGATGTGGATGCGGTCGGATGTGGATGCGGTTCTGAACGCCACCCTACGGCGTTTTTGTCCGCATGCAGCACCTGAACACATCCGTGGACGAGGGGCAGGCACAAATTCCGCATCCTATCACACGGATGTCCGCGTGCGACCACATGCTAAACCACATGGGTTGCTGTCGATAGTGGCCAAGGTCGCGAGGATAGCACTGCATCCATCTGCCCACGCCCGCATTAGTGGAAACAAACCTCAGCTTGTTTTACTGGTCACGTCTGCTGTTTAAGCATGATGGGATGGGTAGAATACCTGCTTCCACTGTTATCACTGCAGCTTCTCCTGCTGGTAGAGCATGGAAGCTGTGATATTTAAGCAATGGGCTATTGGAAAGTCAAATATTTGTTGCTCTATAAGATGCATTATTTCTCCCACACAAATGTTTTTCCGTCTTATGCTCGTGGTATACTGTCCAGGGATTTGCTTTATGCACAGACGGGGGGAGCAGGGAGTGATCAGAGTAAGAGATGAGAGAGGCTGGTTGCAGGCGTTGCATGTCTCTGTGCTCTTATCACTACCTGCACCCCCCTCTTCTCATAGGTGCAATCTATCAACACTTAAGCTAGCCACACATGGTTCGATTTAGCGTTCAATCGAGATTCAATTAGATTTTGTAGTTCGATCAAAAAAATCGAAAATCGATGTACATCACATGGGGAGTACGATTATTGTTCAATTTCGACTGAAAAGTAATTGAAGTAATCCAAAATCGTCGATTGAATTCCTCTTACAATTTTAGTTTCAATCGGAAGTTAAAGGAAGCCACACAAATCAAGCCAAAAAAAATTAGCCAAAAAATCAACCAAAAAATTGAGCATAAAAAAATACTGTATATGCGGTCTTCTTTTTGTAGGTATATTATGTGTATGAGTTGGATATATATAGGGGGTGACTTGCTTACTGCTGGCTATGCAATTAGGTCTTGTCTTATTTGTTTCTCATTATTTTCTGTACAGGAATATCTCCACTATAGCAGTGTTTTACGCTCTGCCTGTCATACAGCTTGTTATAACTTACCAAACGGTAGGACCATGAAAACAATTATTTTTTATTTTATCATAACTGTGTTTTAAAATATGTGATATTCATTTGTTCTCTCGCCTTATTCTTGCAGGTAGTGAATGTAACAGGAAATCAAGATATTTGCTATTATAATTTCATGTGTGCTCATCCCCTTGGATCCCTCAGGTATGTAGCTCTGGAGCTGCCTATTTCTGAATGTCTTAGGGTGGCCATGCATGGTATAGACTTAAGGGCTTGTTTCCACTTGGGCGGAGATCGCGCCCATATGTTTGAATGGGGCTACCTCGGCCATCGGGCTCGGACGAGGTGCATCCTGTGATCTGAAAGGTGGCTTGCCACATTTTGAATCACAGACCGCGGGACATGCATGACCGATAGCCCCTAATCGTGGCCATAGAGATGAATGGATTCTTAACAGAGCCCATTCGCTCTCTATGGGCGCCATTAGCCAGGAATGAGGGGTGGGACAGGACATCTTACCACACCCCCTACTTCCTGCCTGCAGATACATGCCACGGTTTGGATCGCGGGAGATAGCTGGGTCCCACAATTTAAACCGCGGGCAAAAACTGAAGTAGAAATATTACCTAAAACGATCCATTTTTTTATTGGATCTATCAGAAATCATTTCCTGTATCTGGTACAGTCCACAAAAACTGATTGTAAATGATTGGACATGTTGGTAAATTTTAGTCAATCATAACAGTATCTGACGATTTATCTTTTAATTGATTAGTATGCGATTGTTCTACTGGGCATACGCACCATTGTATAATCGTGAAGCAATCGATTTTTTAATCGCTTTTTTAATCGATCACACTGTGTGATGGTATGATTGATGTTAGCGTTGCCTTAAGGTGATCGACTATAAGATCCATCTCAAAGAAATTGATCCATGTATGGCTAGCCTTATCTGGCTTGTCTCTTGCTTAAGCAGCTTGTTGTTTTTGGCTTTCTAGGTAGATACAGAGCTCAGATATTAGACTGTTTAGGAACTCTGTTTGAAAAGCTGTTCAACATTTGTTATGATTATTTGCCCATACAGTACTAAGGCAGATGTGTGTGTGTGTGTGTATATATATATATATATATATATATATATATATATGTGTGTGTGTATGTGTATTTTAAAGGGGTAGGTTTTGCTTTTTTTGATAGATTATTTTATAATTAGAGTACAATCCAAGTTTCTCAGCCTAAATAATTAGCTGAAAAAGCCCCCCTCTGCTTATATTCGAGTCAGAGTCAGGGTGCCACTTACCTGTCCGGGTGTTTGCTGGTCATTAATTTGCAGGAGTTGGGAAAATATCTCAGAACACCGGCAGCCTCTGCGAATGCTCCATTTCCTAAATCATCTGGACTATTTGTTAATTTTTACAGTTTCACTTAAAAAAACTCCACTACTCATGAATCAAATATGAAATTACATTTCCATTCCATGTATTTTCATGTTTGAATCTTAAAAAAAGCTGTGAAAACCCATCCTGTAATAACAATAAACTTGTGTTCTCTTAACTTTTTTGAGAGTTATGCTCTAAGATTCACCTATTCATTGCTCCTGATTCATTCCTAGGGGCAATGGAGCTTTCTCTATATTTTTCTTGTTTAGAAAACTCCACTATATGACTTTGCTTTTCCCACCCCTGGCTTATACACAAGTAAATACGTTTCCATGTTTTTTTTCCCGATTTAGATAAAATAGGTATCTGGCCTTATATTGGGGTCGGCTTATACTCGAGTAGATACCGTATTTATTATTTTTAGAATAATCCCTTTTTAGTAGGGTACTGCTACAATACTGGATCTATGAATATTTTCAGAATTATAGCCACAAGGGGGTGCAGTCACATTAATTGGAGTTAACAAATAAAATAAGTAATGTTGGGGGAGGGAGGAACTAAACCCTAGGGGTGGCCAGGCCCTGCGGACTTTAAAAGTGGGTGTATAATCAGATCTCGTTCCAGTTGAGGGATTTAACAAAAACAGCTTTATTTGTAAATCTTCACATAAACAGTTTTAAAACATTTGCAAGGGATGTAAGGTATCCCACAATGGCTTATTTACACAATGCAGTAAGTAGAAATAAGTGTGAACTCTACCATACATACAAATAGTATAGTTAAAATGTCCAATATCAATGTAATCCAAAGAGGAGGTCCAAACAGTCATACCAAAGCGTTTCCAACACGTTTCATCCCTCAAGGGGACTTCATCAGGGGTCTTTGGGGACCATCCTATGAGTCATTCAAATATTAGTGTACATCATACAGCGTGATTTATCACAATTTACATCATTAACATGTTCCCAATTACCTACTACTGCATAATCGCCATCTGATTGTCTATGTTTGCATCATATATTGTTGTATATTTAGGCATCATGGGTATATTGTCTATACCTTCCCCTGCAAGTTGCTTCTATAACCGTTCTTGTGTTTATAATATTATTTCTGTTATTTTGTCCATTTCCCTCATGATCCCGTCAGGGATTATCAGCATTTAACATATTAAGTATTAAAGTTGGCTTACCGGTATTCAAAGTCATTCATCGTCGCAGGTGGTGAGGCCGTGCCAGATCAACTACCCTGCCGGACTCCTGTCCTCTGCCGTGGAATTGTACCTGGCAATTAATAAGTGCCTGGTGTGTGCCACCATTGGGAAGCACTACCGTGGGGAGGGAACAGTTAGTTATGTCCTAGATGGGTATAACCTTCACCGCATTGGTTGGTGTGTGCTCACATGCATTATCTTATGGATTTAAGCAGTCACCGTCCCTAGGCACTGTATTCCATTTGTGCTAATGTTATCCCATCACCAGGCTTGTGCCTGGTGATGCCTTGTGCCTATATAGGCAATAGGCAATTTTTCTTCTAATGAACAGTCCCACTAGTAGATGGATATATCCAGCAGATAGATATGGTCAGTACCTTAGTCCGTGGTAACATTACTTGTTTGAATGGATGCGGTGGGTTAGGCTACCGGTGGTTCCCCCTCTTTTCTCCTTTTCAACAAATAAAATATGTTGTCTTCCATTGGGGGGGTCATAGTCACATTTTTGTTCTTGCTATGTACTCTTGAATTACACTTACTCTTTTATATATATATATATATATATATATATATATATATATATATATATATATATATATATATATATTAGCAGCACAATTAATAATTAAAATTAAAAAATTTAGAGTTTCATGCAGATGGGATGAATCACCCGGTAATCTTTCTTAATTTGTATAGTTTGTTTATGACCCAATACTATACGTTATTCTAATTGATATATTCTTTATTATTTTCAGTGCATTTAACAACATTTTGAGCAACCTAGGGTACATTATGCTAGGATTGCTTTTCCTTATCATTGTACTGCAGAGAGAGCTAAGTTATAACCGCAGTCGCATGTACACCAGGGGGCATCTGGAGGTAAGTTCTTTAACTTGGCCAACAGAGCTACATAAGTGAGTAGACTTGTGACATTTTAGTCTTAGGAAATAGCAACAAGTTAGTAGATTTCTTTTCTTAAAAGCAATGTAGAATATTCAAAGTTAAAACTCCTATGCTGTTTGTGTGCTTTTTGTTTTGTTTTTATTTTGTTTTTACTATTTAATATCTTGATCTGTCTTTGGGTGATCAAAAAAACCTTTAAAGGGCTTTTGTTAATGGGGATTGCTATTATTAATGGCTATGGTTTGACATTCTTTTGCCACACTTCAGAGGTCCTGTATAATATATTGACAGGTGTATTTTAACTGCAGTGACCTCCTTCCAACCTAATTCTTGCCAGCTTTAAGCAGGTTTTGTATTCCCTTATGCTGGCCATTCACCTTTAGATCCCTTTGTCAGATATCCCTTAGATCTACCAACAACTATGTAGTATAGGGTTCTGTGCGATTCAACACAGGTAGACTTGATGGTTTAGAAAGTCCCTCATATTACATGGTTTTGGTCAAACAAAAGGATATCTAAAGGAAATCTGACAGAGAAATCTAAAGGTGTATTGTATTGAGTATGGAACACAATATATATTTAAAAAAAACATGCAAACTAAAAAAAAACATGCAAACTAAAACTAAAAGAAGCCCAAATCTCCTCCAGTCACAGAACTACCTCTCTAATAAGCCAAATGAACTCTTGTTCTTATTTAGAACAATTGTTGGCCATTGCGTACATTGTGCAGTCCTTTGTCTTTTATAGATAGACCCCTTATGTTTCCACATGGCATTTTTTAAGTGCTGCAATATATTTGAAAGTTATAATTTATAATCAGATATTCAAAACTATAACAAAAACCTACAAAACTATAAAATACCAATAAATAAAATGTTTTGCCGTCTAACAGGTTATATGAAAAGGACATTGTACTTGTGCCAAAAATCTAAACAGGTGTTTACTATGATCTCTGTATCCTCTTAAATCTATAAGAGGTTTACATGCTTTTCTATTACTGCTATTGCATGTCCCTTCCGAAGAAGAGATACTTTATTCTTCTTGTGTTCATCAGGCTAAAGGTCCCCATACATGGGTCGAGACCCATAAAATTGATGACCAGCGAGATCGGTTACATCACACCTTGTGCGCCCGCAAATGGGGACCTGGGGTATTGAATGGGAAGCTGTTGGACAAAATGGTGTCCATTGATTCACGTTCAATTGATGAACGCTCCAGCCCAGCATAGTGACGCCAACACGTTGCGCTCGAGCGGGTCATCGATTGTACAGGTATCGACCCGTGTATGGGGGACCTATACTCCAAAGATTCATATACTTCTGGATCACAATTTGCTTTGATCTAGTTTATGTGTAATACCTGCTGCCAATTTACATCAAATGTTTAAAAAAAATTCGATCTTTAATATTTGTTATTACTTTTCATTTTACCCAGAGTTATACTTAATCTCAGATCAAATCTTGTCTAAATGCTTTGTTTCTGCAGTTCTCACTGTGTCTTCTTTCTATTTTGAACTCAGGAGTGTGGAATTCCCAAACACTTTGGTCTTTTCTATGCCATGGGGACCGCTCTGATGATGGAGGGACTACTTAGTGCATGCTATCATGTGTGCCCAAACTACACCAACTTTCAATTTGGTTTGTGTTCACCCCTTTATGTCCTATATACAGACCCTCCCACCAAACTGTTTGAGGTTATTTTGTAGTTTAATTCTTCCATTAATTGTCCATTATCCATTAATTGTCTTTCTTTTGTAGATACTTCCTTCATGTATATGATCGCCGGTCTGTGCATGTTGAAGTTGTATCAGAAAAGGCATCCTGATATCAATGCCAGCGCTTACAGTGCATATGCCTGTCTAGCCATCGTAATTTTTTTCTCCGTCCTTGGTGTGGTATGTACAACAGAAGGGTCATTCAAATGTTCTCCTTTATTTCCAGTTTAAAAGACAATATGTATTGTATGTTATTGTAGAAATAATATGTAGCTATGAGTATTATACTTTTATGAGAAGACAATTGTATAAGTCTCATAGTGCTTAGAGCTGAAGTCAGCTAGTGCTTTTTGTTATTGTGTTAGACAAAAAAATCATTGCCCCATGGCATGAGTACCGTTTTTTACACACCATAAGTCCGGTGCGGACCATTAGACACACCCCAAAGTTTTGTAGAGAAAATTAAGAAAAAAAATAACAAAATATTTAAAAAAATCTGAGACACAACCGTTCTGACCACAAGTGAATATACAGAATGTTCCAGCAAAGTAGGCAGGACTGAACCATGCAGTATTCTCTCTATATTCCTCCAGCCAAAAGGCCAGTGCCAAAAGGGAGGTCTTCACTGCAGCAAAGTGTGCAGCGCTGAAACTCTAAAATTTATTTATACACTAGCAGTACTTCTTCTGTGAACACGCTGACCAACTTGTGAAGAGACACATTTTACAATCTGGCACTGAACAACTGACCCATGAGCGGCTATTTACATATGGGAGGAGATATGAGTCCTATATGTATTTTTTGCAATGCAGAATGTGAATGTAATTACACAACTCATGCCATCTGATTGTGACATGTTTCTCTCCATAAGTTGGTCAGTGTGTTTAGAGAATGGGTACTGCAAGTGGTAATGCAGATAAGGTCTCTTCTTGGCAGTGGCTTTTTGGCTTGGCTGGGGGAAATGTAACACATTTCAGCCTTCTGGGATGCAGAGCTATTGCTCCCAGGAAGGTTGGGACTAAAAACAACAAAAATGTTTTTTATATATTCGGACCATAAGACACGGGCAATGTACCATTGATTTTAATGGTAAAAAAGTGTGTCTTATAGTCTGAAAAAAAATTTCCCCCTGAATTTCAGGTTTAAACTGCTTTGATGTTACATGGTTTCACATACAGTTGAGTGGTTTAAGTATCATTATGTTCATATTAATGTTCTTATATTTAACTCCTATCAATATTTTTTCAAAGTAAAGAAATCCAGACAAATGTATCAACTTTATACACAGAGGTTATGCATATTTTTGTAATGTATACAGCGTTGTGCTGTTTGTTTAGTATATGTGTACACACACACACACACACACACACACACACACACACACACACACTACAAATGCTTTTTTTAAACATTTATTTCTCTTCTGTTGTGCTAGGTATTTGGGAAAGGAAATACAATTTTCTGGATTGTATTCTCTGTGATTCACATTGTGTTTACTCTGGTTCTGAGCACCCAGCTGTATTATGTGGGTCGGTGGCGACTAGGTAACTATGAGAATAGATGGCAGCAAGACAATTGTAATTGCCCTGTGACTTATTTTCCTACCTCTAACCTGTTCCACATTTGTTGTACATCAGATTCTGGAATCATTCGCAGGATCCTTCAAGTTCTATACACAGACTGTGTCAGACAATGTAGCCCGCCAATGTATGTGGTAAGTGATCGCTTCAGGAAAGTGTAGGTGTTTCAGCTTTTGTGTTCAGTTTGATGTCTCTGCTTCTCAGAAGCGATGTTCTGTTTTTGTTTTGACTAGCTTGTGTTCTAGCACATGTAGGCTGTGCATAAATTTTGTAATTTCATAAACTTAAAGTAGAAATTTTGACTTGACTTTTGAAATTAGTCTATGTATCCATGTACTAGAACAATACATTTGTTTTGTAATGTTCCAACACTTTTTTACTTCTTTACATCAGCAATTTTGCTGTTCAGGGGCTTTGCAATTGATCACAAACCATTTGACAAGCTCTTCTTGTCAGTCACGTTCACGTATCACTAGAGGGATATCTAAGAGCTGGCACTTATCGCACTTATTCTTATGTATGTGCTTTTTCCATATCTGCTTGTTATAAAATGCTAGGATTTTAGGAAAGAAAACTTTTTTTTTCCTTTGTCTGAACACTCATAAAGTACTTCAGTCATAGGACCAGCTGGATAAGTGCACAAAAAATATATAAATCAACAGGAGTAGCTTTTCATATGTGCAAAGTGGAGGAGGTTAGGTTTTCCGTGTTGAAAATATTCAGAGATCTCCTGTGGGAGCGCCTACTATTATGTTATCAGATAAAGCTGATCAGCCTCAAACATACATAAATCATACAATCAGAATGTAGATAAAGTGACAGCTTTGGTTATGTTTCATCCAAGATGTCCACTACCAGTCTTGGCTCAGTTCAGAATTATATTATAATGAATAATCACAGAGAGATTTAATGCACCAATGTAATTCGACAGATAATGCTATTGGAATTGATGCTTATTTTGAATATTTAATGACAGGTTCTCCTTAGTAGCAAAAGCATCCTTATGATTGGTAATAGAAAGGACACTGCCAACTTTTTGGACATTTCTAACACCAAGAGCCAAAATTCATCCTATAGCCAACCATGAGATACATTCTACATGGATTAATCACAGAAACATATATGCTGTGCCTTACCTGTCTCCACTTTGGTGCTCCACAGTCATTAATATCAACTTGTCTCACTTATTTTGAAGGATCGCATGGTGCTTCTTGTCATGGGAAACATCATCAACTGGTCTTTGTAAGTAAACACAAAGTATATATTACACTTAGGGGTTTATGATAAGAATGTGATAACCGCAATAGAAAGAATGGCTATAGTTGGCTATGGTTATATTACCTCTTTATCCAGCATTTTTAATGTGCCTCCAACAATTTGAAGAAAAAGACTTTCAAGGATGGGGTTGAACTGACCACTCAATCCTAATATACACTGCCTGTACAAAAAAAAGTCACCACCAAAAAAAGGGTCACACACTCTAATATTTTATTGGACCTTCTTTAGCTTTAATTACAGTACACATTCGCTGTGGCATTGTTTCGATAAGCTTTTGCAATGTCACAAGGTTTATTTCCATCCAGTGTTGCATTCGTTCTTCACCAAGATCTTGTATTGATGATGTTAGAGTCTGACCACCACGCAAAGCCTTCTCCAGCACATCCCACAGATTCTCAATGGGGTTAAGGTCTGGACTCTGAGGTGGCCAATTCATGTGTGGTAATGAATGTCTAAAGCTCCCTGAACCACTCTTACAATTTGAACCCGATGTATCCTGGCATTGTCATCTTGGAATATATGCCCGTGCCATCAGGGAAGAAAATATCCATTGATGGAATAACCTGGTCATTCAGTATATTCAGGTAGTCAGCTGACCTCATTCTTGGAGCACATACTGTTACTGAACCTAGATCTGTACATATATGCTTAGTTAAATCCAGGTGGTGATTTTGTTTTGGGACAGGCATTGTATATAGGCTCTATAGTCCCTAAGCAATTCATATCAATAATTTAGACATAAATTGTTTAGTTTCTAAAAAGCCAATATATAATGGGATGGATGCAAGTTTACATGTAACCCAAAAATGTCACTAACATACAACTACATTTTAAAACTATACTTCCCCTGTACATTTATTAGTTACTTTTTAACTTATTACTCATTTAATCTGGAGGGACGTGGAGAGGCATACTTGACCTGCCCCCCGCCCCCCACAGCTATTCCCTCTCCAGCCCCAAAATGTATGATGCCCTTCATTTCAATATTTTAGGTGAGGAATGTCTTCATGGGTTTAATTATCTACCCCCCTCCCCCACTAAAAAAACAGTAGATCATAAATATGGCAAGAAGGGAATGTCAGAGTTCAGTGTTTCTTATTATTATTATCACTTATTTATATAACCCCAACTTATTACGCAGCACTGTGCAATACATTAGAGTTGAGATAACACACAGGTACAGGGATGACATAGGAGGAGAAGAGGACCCTGCCCGATCGGGTTTACAATCTAATAGGTTGGGGGAACAAGGTATACAATAGGTGGGGGGGACAGTTTTTACTGATTCCTTACATACTGTGGTCGTTATTTGGTAATGGTCGCCTTGGCCTACTCTATAGCATTACTAATACATGTGTTTACTTGTCTGCAGAGCTGCGTATGGCCTTATTGAACGTCCCAATGATTTTGCCTCATATCTTCTCGCCATTGGAATCTGTAACTTGTTACTGTATTTTGCCTTCTACATTATAATGAAGGTAAGAGATACATTACTGGGAGTAAGTTATTACATTTTACTATAACTGTAGAAAATGTGTTCTTTAAAACTGTATGTGTATGTGTATGTGTATTGCATCACAAAATACAAGCAGGATCCTGTGCTGGAGAATTTGTAAATTCTCCATTGTCATCTCTCAGCTTAAAAAAACACTTCGACACCATTTAGAAGGACAGATCTTTAATGCAATCAATTGGTAAAAAAATATGTGTAGTGTGCTACACATTAATGCACCTTGCACTGCAAACTTTAACGGAACTACCATATGTTTTGCACTATAACACACACTTTTTGTTTTCTTTTCTCTATGCTTTATAAGCTGCGCAGTGGCGAGCGTATCTTTCCTGCACCGTTGCTTTGCATCATCTGTACATCTGTAGTTTGGGGATTCGCACTGTTCTTCTTCTTCCAGGGACTCAGCACTTGGCAGGTAAGCAATAAAACTATATCAGGCACTCACTGAACTCTTCCATGCTGTAATAACATAGTGTTGCCATTTTAGTAGAAACTAAATTAATATAATTTTATATTCTGTTATTGAAGACAACTTGGGAACTATATCATTTTATATACATACAAATATATTTTTGTAGATTTCCAGTTCATGTGATGTAAATTGTGATTCTGCAACACTCTGCTTCAAATGTGTATTCTGAAGCGTTCATTTCTTTATTTTTTTGTTCTGTGTTTAGAAAACTCCAGCTGAATCGCGTGAGCACAACAGAGAGTGTATATTGCTTGGATTCTTTGATGACCATGACATCTGGCATTTCCTTTCCTCCATTGCTATGTTCGGTTCCTTCCTTGTAAGTTTTCTCATTATCTTACATTTGCACTAAAAAGAGTTTACAGAAAACAAATGTACCCCACTTCTCACTCTATGAGGCATGTTTACTCCTTAAAATCTGGGGGAGGGTTTGAACGTGCTGGAACATGCTGTATATACCAAGGAGTAGGGGGAGTAGGGGCAGCATTTAGAGTCAGAGACTTAAGCTAGGCATACACGGTTTGATTTTTTTTTAAATTTGATCTTACATTTTGACATTTTTGAAAATTTCCGTTGATTGTACAACAATCGAACAAAAATCGTGTCATTGTGTTTGTTGGTCGGGATGATTGCATTCAATGATTACATTTATATATGACTCTTTCCTGTGTTTTTGATTGAAATTAAAATTAGCACTTTTGGTCGTATTACGATCGGACTTTTCATGTGGTTTCATTGGATTCGCTTTCTATTGGTGTCCAATCAAAAGATCATGATCTAAAATTGAATTGAAAATCAATAGTTCTAAAATCCAACGGTGTATGCCTAGCTTTAGGCTGGCCATACACCTTTAGATCTCTCTGTCAGATATCCTTTAGGTCTACCAACAACTATGTAGTGCCGAGTCCTCTGCGATTGAACACAGGTAGACTTAATTGTTTAGAAAGTCCCTCATATTACATGGTGTGGGTAAAACAAAAGGAGATTTAGGATATACAGTATGTCTCAGCAGACAGCTTGGTTAGACACACTATGGTTTTTGGGAGGGAAATCCAGGATACAAATTTCTCACAGAAAGATTAATTTTGGGCTCTCAGAGGAAAGGCAATTCTGAGAACCCTAAATGAGCCTGTTTCTGTGATTTCTCTTGAAGAAACCATAGTGCGTCTTGCTGTGCATGAACAAAAGGCATCCAAGGAGTATTCTGGGGGGCGCAAAGGTATTCCAGGGGAGGGCGCTGGCCCTCATTCTTAACCTGTATTTGAATGGGGAGGGGGGCTCAATAATGTTCCTAAATAGAAAAGGGGGTCTGCAAGGAAAGTTTGGGAACCACTGCATTAGAGAAACCTGTACAGAGACAAATAGAGGGACTTTTATTTTTTTTTAAACGAAGGTATTAGCAGTTTCTGCATCATGACATCATTAGTCAAAATGTCCTTACAAAGCCTGCAAATGGGGGAAGTCAGGGTAAAGTCAGAGCCCATAAACTGCTTACTACTTCCAGCTGGGTGGACATTCTGAAGCAGTGGGACCAGAAAGACAGCCAGGGAACTGGTATTTCCAACAGTTCACCAGTATTAAATCTTAAGAAGAGGTTTGGATCTAGCTCATGGGTTCCACATGCATTCCTATCCCAAGGGATAGACTATACACACACAAAGTCCCCCCGCCCCCAAGGGGGACTGGCCTCTTGGTATGACTTTAAATGGAATGCATGAGGCAATTCTTATACTAGAGATCACCAATATGATACTTGCAACTTGTTCAACTTTGTTCAGTCCATTTATTTATATGATAACAACAAATCATGTATAAGAAAAAGGGGGGTCATTTGTTGACCATTCCTGATAACTTTCCACAAATTCCATGCCAGGACCTACCAAGGGGGGGGGGGGGGGGGACTTTGTGTGTGAACAGTTCAGCAGTGGCAGAATCCACACTTTTAGTCAAGATTTTTTGGAGCAGTTGACAGGATTTTAATGAAACTTTCATTTTACTTTTACTGTTCTGTAACTTTAATTTAAGATACATATATAACCTCACATTCGGAGTGATTTGTTGTGGCTGTAAAAATGATTTGCAGGAATAGTTTTCAAATCTGTGATTTGTACGTATACTAATATTCACACCTTGAACCTTTCTTTACAGGTTCTGCTGTATTTGGATGATGATCTGGATGATGTAGAAAGAGACAAAATTTATGTGTTCTGAAATGCACACAGAAAGACTTCTGAGTAACATGGAGGAGCGGTCCATGTAGTAAGACATATGGTGCCACAGACTAGGAGGAGGCACCAATCACCTTTTTGTCAGGCGTGGCTGAAGATACAAGGAGAAAGGCAACTCAGAGGGTACATTTGCCACTAGTGTGTGCTATTCTCATTTGTAAAAGAACTTAAATGCCTTTCCTGGTTACACTGTATGATCTCACATTGGCCACAAGGTGCCATTGTAGCTCTCCTGTTGCCAAATTGAGTTTACTGTTGGTCCAGCTTCGCTAACATGATACGGTTTTTGCTGCTAAGATATTCTTTGGGTTGATCCTAAAACAAATGGGAAGCTGGCAGTGTCAATTTCAATATAGTGTAAAGCCAACAACATGGAAGTATAACCAAAACAACAGTGTGCTGCTTTCATGACTGCCTTTTTTATGGTTTATTTCTCAAACTGTCTTTATCGAGCCTGCCTTAGGGGCTTGGTTCACATGTACGGTTGGAAGGAGGTGCAGTTTAGGTACAGCTTCACAGCCACATACACCCCCTACAAGATTCTCCGTAGCAGTTCACAACTTTGACGTGTTTGCTCACAGAAGAAGGAAGATAACCACCTGCCACAAACTTCAAGCAGCAACTGGGACAGTAGGATCTATACTCTCTATATTCCCATTGGTGGGTGGTACAGAAGATAGAGCCATTTTTTTGTTTGGTAGCCTGTCAACTGTTGGTTAATTGGTAAAGTGGCATTACACTTAAAGGGTGAGCACTGGAAGCAACTGTACCTGTCCCTTTAATTCCAGTCGTCTCCCTCAGCCTGCAGTCTGAGTCTTTCTTTAATTCAGCATTTGTATATTGCTAGACCTGCTTCACAAAGAAAACTGGCAACACCCAGGTACTGTGCACTGCCTTGAGGAAGGTGAGGTGAAAGTGTACTTGCGTGCCCCATACCTATATGTACCTGGCAGGGCTGCCCTCAGGCATCAGGGGGGGACAGAGGGGACTTCTGGGCAGCTAGGGGGGCCCGACGGTGAGCACGCAGGGGCCCCGACGTGCTGCCTGATCGGCAGTCCTCTGCTCTGAGCACCCTCTGCTCACTCTCACTGTGTTCCTGGACTGCCATTGTGTACAATGTGCTGGCAGTCCGGGAACAACTTCGATGGTGATTTCTGCTAGCACCCCCCCCTGCTTAACAAGTCTTGTCATGGGGCCCGGACATTTTTGCTGTAAGGGGCCCCATGATTTCTGACGGCTGCCCTGGTACCTGGTGATTAGCGGTTTAGGATTTGTAAGTCAGGATAGAGTTTGAGCACAAGAGATGTATATGTGAGCAGGTTATAGTGCTTCCTAATCAGCTGCTCTGTGACTTACTCACTGAAGTAGTTACTATAAACGTGCACAGCAGAGTTTCCTGTAGAAGTTTTCAGTAGCTATATAGTGGAAGACCAAAACAGTCCCCTTATGTTCAGTTAGGTAGATCATCACAGTATATTGTTATCAGGGAATTTCACCCCCATAACTAACCAAATCTACTGCAGAGGTGAGGGGAACTTTCATTGTTAGGATGCCTTTCCAAATTAGGCAGCAAACCAAGCAATGAACCTTAAATTTAAAGTTTTATTAAGATCTTTTGTATGCCAGATTATTATATCATATACACATATGGATGTGTATAATACAGATATGTCCCAGATAAAAGCTAACTCCGTCCACACTTTAAATGTCTGTTGGTATGCCAGTTGGCTGGTGTCCTAGCATTCTGTTACTTTTTGTGTCTCTTACATAGACACAATTGTGGGGAATAGGGAAGTTCAACTTGAAAAATGGCACATTGACTGAACTGTGTATAATAACAACTATTGTACTCCATCCTAAATAAAATAAAAAATATGTTTTGTAAGATTTGTATGTGTCGTCGAAATATCTGAATTCTTATGTTGCTATTGCCCTGTGGGTAAGAAGATGCCCAGAACTGACATAATATGGTCCTGACTTAAGTTATAAACAAAAGCTGATCTCTTCTTAATATGGAGGAAGGAACTTGTATAGTGTAACGTATATTATGGATACGGTCGCAGAGGTGGATGATGGTTACATTGTGCAGACAGATGAAGATGACAATGTCGTTCTGGGAAATGTCAAGTAATAAAAGTCGAACTATAAACTGGAGCAGCATAGCAACTGCTTCTTTATTATTAGCTGCAGGAGTATATGGGCTTCTCTTTCTGGTGTGTACAAATGGTAAATTGTTAAACTTTGTAAGAAACATATTTATAGAAAACACCCAACAACGTCTCAGTTCTGCATATGATTGTGAACATTAGGTATTGTTCTTTAATAATCCAAATCTGTTGCATCATTCTGATTTACTGCTACCAGGATACTCTACAGAAACGATTTCTAAAGGAGTTTGCTAATCCTATGAGTTGATGGGACTATCCTGGAGTTATCGAAGCAAATTAAAGCTGGGCCAAACTAAAACGTGTAAGAAAAATGAATAGCTCGTTAAGATATAAAAAGCAGATTCGGTTACAATTTTACTTTTAATCTGGAGCTATTCTCTATAGTATCTCTTCTGTCCTCCGGTTGATGGTTATTTGTTTAAGGCCCACTTCCTCTAAACCTAGACCTGGGGTTGGTAACCTGGGCTCTTTAGCTGGTTTGCTGTGTCTCAGCTCATCTGCCTCCACTCTTCCTGCCATCATGCATCCTGGAAGGAAGAGAGAGACTCCATAAGGGGGGGGGGGGGGGGGGGGGGGGGGGGTTATAGGGACAAGATAGTGAGCATCCGCAGATCGGACGCAAGTATAATGGGTGGAAGCCACACAGAAGATCTTGGCTGCTCTATCATATTTCCAGCATGTGGGATGGGGACAGGGTGCTGTAAGAGATATTGGAGAGATCTCCAATATGGCTCCTTGCATTTTGTGATGTGTCTTTCTTAATGCTTGTCTGTAATTATATCTTGTTTGGGTGTATGTTTTGTGTGTGCTGGTGAACTAAGGTAGGAATACACAGGTCGATTTTTTCCATATTTCTGCACAACCGAGCGCCGTGCGCGCTCATGGCACTGTGCTGTGCAGAAATCTGGGAAAAAATCGACCCGTGTACGCTGTTTTTGCCAAACAGGTTACCATGTTGGTAAACCTTGTTCGATAGCCTATACTTCTTCAAGTATCTTCAAGTTCCTTATTCAAAGTATGTACCGGCTGACAGCTGGCTCCCGATATCGGGGTAGCCGGGCAGTAGTTACTGCAGAGCTCTCTCTGTCGAGCCGTATATCCCAGCCTTAAGTCTCCGCATTCTCTACTGTCCTCCCAACCAGCTGTGCTGGAGAAAGTTTCAGCATTGCCTATTGTCCTCAACCTTGTTAATGGA
>CM070038.1:79010213-79032846 GCA_036250615.1 Ptychadena robeensis
CTCATATTACATGGTTTTGGTAAAACAAAAGTAGATTGTACAGAAATTGTATGGAAAGATGTTAAGGTGTATGGGGAGCTTCAGTTTAGTTATTAAAGAATAAATCCCTAATATTAGACACCTAATTCCTCCACTCTTTTGTCACCCTAAACTCTGCCAATGCCACTTTAGCCAGCAGCAGTCTGTAGGACTCATTAAGCACAAGTCCGCGATGCATGATGATGTTTCTTTCCAGTTCACAATACAGAGTTACATAAGATTTCCTTAAACCACAATAATCCCAAAATATCTTGATTTATGTTTACAAGGATGACAGTAGTACAACTAAACTTGACCACTCTGGCTTTTTATCTTCTGTTGCTCACCCTTCTCACACTTCTATAAACAAAGTTATTCCAACTGCCATAAAAGGAGACTTGTAGTGAGGAAATGATGTAAGCTGCCATTGATGACCTATTGTGCAAATCTTGTCACTCTGTTATAGAGGATCATACATTGTTCTCCTTTAATATCCTGCCAATAAACATTTTCTTGGTCCTCAGTGTACTTGGCTACTTTCTTCTGTGTGGGTACTTTGTACCATGCACAAAAACACTTGACCCAAAAGTCATAATAACATCCCGGAAAATAAGACAGTGTCTTAAATAAATTTTTGCTCCCTAAGGTGTCTCGGGGGGGGGGGGGGGGGGGGGGGGGGGGGGATAACTATTTTAGTAACCCCTTCTGATCCTCCTTTTTGATTGTCCCCTCTGATTCCCCTGTTCAGAGTTACAGTACCATATCTTTGGGGGTGTCTTATTTTCCGGGGGGATGCCTTATATTTCAGCGTGAGGCAAAGTGTAAGGGTGTCTTATTTTCAGAGGATGCCTTATTTTCGGGTAAATAGGGCATTTCTCTGTGCCCCTAGCAGTGGGTGGGGCATAAAGTTGACAGAGAAATTACTGTGAACTGGAAAACAAACAATTGCCACAAAAATGTTAGGACCAAGGGATGAATATATAAACACCACCATCCCAACAGAGCACTCTTTCAGAGATGATGACCTTTTTGTCTATCTGTAGAGCAACAGACTCTTCACCAAGTGTTATCTCAGATCATTAAAGGAAGCACAATGTAACTTATAATGAGAGGAAAGGGCCAAGAGAAGCAAAACCTACAACACAGGAGGCAGTGAAAATACCAGCTCCTATTTCACCCCAGCTCTTCCCAACATGACAATCATGTGCAACCCCCCCCCCCAGCACGAAGATACTATCCATGCTTTGTGTTCATATTAGGTCTCTGGTTAGGTTGGCACAGAGAGTCCTGACTTTGCCAGATGAATCTGCTTATAATAAGCCCCATACGGTAGTTTTATTGCATGTCTTCTAACCTGGACATTGACCAGACCAGTGGGCTGCATAGTTTGTCACTTGAATGAAGATACGACCCATTACTCATGTCCATCTATTTCCTTTTCAGCAGATCGTTATCATCATCATCAACTCTTAAATGACTAACAAGGAACAATACTGAAATTCCTAAAGCAGGCCAGAGACTTCCATCCAGGGCCGATCTATCTCCATACATGCTCCAGTCAAATTCCAGTCACTCCAGTCGAATTTTGTCCGATTGATTGCGTCTATGGCGATCAATCATGCACAATTCGACTAGAGCGACAAATCCTGGGTGCTCCAAAGATCGATTTGCCAAATATTGTGTGCTTATTGATTGAACGGGTATCGACCCGTGTATGAGCACCCTTAAGCTAGCCATACACGTGCCGGATTCCATGGCCAATTGATCACTCACCCGATCGATTCCGGCGATCTCAGCGGGAATCGGAGCTCCGATCAATCAGCCAATTAAGAGTATCCGATCGCTGCATACCACCTTGTCCCACGGATTCCTGGACGATTCCGTGTCCGATCACTTACTTCCCAAATGGCAACTCCCCCTGATGTGTGCAGAATCGGATCAGAAAGACCAACATGTTGGTTCTCTGTCGGATCCGATTCTGAGCCCCCGATCAATCGGACGCGAACGATCGGACAAGGTGGGCTGCACGCGATTCCGGCACGATCGTTTCGCGTGCACGCGCCCGGAATCGACCGTGCTGGAATCCGGTGGGAATCCGACACGTGTATGGGGGCCTTAAGAGTCTGCCAGAAACTCTGGAATGGCCAATGTGTCTCATCTCAAAGAGAACTGATCTCAGTTGATGAAAAAGCATGTAACTCAGAATTGTTTCCATACAAATCCCAGCATTCAATCTGTGTGAAACCTTAGGGAAGGGTTAATTATTGTAGCTGGTTAAGTGGTGATAGGTCAAATAGAAAATATTGGCCACCAATGTCCATCCATCATATTCTTGGTGTTGCAAATGACTTTATTTAATAGTGGTGTTCAAGTTGATAAACAAATATTTACTTATTATTTACATTTGCTGCATTGTACAAAGTCATTTACACTGGATTCTGAGTGGAGATGGAATATTTGGATTTGTCACTTTGTATACCTAACCTCTATTTTCATTGTATAAATCAGACAGGAAGCATTTGCCCTATCATCTGTTCTGAGATTTTTCTTTTCCAAAGCAATATTTCAAGTACATTTCATTGCATTGTTCTACCCCTTATGCAGTGGCCATCAATTCTACACAGATCTACATGTATTGCTTCACCCATTCATCATTCATTCATCCTGTCTGTATGTGTATGTTAGCATAGTACACTTCAGGTTTCAATCGTCTAATGTTTTCATATCTACAGGTCTAAGCAGCCATGGCTAATAAAGGCCCCTCATATGGCATGAGCCGTGACGTTCTCTCCCGCATAGAAAAGAAGTATGACGATGAATTGGAGGCTCGTCTAGTACAGTGGATCAAGCTTCAGGCCGGTAGTGATGTAGGAGACCCACCTGAGCAGGGAAGATATGGATTCCAGCAGTGGTTGAAGAATGGAGTGGTGAGCATTGAGTCAGTTTATAATTCTCTCGTTAAGGACCATACCTGGAAAAGGAATACTTGCTGCAGCCAATGAACTTCTGTATGAAGAAGGGAGGCTGGCAACTATGAAAATTCCAGACAAATAAATATTCTAAATAGGACCAGAGGGTCCTTTGTGAGAACTAATAGGGCTTTCAAGGCATTTTCTTAAGTTTCACCAAAGCAAATCTGTTAAAAAGTCTTTATTATATATACTGGACCATAAATACAATAGAAAAACAGAAAATGTATAAAACGTGAAACCTCTCTCCAAGCAGTGTGCACAGATGGATGGCGTGCTCGGTCTGTGCACACTGCTGGGAGCAAGATCTGCTACCATTGAGGACATCTGTCTGTACCCACTCATTGTGATCGTTGGATCTGCTCGAACATAGGACCATCTAGACTGGGATCTCAGGCTAGTTTGTTTCCCCTGCCGAGGAACTATGTCCCTCTTCTTTTATATTTGGGGATTTCCCTGCTTTCTGGGATTGATTTGCCACCCCCTTCAGCTCACATGACTGAGATGAGTTTCCAACGAACTTTTCCAATGGTAATTAACATAATCAATCTATGACTGGAACGTGCCTTAAGCAGGGTACAGACAGCTCAATATTCGAGCCGTCCGATGACCCTGCAGCAGCGTGATGATGTCATATCTGATGATCGGAGAACTGCCTCTCCCTGGCTCCTCCTCCTCAGCCGAGCTTTGCCTGGAGAACCAAAGCATCGGACATCGCCGTATTAAGGGTCATGTCCGATAAGGCTGTTTTCGATCGAAAACAGCGCAAGGGGCATATTATATGTGTCAGATAGATGGCTGTGAGCGCATACAGCTCAGAACGGCCATCGATTTGACCCATATCTCCACGTCTGTACCCTGCTTTAGAGTTATGCCTCCTCCCTAGGTTTTTATTGCTGTGTGTAACAACATTAAAGATAGAAGCTTAACCCCTACCTATGCCATGAAAATGTGTTTTTGTTTTTTTTATAGTGATCACTGTTAGGGTATGTTTCCATTATATGTCGGGACCCCCTCCGCTAAGCATATTGCTTGGCGGGGATCCTGACATAGCACATAGCCTTTTCCTGCTAGGCGGATGCTTTGTCTTAACTGTGCCAAGCCGTTCAGCCAATGCAGGGGTTAACGTAGTTGAGCCTCTGCGAATGTGTAAACAGAGCATCCGCCGAGCAGAGCATCCTATGTCAGGATCCCCGCCAAACAATGCGCTTAGCGGAGGGGGTCTCGACGTATGTGGAAACATACCCTTGGACACATTTCCACCTTCCCTTCTATACACAACATAGCCTAGCTAGGGCTGGGATGTGAACTAAACCTTTGACAAGTGACCACAAACCTGAAGATCTTCAGATTCTCCCTTTTCATAGCCTTTGTTGTCTGAGATTATGTTCTTTGGCTTTTTCACAGATTCTTTCAAAACTGATCAACAGCCTATACCCCAGAGGCTCACAGCCTATTAAGATCCCCGACCCCCCTCCAAGCATGGCCTTCAAGCAAATGGAACAGGTGGCCCAGTTCCTAAAGGCAGCCGAGGAATACGGAGTGGTGAAAACCGATATCTTCCAAACTGTAGACCTGTATGAAGGTAAAACCTGTTGTAATGAAATCACCCTCCTTGGGTGGAGGTGGAGATATAGACACAGGGGTGTGAATGACTGTTCATGTAATCAGGTATGATGACAAAAAAAGATGTATTTTTTCATTAGACTTCAATAGGGACCTTTTTGTAAATTAAAGTAGAGATTCTTAACAAGAAGCTAAATGGCTGATTAAAGAGTGTCATCACTGGAGTAAAGGAAGATTGGAGGGGGTTCAACAAATCCCCTGCTTCTGGGTTTTGTTACATAGGATGGCAGCATAATACATGATGTACAGGGGATATAAAAATGTTAGGTTTCTGTGCTGTACAAAAATGAGACAAAGATAAATAACAGAACGCTTTGCACCTATCAGTCTATCAGCATGGCACATTTTGGGTATGAGTCTATCAGCATGGCACATTCTGGGTATGAGTCTATCAGCATGGCACATTTTGGCAAGATTTGCCCACTCTTCTTTGCAGTAACACTCCAAATCAGTCAGATTGCGAGGGCATCTCCTGTGCACAGCCCTCTTCAGATCACCCCACAGATTTTCAATGGGATTCAGATCTGGACTTTGGCTGGGCCATTCCAAAACTTTAATCTTATTCTGGTAAAGCCATTCCTTTGTTGATTTGGATGTATGCTTTGGGCTGTTGTCATGCTGAAAGATAAAGTTCCTCTTCATGTTCAGCTTTCTAGCAGAAGCCTGAAGGTTTTCTGCCAATATTGACTGGTATGCGGAACTGTTCATAATTCCCTCTTAGTTCCTATCTTAACGAAGGCCCCAGTTCCAGCTGAAGAAAAACAGCGTCAAAGCACGATGCTGCCACCACCATGCTTCACTGTGGGTATGGTGTTCTTTTGGTGATCTGAAGAGGGCTGTGCACAGGAGATGCCCTCACAATTTGGATTGTTTCTGCAAAGAAGAGTTGATACATCTTGCCAAGTCAAAATGGGGCATGCTGATCTCATATCTCAAATCTCATACCCAACAAAGTATTAGTTTATGCAACCACATTATTTTATTTTTTATATTTTTCTTCCCTCCGCCTAAAAGATTTCAGTTTGTTTATCAATTGAGTGGTACAGATTATAGGTCACATTAAAGGGGGAAAACATTCTGACATTATTTATCTTTGTCTCATTTTTGTACAGCACAGCAACCTGTCATTTTACCAGTGTAGACTTTTTATATCTATTGTATATATCCACACACAAGTTTTTTTCAGCAGGACTTAAGGAAATGTATACACTTAAGCCCCCCATACACCACATACAATTACCATGCAACTTCTGTACAACCAACTTTTCTTCTACCAAAACCATGTAATATGAGGACCTTTCTACACCTTCCAATCACTATGTATTCTATCAGGGAGGACCCAGCACTACATAGTTGTTGGTAGGTCTCATGAAAGTTGTATGGAGGAATCTGAAGGTGTATGGGGGGCTTTAGGTACAACCACTAACTTTTCTCTTGACCTAAAGATTTTCAGTCTTCACAAAACCCATGCCCTTTAATGGCTGATGCGCCTCTCTATTGCGAGACATACGAAGGCAATGTGTCATTAGAATTGTATGTGATATTATGTCACATTTTGCAAGGAAAGTTGATAAAGGCATTCGCTAGCTAAAACAAAAACTCCACAACTTGAGATGATAGTCAGGTCAATGAATACTTTATACAATGAATAATATTGATCAGTTTTGGTTAATGATGGAAACATCTCTACAGGCAAAGATTTGGCTGCTGTACAGAGGACAATTGTGGCTCTTGGGAGTATTGCAGTGACTAAAACCGATGGGCTATACCAAGGAGATCCCTCCTGGTTCATGAAGTAAGTGGCGGCACTAAATTGTTATGTTTCCGAAATATTAGCTATTATTGTTCCTCCTTCACAATTGCCCATTGTTATGTTTCCCAGGAAAGCCCAGGAACACAAACGGGATTTTTCCGATGACAAGCTGAAACAAGGAAAGCATGTAATTGGTTTGCAGATGGGTAGCAACCAAGGAGCCTCCCAGGCTGGCATGACAGGATACGGCCGCCCAAGACAAATCATCAGTTAAAGCCTACAAGTCCCGAAAATCCTTAACCTCTTCACTGTTCTAAGAGTCCCTAAGCAAACCTGCAGCAACGAAAGTTTAAGACCAAACCTTTTCCATTCCACCATCACCATTGCACAAAAAGCACCAAAGCCATGTTCTTGTTACTACTTCCCAACATTACTTCAATAAATGTGAGATGTGATTTACAATCTTGTGATACATGGGTGGCTGCATGTGACCCTGCTTTATCCATTGCATTCATTTCCATCCTCCCACTTGGCGTACATGTAACCCAGATCAACACCCGGCCATGATTAGTAAAAGGGTTTACAGGGTGAAGTCGTTTTGTTAAGACTAAAAACCAGATATAGTTCATCTGTATTTCATTCCATTGTAGTCCGTCCCTGCTTCTAGTGATCACATAGCTACAGATCTCATTCCTCCGAGCCGCCTTCACAATCAATCGCTTCATTATTTTATTGCTTTTCAGCAACTTGCTTTGTATTCAATCTGACAGCAGTCATGAGGTTAATTGTCTTCTACATTTTCAACTCTTCCCAGTTAAATGTTTATTATGAGGATTTATTTTTTATTCTTCGTTGGTCAAAATAAAACATTTTAACCATCAGGATTGCATTTTGATGTGTTTTGTACAACTATTATACGACTCACATTTCTATATATGGGTTAGGTGGCTCTCCATAACACACAACAGGGACACAAGGTAGTAAAACAAAAGGCCTCCATACACCTTGTAAGCTGCGGGGGATTTTTCGGCCAACCGATGTGCGTGCGCGCTCGCAGCCATCGGTCGCCGGCAAAATTGGCTGCGGATCGTGGGTGCCCACATAGGGCTCGGCCGGCAAGAGAACAGATATGTCCGTAAATCTCTGCCCGATGCTATTACTTTGGCCGGCACACAAATTGTGCCCAACGATACTCTGAGCGACTCTGTCGCTCGCCAGGTGTATGGGGACCTAAAGTTCTGAAGAAAAAGATAAAATAATCTCACTGAACAATGAATGTGACTAAAGCGCGGGCGGCCGATCACGCTGACGTCATCACGCTGCAGCTGGTATCTCAGAGGATCAGAGCGCACCCTTTGTGTGCCGACCATTGCTTTGGATGGGGATAATGGTCCTCATCCAAGGTAATGTGATCGACCAGAGAAAAAACGGGCATGCCGTTCTCTGGCTGATAGGTCACTATGTGGGCAGCTCGGATGGCTGCATGTATGGCTAGATTAAGGATTGTCCTCCCTGCCGACATACGTTATAAGGTATCCACAATGCTGTAGTGACATGAACACACAGCAACCCCAGTGCTTGTAGTTCACTACTTCTTGCTAAGCAGTTTTTGTAAGTTCATTGTTTTATTTTTATTTTTCTTCTTTACCATTATTTATACTTTAGAGTAACTTTTTCCCCTAATTTCCTTTCAAAACCATATGGCAAAACTGGTCTGCCTTATGGGCAGTTCACTTGGGCCTAATCTTTCTAAACATAATAAAAAAATTAACTCATTGCTAGAGATGGTCGAATTTTTCGACTTGCTAACTTTGTGAGCTGATTGCAAAGCCCCTGAACATGGTATCATCACCTTGCTGGAGGTGTAGAGAAGGGTTGGGGGAACATTTGAAAAAAAAGAAGTGTTGCTTTAGCACATGTACTTTTTGCATAAATTAAGTTCAAAGTTAAAGTCGAAATTCCGATTTTCGAAATTTTTACTTGACTTTGAACTTAATTTGTGCAAAAACTATTTGTGTTAGAGACATACTTAATTTTTTGGAGTATACCCCCAACCCTTCTCTACATCCCCAGCAAGTTTGGTGATGATACCATGTTCAGGGGCTTTGCAATTAACTCGAAATCGGCGAAATGGTCGAATTTTTGAAAAAAAATTCGACCATCTCTACTCATTGCATTACTGTTTTTAAATAATAGAAGTACAGTGGGGCAAACAAGTATTTAGTCTTGTATCTTGCATAGTGCTCTTTCTAATTATTGCTCCTACAGTGGATTTCTTTACACCAAGCTGCTTGCCTGTTGCAGTCTTCCCAGCCTGGTGCAGGTCTACAATGTTGTTTCTGGTGTCCTTCGACAGCTCTTTGGTCTTGACCATAGTGGAGTTTGGAGTGTGACTGAGGTTGTGGACAGGGATATTTTATACTGATAAGTTAAAACAGGCGCTGCTAATACAGGTCATGGAGGCCAGTGGAGGACAGAGGAGCCTCTTACATAAGTTACAAGTCTGTGAGAGACAGAAATCATGCTTGTTTGTACGTGACCAAATACTTATTTTATCAAGGAATTTACCAATTAATTCATTAAGCCCCCCATAGACAGGCAGACTCCTCCGTGCAACTTCTGTACAACCAACTTTTCTTCTACCAAAACCATGTAATATGAGGACCTTTCTACACCTTCCAATCACTATGTATTCTATCAGGGAGGTCACTATACTACATAGTTGTTGGTAGGTCTCATGAAAGTTGTATGGAGGAGTCTGCCTGTCTATGGGGGGCTTAAGAAATCCTGCAATGTGATTTCCTGGATTGTTTCCCCCATTCTGTCTCTCATAGTTGAGGTGACCTATGAAGAAAATTACACGCCTCTCAAATTTTTTTTAAGTGGGAGAACTTGCACAATTTCTTGCTGACTAAATACTTCTGTACCCCCCATGTATATAAACTACCATATTTTTTGCATTATTGTCCCCCAATCGGTGGGGAAGAATCACTGTGTATATTGCAAATACCCAAGCACCTGCGGCTGAACACGTCTACAGGTGTACTTGCCTTCGCATTCCCCCCGCGGCGAGGCACTGAGCAGTCAGAGCTCTGCATGTGAGCTGGCTGAAGCTGCTGCTCACATACACTGGCTCTGCAGGTGGACAATTCATCCGTCTGCAGATCTTTTTATGTGAGCTGGCAGCTTCGGCTTACATACACACTTCTGCAAAGGAAAAAATCAGCCAGCGGTCACGGTCTCTGTAAGTTAGCTGGCTGAAGCTCCCAGCTCACATACAGATCTGCAGAGCGAGACCAGGAGGAGTAGAGAGGCCTCTGACAGCTTCTCCACCTACTTTAACCCCCGCTCTCTGGTCGACTGGCAGAGCGTCAGTTGCCTGAATTTTTACCGTGATGAGTTTCTCCACTGTATAGGGTGCATACTTTACAGAGGAACGTATTATACAACGCAAAATACAGTAATCACTACAGGAGGCTATGCTACTGCCTTTTATACTGTGATGCATTACCATAAAGTTAATCATACATTAATGACTCTTTCCATGTCCATCCCTGGCAGGGACATCATAATGTAGAACATTTTCTAGATAACACTGTAAATAACGTATTGGAACATGGTACATAAACCCCTTCACTTACTGTAAAGAAGACAAGAAAACTAGATTGTTCATGTAAAACAATTTATTGCTGTTAAAATGACATATTCAGCAAGCGATTCGTCAGCAGCACACAGAACCTCTTCTCCAGCAGTCATACAAAATAATAAATTAACTTGGTTGTGTAAAGCTCTTCGCATATAATATGTTTTCAATCTTTTTATTTATTTCCTATGTCTATCTGGTAAAACAGGATCACAGTGAAGGTAAAAGGCCCAGCATGTACAGTATGTGATGGCAGATAGTAAAAATGGGGCTCAACCAGAGTCAACATACCACTGCTCTGAGACCCGCCAAAGTTATCATATCCATAAAGCCAGTCAGAAAATGGAAAGTAAAAGCTTTCAACTTTAGAAAAACAAAAACAGAAAACCCTTAGATTTAAATTACAATCCTCTTAAAAGCTTTTTCATTGTTGCTTCAATAGTATTGAGAAATTGAGAATATCCAATTGATGGAGTATTATACTGTATTACACACACAAAAAGGCACAACGCTATATTCAGCATGTATACAGGGGTGCATCTTTTCTCCTCTCTGCTTGGATCACTCTCCCCCTCCCTCCTCCTAAGACCGATACAAGCGCACGGGTACTATGGACACATTGGCTTAGGGCGTCCATGGCACATGCCCATGGTTTGTCCGCTATTCAGGTGCTGTTTGGGTGAGTTTAGGTAGCGGTATTCTCCATGTTGCTAATACTACACTCTATTCATTTTGATGAACAAACCTCGCCAAAAACACACCGGGCACATTTTGTGCACCTCAAGTAACGTGCCCATTGTATATCAATAGACACATTACATGACTGGCATGTGTCAGATGGATCCAAAATGCCTGGTGGGGATTCGTGAATGCCACACGAGCAATGACTCGTCATGTAATTTCTGCTGAGGGAGTCCGCACTGCGAGGTTATACTGAATTCCCCATAGCGTAGACTCAGCCTTAGTGTTGATAGATGGCACTCAGAAAGAGGGAGAGCAAAGAGCGGACACAGAGCCAAGAGACACTGGCAGCAGCGGGCATTTGCTCTAAAAGACGCACAGATGTGGGAATGTGTGTTATAGAGCAAAAAATCCATCAGTCTACTATAACCATGTTCTAGAAAAATCTGGACGGTACGTTGGCTGGCAATTTAGAAGATCAAATCTAATTACCTTATGTCACTACATGTCAGCAATGACCCCCCGCACCCCATTACAGCCAGTGACCCATTAATGGGAACCCAGCAATGTACTGACTTCACATCCATAGCTCAGCAGTATATGTAGATTTAACCAGAAACACACAGCAACTTATCCATACAAATGCTTTCACTGATGTTAATGCTTCCTTATTACCTATAGATAACAGGCCTATAGAACACGCTCATATAAAGTGCTCAGCTTTCAGGAACTTTCAGAAAACAATAAATACTTTATAAAATATATTATGTCCATATGTGATATAATAGAATAGAAAATAATGAGACCAGTCCATTCTATATGGTTTATAAAAAACCTTAACTCTACACATATTTTCTCTAACCCCCTCATAGCGAGCGGCTGCATGATGTCACAGCCGATGTATGTAGCACTGTGCCAGACACGGGCAATGCATTGCCAACTACTTCTAGTCATTCTCTAAGACTCAGCAATGGGTTACTGAAAGACTGTGGCAGTCTAGGGGAATTGCCCAAATTTCTACCATATTATATACAGAATCGTAATATAATAAATATATTTTAAGACAGGTTTACTTCGCTGTGTTACCAGTGCCATTGTGCAATACATTTACCAGGTCCTCACAGACGTGAAGATTGCAAACAAATCAATGTTAGATGCGATAATAAAGTTCGATTGTTTTAGAACGTCGATTATTTTAATCAAACATCGATTATTTTTCCAGGTTCGATTATAATACAATCGATTTTTCAAGGACATCAAAAGATTTTATTAATTCGATAGGAAGTGATGGGGTAGGCGTATATTTTAACGTTACTGGATCGAAGACAAAAAAAAATGTTTTAAAAAACTCTACTCTCGATTATTGTTAAATCTGTAAAAATTTACGAACAGGTCCGATAACTATTAAATTGACATAACGTCAGATAATCATTAAATTCTATCGATCTGACTAACTTTTTAACATGCAATATATCTGCATTACAATTATTATTGATCTTTTTAAGGCGATCTAACTTTGAAATCTTCACATCTGTGGGGACCTTTAGGAAAAGATTGTAAGACTATATCTGGAGTTCAGCATGAATGGCTCTATAAATGATCTGGTCATCAATAATGTAGTATTACTGAATAATCCTCACACTGACAGATTAACAAGAACAATATATGAATAATCAGGAGGGTCATTTCCGTTTGCAGTCATTAATGAGCCGCTGATTCAGCGTCTCCATGTACGTATGATACACGAGAATGTGAATGTTCATAGATGGAAACTGTTACTTTTGCAGAAATGAACTTCTGACTGATTGCACCTTATTGACAACACTAGAAAGACTTCTACATCGGAGAGTTGATTAGGGAAGATGGCACGACTTGCCAGAATAGTTTACATTCCTTTGTTGTTAATGACTAGACATAATCAATGCCAAAACGTCAACATCAGCATGGAAATTGTATGCAGACTCAAACTGAGCCAACGGGCCTGTGCTTCACGATGTGGGAGCCTTTCATGCAGAAACTCAGGACTACAAACTTTCATGCACAACTAGAAGTCTTGTCTTAGGTGCTTCTGTGCATTTGCCTTTGTCTTATACCATGGGCCTAAAAGTCGCTATTGTTTATTTGATGTACCAATACACACTATGGACCTTCCCACTGCACTGCTGCCAAAGTTGTACTGCACAATAGAACCCAATAGGGAGAGCCCTGTGATTGGATATGGCTAGCAAGTTGGATGCTCCTTAAACATTTTTATTGTGTTGACTTAGGTTATACAGTTTGGTGGTCTTGCACCAGCTTAGCTGCACTACATACTTTCTAAAAATGTAAAGCTTGCTTTTTTTTTCAGTAGTGGGAGAGCAGAATACTATTTCACTCTGTTTTAAAAGGAACCCCCTATGTGCAAAAAAAGATCACCAAGAGCTGTTCCTTTATATTCAGATTAGCTAGATGAGATGTCTGCATAAACAACGACAAGGGGGGACAGTATTCATTACATTTGCAGAGACAGAATGGCCCTGGAAACAACAGAGCTTCCTTGCCAAAAATGTATGCCAAAAAACTCATGTACAGAAAAGTTCACTGTAAATATGGGTTCTACATAAACTGAACAAAGTCCGCTTTCCTGCAGCTTCTCTGGTTCAATATACCAGATATTTCTGATGTTATGTTTCTAATGTATGTAAAAATGGCCATTGATAAACTACAAAAAGTGATTAAGTCATCTTCCAGCTCCAATGGCAATCAGCAAGTAATGCTTCTCTACTCTTGTCTTGGATCATTCCCTTCTCCAGAATGTAGAATCCTTATTGGCTAAATCTTGGTCAGGCTTCTAAAGAGCCTATGTTCCCACAAAAGCAATGAATCGCCTCACGCTTAAAAAAATTAATAAATAATAAATTGCCCCTATTATAAATAAAAAATTGCATCCATAGAGATTAAATGGACACAATTTTTTTTTTTAATAATGGGGGCAATTTTTTTTTTTTATTGCGAGCGCGAGGCAATTAATCATGTGGGAAAATAGCCTAAGAGAGGGACGCATATTGTTGTTGCATACATGAGTCATGACACAGGTTTCCGCTTTTCACCATAAGTGGTACACAACACTTTGACGAAGCAAAATTGTAATTGCCACGCCTTCTGTGCCCATCCCATTCATTTTGTGTGTGCACATCCACTTGCGGCGCGATTCTCAGAACGTGGTTTATCCTGATCCTGGATTGTGCCACGGTTGGACGTGCGAATATCGCCCATTAAAAAATAATGGGATGTGTACAGAAGACGGAGCCACTAAGATTTTGCTGCACAATCGCAGTCCAGTCCTGGCCTTAGTTATACAATTTCTTATCGTCACTGGCCATTCCATTACATTTATTTTTCATTTGTTAACAACGGCATGTGAATCTAAACAAGTGATCTGTTTCCAGCCCTCTCCAGCTCCCCTGCACATCCTCCGTATCATCTGGCACAGGCAAGCAATCCCAAGTGTGGCTCAGGGTTACTGCTTATGGTAAATAAAATCTACCCTGGGCCACATTCGAGAATATAACTAAGGAGTTATTAGTCTGCCTTAACCAATGACAAAAAATTTAATTTTAAAAGGCTTTGTAAGCTACGGATATGCAGAAAATCCCAGAACAACCTATTCAAGCTGAACTTTAGGGGAAAATGTTATTAACCCTTGCAGTGGGTCCACCAACCTACTCTAAGAACTAAATGCACAAAGAAACCTGCGCTCCCTCTGCAGCTCCTCCTCTATTAGGTCAGCCCCCAACTCCCCTTGCAGAATGAGGTTATTCCCCTTAGCGCTTGTCCCCGCGATTCTAATCACGGTGTGGCGATTGTGCCCATGTATTTGAATGGGCTCATCCCCACAGTTGTGATCGGCTGTGATGTGGCCCGCGATCTAGAACGTAGGTCGCCACTTCTTGGATCACAGGTGGCGGCAGTTGATAGCCCCTGATTGCGCGATAGACATGAATTGGCACAGTTAAAAACCATATCTCATTTAAACCGCGCCTATTCACTCTCTATGGCACGATCAGGCAGCATAGGGCCGCAAGATGTCCTGCCCCACCCCCCACTTCCTGCCTGCAGGTACTGGCGATCTTCATGCCACGCTTCTAACCGCAGGAGATAGCGGCACATCGTGGGGACGCAGCCTTACTGCACAGTTTTTGGTCCTGCATTGTAAAGGACAGTTGCCGTGGAGCTGCTGTTATCAGGGAGAGCAAAGTTCCAGGTAAGTACATGTCTTTACCTGAACACCCCCAAACATTACTAAGTATTTAATTCTTAAAGTGATGGAGATCCAACACAAGGGTTATTTTTTCTTCTTTTTGGCATTACATCTATAACTTATGCTTCAAACAACATTGGTATGTGCCATAAATATGATAGAATTTGCATACACCTAAAATAAACCCAAAAACGACTATTATACTTACCCTGTAAAATGTTAAAGTCACACACAAGCTGCTTAAGTAGCCCAGTCACCTGGTTTATATAAGAATCAGCGACTAGCCTGGTCTGGTGGATTATGTCACAGGTAGAAAAAGGTCTTGTTGAGAAGGAAGAAGGGGGGGGGGAGAAATATCTTCATAAAAATCTAAAAAGATATTTTGTACATTAAGCAAAATTATTTCTGGAGGTTGTAGTATCCCTTTCAGATGTTTAAAAATGATCACCCGTATTAAAGTTAAATCAGTGAATAAATTTCATGTACAATAGGTTTGTTCACAGTCCCAGAATGCCAGCATCTGAAGTAATCCAACCATGTTGTAGATTTATTGGGGGCTGCTCTCCATAATAAGGCAAAATCCAACATTCGTTCAGGACGAGCACAGACTGTTTCCTATAAACCGTTATGTCCTTTTCTTAGCAGTTCTTTATTCCTGATCCAAAAATTCTGTTTTACTTGTAGCCAATGTCTTTTAAGTCATGTACATTTGTATCGACGTCAAGAGAAACCTGCCTCAAATCTTTGTGCAAATTAAAGTCGGAGGCCGTGCCTTGCCTATGTCCTGAAGAAGTTATAATTTCTCTATTGTGATTCACGGAGTAGTGATTCCTGTGAACCGTACTGCAGTCTTCATCCTCCTCTTCTTCCTCACCCAGAACAGTATTTTTTACACCACACAGGGGTAGCGATTCAATCTCGGTGCCTGCTTCTAGCTGCCGGGGGCTGGGCACAGCTCTGTGTTGGGTCCAAATGCAAGGAGAGACGTCACAGCTGAGATCTAGATCTTTACTACTGGACATCCGAGAAAGGTAAAGCTCAATGGTATAGTACAGGGACCAGAACACAGCGAAACATCCCAGGAGCATGAGAGTCTGTGAAAGGAAAATCAATACATTACAAAAGAGAACATACACTTGTTCCTTCCTTAATAAGGAATTCAATTATTTTCCATTGTTCCTCACCTCTCCTATACTTTATCGGTCAACTTGTTACCAGATTCAAAATTAAAGTATATACTGAATTTTTACTATAAGATGCACTTTTGTACCCCCAAAATCAGGGGGGGGGGGAAATAGAGTCTGCATCTCATGGTCCCAATGTACGATCCCCGCGGCCACTCAGTCGCACCTTGGCTTCCCGCCAGCTCTTCTGAACGGTCGGGTAAGAGATGCGGCCACAGCCAGATCCCTCATCTGTACTGTACTGTTTCTACCAGCAGAGCGCTGCTGATAGAAGCAGTACAGCAGGGACATACCAGCCAGCAGCTTCCATGTCTGCCTGTTAGCTACGATCACCGTTCTGTTCACAGTTGGCAAGAAGGGAGACAAACAGTGCAGAATCCCCTGCGCCCCCCCCCCTTCTAAATTGGGTAGGGATTTTTTTCCAAGTGATTTGAGCATTTAAAATTTTTTTTCTGGTTTTCTTGCTCTAAAAACTGGGTGCGTCTTATATTTCGAAAAATACAATATTACCCTAAACACTGCAATTTACATTAGCTTTTCTGTATGTATTTCAAACATGATTAAATCCCAAGCTTTTATCACAATAACACCTAGTGATTCTGTAATAAGGGTCCTATTTCAGGTCCTTCTTGTTATAGAGCAGTGGTTCCCAAACCCCCTTTTCTATTTAAGGAACATTATCGAGCCCCCCTTCCCTATTTAAACACAGAGTGCCAATGCCCTCCATGAAATACCTTCACCCCTCCCCCCCAGGTGGGCCCGCCCCCCTGTTTGGGAACCACTGTTATAGAGTGATGTTCTGAATGTTCTGTGTCTGTCTTTCAAATACCCAGGAGTGTCACTTTCTTACATGGGCATCTAATGTACCACTAATTACATATGAATAGTCGGAGCTGCCGCCATGTCTGGAGGGCAATATACAGGTATTGCATTCACAGGCTGTGTGCAAGAGCAGCAGTGATAAGATGTAACTAAAAAAAAAGACGTAAGAAATGACAATTTGCATTTCTCCTGTAGCTTTCCATATATATAGAATGTGGGTGTTGGTGGTGATGAGGGGTGCCTTTTGCCATTTAAATATAGTCTGTGGTGGTTCAATCACTTGATATTTAAATGATAAAGTGTAATTGATTTGATTCCTTTCCAGTGAATGATGATAATGCATTGGACTGGAAACAAAATGGTTGAAACGCCTACAGAACCATCACATATTTGGACAATGTACTTTTGATTTCATGCTAGTCTGAATTCAGAAGAAAGGATAGATCCAACTAAAATGGTTACATTGCTGTTCGATGGAATAGAAAGATGTACCTGGGTATGGCCAGCTCTAACCAGCAATGGGGATAGATGAGCTGCAGGGTGTCTGTAGGCAATGCTCCTGACTAATATTTTCCCCCGTTGGTCTTTTTGTTAGGCAGAGCTTGCATACCTCAGTTTCTCTTTAACAAAAACATATCTATCTATATCATATTGTGTAATCATCTTATATTTAACTTGTTTTCTATGAGAACTCCAGTAAAACTATTATGACAGGGTTGTAGAAGAATGCTGCCAAATAAAAAACCTTTTATTTCTGCCAAAATACAGCAAGTCCATACAATAAAGTCACCAGGGCCAAAGGCAACTGAGGAAGTAATAGGAATCTCTGCCAGAGCACGCTATAGACACCCTAGACCTCTTCTATAAAACAAACATATTTGATGGTGTAATGCTGGGCATACATGGCTCGGTTTTGTAATAGATAAGAACATAATCGGGCGCCGTATGCATTCACAATGCACAATTTTGCTCTTATCTATTACAAGATTTGAACCCTCCAAGTTTGCTTAGAGTGAGTGAACAGTGAAGTAAACAGTGTTCAATTTACATTACTTTGCATGAGGACCACGGGTCCCCATCCAAAGTAGCGGCCGACATTTATGACGCAGCAGTGCTGTGCCTGGATATAGATGAAGCTTGAGAACAGCATGATGACGTCATCATGCGGCACTCAGCTGGGCATCTATCGCATCGGAATCTAACCGTCTATGCCCGGCTTAACATTTCTGAAAAAGATAAAACACTTAGCATCTTGGCACGTGGATATTCATAGTCCAATGTATTTGCAGTTATTAAACAAATACAGGTTTCAAAGCACATCTATAACCATTTCATATAGTTATTTTAAATCTAAGGCAGTAAGACCATGTAGACCATTGCCAAATGAGAGCTGTGCATAAGTGATGTCAGATCAATCTTTACAGGAATACACATAATAACACTTTATATAATGCAAGTTTAAAAACTGTATAAACGGTGTGTAGGTGGTAATCATATCCAATGAATCCACTAGTAATCCGCTCGCACTTACCCGCAGAGTGTTACTGGTAATGGTGTAGCTTTCTTGTTCAGAGATTTCCAGGCCAGGAGGACACGGAAGTGAAAAGTTCTCGTTAAGAAACTGACCATTCTGAGCTAGTTCCACCATCCTAATAGAAACCAAGGTTATTCAAGGTCACATGTTGGTTACATAGGCATTAGTAGTTGGATACATTCAGCTAAACTTTTCCAGTAAAGGTATTTGCAGCCTACCCAAGTAGCTTATTTAGTCATTATTAATGTTGGTAACTATTAACCCATTAATCGGACTACCATCTAATTACTCTTATATATGTTATTATAGAGTTGCAATTAATTTGCATCTTCCAAATCTCAAAAGAGATTGGCATAGCAAAAGCAAAAATAAACAGCTTGCATTCAATTACAGTCATCCTAGATAACAAAGAAAAACATATTTGATATTTACTAAACTTTCTGATGAGCAGAAGAAATCGATCTAGTCTAGGGCTACACCTGCACTAAAATTCAACGCAGGGATTTCAGCACAGTGGACAGGCCTGGCAATGAAGGCAATGGGCTATGACATATCTGTCTCCACAGCTCGTCATAGCCCCAGATCTGTCAGCCTGAGCCTCCATGGACTTCATGCTAAAAAGGGGCAGATGTGCCCACGTGCGTTAGTTATACGTCAGCCTATTAACTAACAAGGGGCCACATTACCAGCTATGTAGCACGGCCGATAACATGGCCTGAAATGGAGCTAACGGGGGTAATTGCACGCATCCACGTGCATAGTCTATCCCACTGCTATTGCTGTGTACATGCAAGTTAAGAGCCGCAAATCATACATGCAGACGAAAGATTTTTACCATGCTGACTTTGTAATACTGCTCTATACCTCAACTTACTATTAAAGCATTTAATGTTCCCTCGCCCCTAAGTTTATAGGGGACAATTTTTCCTGCTTGGGCAGGTTTCCCTACCTTCCTGGTGTTTAATTTTTCTGTTTGATTTAGGATGTTGACTTCACCACTATTGTGAAAGTGAAGTATTAGGTTTCAGTTCATTAACATTTCTTAACATGTATTCACCTTCTTCTTTCTGCCACATCGTCTTCAGTCCAGGAAGAACCATATAGTGTAAGCTGCCAGGTTTGGAAAATCCCTCTTTTAAGTGATTCATCTCCTGTACAAGTAAAATACATTGGAATTAAATTGACGATCAAAAGCACAACACCTGAGGGTTTCGTACGACTTATATAAAAAAATCATGAGAATGTCCGGAAAAGAAGAAAACAAAGCAATGAAACAAAAGGGGGGAAAGGGGGTGGAAGAAGTAAAAGTGGAGGGGGAGCAGAGTGTATTTTATGTAAATACTGCTCACAGAAACTAGAAATAATGAAAACTTACCTAGGTCAGTTACTAGCAGTCTATACATTCCTTCCGCATTCTCTCCCCAACAGCGAACAGTAGAAAATGTCCAGTCAGTAAAGCCACTCGGATCACTTAAAACAAAAAAGATATCACTTTCACTTTTTAAGAACTTATGTAAAAGTGATTCAACATTTTTTTTAAATCTAAAAAAAAGTTCACCACTTCATTTATATTATTTATAATCTTTGGTGCTTAAAAATTTCATTGCTCAATTGCCAAAATACCCATAAAGGAAGTAAAGTAATAATGAAAATCTGGCTAACATTTTGCTTTTTAAATCTACATCTTTTTCTTCACCATGTAAATGTGCTAAGGGATTATTCTTTCAATACAGAGGTCCAGGAAGCAACTTGTTACCCACACTTCCTACTCCCCCTGATATTTGCACTATACACCAGCGGTTCTGCATGTGCATTTGGCTGATGGGGCATAAAGGAATGATTTGCCTGGCACCCCACTGTCCTGAAATTAGGATTTTTCCCTTAACTTTAATGTGTTATGTTCAGGAGTGTTTAATAAATAATCAACATATTTTTTAAACACAAATATCTTGGGGTTTTAACAATATATTTTCAGATGCAAGAGTGAAACCAGATAACCAAAGATGTGATAATTTAACAAGAAACACAAGAAATCACTCGAAATAAAAAAAGGAGAAAAAAATATAGACATATCACCCCTTCCTTGTGCAGGTTTGGTCCCACGCCCTAAATGTATAGGAAACTATATAGGAAACTAAAATGTGTTCTTTATTATGAATCCAGATTAATTGTAAAAACAACACAAATTTTTATACTGAAGTCACAAAAACATTTAGTACATTTACATTATAGAAGCTATTCATTTACACAATAGGAGTAAAACTACCATGTGAAAGATCCAAAAGAAAGGGGGTACACAAACAAACTAGTCCAAAATGTCATTAGGATTACTGGAGTCACCAAATAGTGACAGAACAATGGGGTGGGGGAAATAAACCCACAAATCAGAAAGTGAGTGGTTGTATTTCCTTGGTTATAAATACCAATGCATTTCACCTTTGACAAGGCTTCCTCAGGGACTAACAATTATAATGGATGTAGCCGTACATACAATGTTACCTCAAATATCCTTAGAGAGGTTTCCAATGCAGGCCACACAATCTAGTAAAAAGAGCCACAAGACGTCAATTGAATGTATACTATAGAACGGATTCTGGACTGATGAAAGATGGTTTCACTATAGATCCTTGGTGCCCAACCTATATTGTTCGGTGGCCCCCCTTGCCCCCAAAATCTAACTGTTAATTCACAGGGCATAGCGACTATGAAGTGGTCAGACGCTGACCCGGCTTTCCTAATCAACTTTGGTGGTCCTACATCAGTAAAAATGTTGATGTTGATCGGGGAAACCAGGTCTACATATGACCGCTGCACCCAGGGGCAGGAGGGGGGTGCTGTCTAGTTTTGAATGCCTGTTGGGATCTGGTCCACCGCTGCTGAGATATGCTGACGGAGGGAGAGTCTAGATAGATGTTATGTGCAGCCCTTTAGTAATGCCGAGGGCCGCACTTGTTGCCCACCACTGCTATAGATGATGGTAAGATGCAACTCTGGATGGATTCTACAAGGACTTTTATCCCATAAATATCCACAAATCCCCTATTGGTGGAAATATTTTTCCTACATTGCTATGTGGTCTGGATTGGGAACATCTCAAAGGATAATTGAGGTGACATTGAGGCTGCACTAGGATATATCCATTTTGGGGGGTTGGCTACATCCACTATGACTATAAGCCCCTGAGGAAGCCTTTATTAACCTCCCTAGCATTCTGCCTGTAAAGGTACATTGTACACTGCTTAAAATGATGCAGGTGACGTGGGCTGGAAGACTGAAGCCCTTCCATTACCATGGAGGTCTATGGTGTGGACCCCCCCCCCTTCTACATCACGGTGACCCGATCAGGCGGTGCTCCTTAAATGCTGCAGCGATCCCCAGTCACCTAGCAAATTGGGTTCGTCTCACATGCCAAGGAGGTTAAGGTGAAAAGGGTTGGAAATACAACTTATGCACTTTGAGGGCTTGTTTTGTCACTATTGGGTGATCAGATTGGTAATCCTTATAACACCCCCCCCCCCCATCCTATATTGGACTAGTTTATTGGTGTAACCCCCTTTTTTGGATCTTGTACAGTAGAGTTTTATTCATATTGTGTAAATGTACAAGATATGCAACTCACTCAAAACACCTACTTGTCTATTTTCCTTGTGGCTCCAATGATGGATGACACCCCACTGGGACAAAAGAGTTGTATCTGCAAGTTCCCTCGTCTGGGGTGTATAATAGTCACTGTCACTGCTACATGTTCCAAGGTCTTCATTCCAGAGAGCTGAAGGTCAGCTGCAGTCACTACAAACAGAACACAAATATATTATATAGAAGAGGATAAGAAAAGAGGAAATAGATGACCAGGTCAATGGACTGAACATTGCAACAGTATGAGTAGAGGATAAGGAGCAGGTAACAAACTCAAGGCATAGTAATGGTACTTTCAGTAAACAGCTGGGCATTTAATCTGCCATGACTATAGTGACGGTCCCCTGTAGTTAAAGAATACAATTTCACGCTTTGCCGCAGAGAACATCCTTTAACGTTTTACTGTATAATCTTGCATGCATATATCGTATTTTTCGGACCATAAGACGCACCGGACAATAAGACGTACCAGGTTTTTAGAGAAGGGAAAACAAGAAAAAATATTCTGAACCAAATGTACAGGAGAG
>CM070038.1:79032946-79094992 GCA_036250615.1 Ptychadena robeensis
TCACTGACAGAAGCCAATAGGATAAAAGCGTGCACAACTAGCAATACCACGCGTCATGCGTAAGGCGCCTGTGCAGGGTGCGTGTCCGCCCATCAGGGTATCAGAGATTGGCGCGCGGCGTGCAGCCGGGGACACGGTACCGTAACTAAAAAAAAGCCACCCGGAACTTCTGCATTCGGACCATAAGACGCACCCTGATTTTCCCCCCACTAACCATAAGTGCGTCTTATGGTCCGAAAAATACGGTACTTCTACATACACTGTATATTTGGTGTTCCTATTTGTCCATGTGCAGTGAGCAGAGGTTTTTTCTTGCTAGCCAAAACTTTTGTAAACGTTCTGGTTTTTCTTGAGCTTGAAATAAATAATCAGTGAGTTACACAATATCCTGGGGGTTGATCTAGTTTTTATTTGGAGATTTCTTACTTTTAAGCCCAGTGCACAGACTACAAGTTCGAAAGTCTTTTCAGCTGTCCATAACCAGATAAAAAAAAGTGATGACCATGATTTCAAACTAACTGGGTTAATTTAACAAAGAGTTAAAATTCATTCATTTTGGAAAAAAAATTTCACCCAGTTTAGTGTTTGAGAAAAATATACATTTGCACAACGTGTTTTAGTCCTTCAGTAAATAAACCCACAAATCACTAGCCTTTAGATTTTCCAATTATTACCTAGTCCTACTAACTTTTGCACAAGTTCTGGATTAGTAGTACTTTCCCTGTTACTAAAACCCTCTAACTACAAGCAGAAAGGTCTAAGAAGGGTAATCATATGAGTGAAACTTGAAAAAAGGATTTGTGTCAATCGCAACGGAAGACAAAAAGGTGCCATCGGAATATGTAAATTGTATAGATTTGCCACGAGCTGTAATTTAAGGGACACCTATCATAAATGCATTGCATCTGTGACAAACCATACTTTAGCATAAATTACCTTAAAAAAGCATGTCAAAAAAGTAAAAAACAGATGAACATGAACAGGAAACATTACATTCAAAACATGACATGTAATAACTCCTCACTCCCCTCTTTGCTTTTCTTATTAAAACATTATTCACAGTAAAAGTTGAAAAGCGGTTTTGACAAGCAGTTTGCAGTTAATGTAATGTTATGCATGCAACCTCTGCGTATGCACTTTACTATACTTACTGTATATACTCGTGTATTAGCAAACGGAGTATAAGCCGAAACAGAATGCGCTTCACAGAGGATGCCCCCCATGCCTTGGATTCTGAGATCTGCGACCTGGAACAGGTAAGTGGACCCCCATTCTGACCCTGACTCGAGTATAAGCGGAGGGGAACTTTTCAAGCCCATTTTGTGTGCTGAAAAAGTCGGCTTATACATGAGTATATATGGTAGTTTAAATTACACAGGCTTGTTTTTAGGAGAATAATAATGATGGTGTTGGAGGTGCTAGTTCGTATCCATAGAAATATTCCAATTTGCTCAGAGGATCTTTTGAGCCAGGTGGACATGAACCTTACCTACTATGATTTATGCGATGATAACAACTCCCAACTAACCTTTACAGACACATATAGCACAGCCTACATTTACACCTATCACAACTAGCCATACAGGTATAAACTTTTGTACAATTGTCAATCCAATATTAAATCGATGGTAACTACACAGGTAATCCATGCAAAACCGATTCCTAAATTACATTCTTTCCACTTTAATTAGATACAATATTAATAGAACAAAAAAAAAAGGGGGGGGGGGGTTACCCCAGTGGGGACTTTTAATTGGTTATTGTTACAATAGTAGCATAGATAATTTATCAGAAATTTCTTATTATTTTTCTTTATTATAAACATCAACACGATTTTAACAACAGATGGCTGTAATGTCCTGAGGAAGCCCAATATACAGGGGCGAAACATGTTGACAACTATAAGTTACAGCCTACACTTTGTGGACTACTTGTACCCTGATTTTAAATGTACATGTTTTTTGTGTTGATGTTTATAATAAAGAAAAATATAAGAAATTTCTGATAAATTATCTATGCTACTATTGTAACAATAACTGCAAGGTAGGTCTGCCAATTAAATGTCCCCACCGAGGGTAAACCCCCCCCCCCCCTTTTTTTGTTCTACTATCATTAAAAGGGGATGGGCGACCTAACCTTTGGAGCACACAGTTAAACTACGCCCCCTCCCTCTAGATACAATATTAAGGTATTAAGATACAAATTGAGGGAAATACCTAAAAAAAAGTCAGATAACTGTACAATTGTGGAAAACTTTACAACCTGACTTATCACTGTTATTTCTATTTTATACTTGCTTTTCATCACTTTCAGTCGATCTAACTTGAGAGGTAAATAGGGGACCAAAATTGGGACTTAAGAATGTAACTGGTTTTACCCCAGTTACATTTCTGGCCGTTCACCATGAACATTTTTAAAAATGTCTGGTTTGAATCAAGAAGTACGCACAAAGTAGAGAAAACTAGAAGTTGAGTAAACATTTGTTTCCCAGCACTGTGGAGTGTAAAAACTGGGAGAATATTAAAGCACAGTCAGCATATGAAAAAATTCCAGCAATAAGTAAAAACTGTCAGGGTGCTGCACTTGATAGACTTCTATTTCAGATGTGAATTGCCATATATGGTGTCAGTGTGGAATAAAGAATGTCTACCTCTAGGCCAATCAGAAAAAAAGCTAAAATAATTTGTAAGTAAAAGTCAGGTTGACAATAAACAAAGCTGATTATGTCAATGTGTATATACAAAAACTGGGAACGAATCTCTGTATCCCAGCCAGGGGCACAGCTATATACGGGCTGGGCCCCATAGCAAATCTTTTTTTTTTTTATTTCAATATCTTTATTATTTTCAAAATTTCACATTATATACATGCAAAAACATTCATACATATACATACTAAAACAATTTACAAACATTTACTTGCATACTATCTTTATACTACATACATTTCATCTACCCTGATACTTCTTGTCTTTTCTCCTTTCCTCTGCCCATTCTATTCTTCTAGGTATACTTCCCAAGGTGTCCAGATTTCTCTATATTTCTCCCTTTTATCTCTCAGGCATGCTGTAAGGAACTCCATATTACGTATCTCTGATACTTTTGTTATTATATCTTTGTATGTCGGGGTGTTTCTGGATTTCCAATTTCTTGCAATCAAATTCTTGGCTGCTATTAACCTCCTGAGCGTTTCAGCCCTTGCACGGTTTTTTCATTACCGTGCCACGGGCAATCGCGGCGGAGCACAATATGCTCCGCCGTTATTTCCTGCTCAGCTGGAGGATGTACACGCAAGTCCGGCGTCACTGGAGATGCCGAACTTACGCTGAAGAGAAGCGACACCCCTCCAGTTACACGGAAAGTTACGTTCATATATAGTTTTATATTTTGGGGTAATACATACTCCTAAATATTTAATCCCATCCCTTTTCCATCTCCATTTATAATGTTCCTCCAGGCTATCCATCTCCTTCCTCTCTATGTTCAGGGACATCGCTTCCATCTTCCCTTCATTGTTTTTATAGCCTGAAACTTTGCCGTACTCTGTTAATAACCTGCCTAAATATTTCCACCCCTTTAATGTTCACATTTTTCCTCACATGTGCCGCCAATGGCTCAATGGCCATGGCGAATAGTATTGGGGACAGGGGGCATCCTTGACGGGTGCCGTTCATTATAGGGAAGGTATTTGATACCCCGTTCATCATCTTAACTGCGGATGATGGTGTTGAGTAAAGACTGCCGATGGCCGCCAGAAATTTCCCCTTAATACCAAAGGCCTTAAGGGTTTCAATCATAAATGGCCAACTCAACCTATCAAAGGCTTTTTCGGCGTCCAAACTCAACACCACCATCCCCTCACCCCTTTTGTCTGCCCAGTCTATTAGATCCATGATTCTTCGGTTATTGTCCCCAGCTTGCCTTCCTGGGACAAACCCCGTCTGATCCCGGTCTATGAGCTGGGGTATAAATCTAGACAGTCTATTGGCGAGAATCTTTGAAAGAATCTTAATGTCCGAGTTTAATAGGGATATCGGCCTGTAACTCGCACATTCAGTTGGATCCTTATCTGGTTTCAAGAACACCGATATGAATGAGTGATTTGATTCGGGATTTTCCCCCCTTCCATTAGACAGAGTTAACATGTGTGGGGCAAGTAGATCACTAAATTCCTGGGGCTTTATTATTCGGTAGTTTTTTTATAGTTACTTTCACCTCTTCTATTGATATTTCCCTATTGAGTTCCTTTAACTGGTCGTCGTCCATACTTGGTAGGTCTGCCTCCTTTATAAAGTCTATGATCTTTTCCCTGAGGTTAGTTGTTTTTTGCTGTTGGTAATGCATGTTAGAATATAGTTTTTTATAGTATTCCTCAAATATTTGCTGAATACCGTCTGGGTCGTATATAAGCTCTCCCTTTTTATTTTTGATGGCATCCTATCCGCTTTTCTCTTCTTCAGTTTCCTAGCCATTATTCTATCCGCCTTATTCCCTTTCTCGTAGTATGTTTGCTTAAGATACCTCAGATCTTGTTCTATCTTTTCTACTGCTGTTTCAATTCTGTTCTGATTTTTGTTATTTTCCTTAACAGGGACACGGATGGGTAGTTTATTAGTCTCCCCTCTAGGTTTTTTAGTTCTGCCTCTTTTTCCCTGTGAGCTTGTTGGTCATTTTTCTTTTTTGCTACCATGAGTGAGATACACTGGCCTCTTAAAACCGCTTTGTGTGCTTCCCACATGATCCCTTCCGATGTTACCGAGTTTTTGTTTGTCAAGAAGTAGTTCTTTAATGCCTCCTCTAGACGGGTTTTGGTGTGTGCATCCTTTATCAAACTCTCATTCAATCTCCAGTGCCTTCGCCCCAGTGTTTTTTTATTTATCATTATTGTTAACAAAATCGGCACGTGATCTGACCACGTGATTGGTCCTATATCTGACTTTTTTGTGTTACTTAACATCTCTCTATTTCCTAGCCAATAATCTATCCTCGTGTGAACATTTTGTGCATTTGGAAAAAACGTGTACTCTCGTTCCCCAGGATGTTGTGCTCTCCATATGTCATATATTGTTGAATTTCATAAGTTGCCTAAATTTTCTAGATATTCTCTCACTATCCCTCGGTATATTCCCCATTGTGATTTTAAATCTATCCACTTCTGGTGTATTTATCATATTAAGATCTCCACCTATCAACAATAATTTGTGTTGTGCTAGTTTAATTTTATCTAAAACTCGTGAAAAAAATTGTATTTCATTTTTATTAGGTCCATATACATTTACCATTGTGATTTCCCTACCTCCCATCTTACCCCTAACTATAACATATCTCCCTTCTTGATCCATATCTGTAGGAGCAAAGTGGACTCCTCTCCCCACCAATATTGCCACCCCGCCTTTTTGCTTTCGGAATTAGCCTGGTATACTTGGGGGTACATACTTTCTAGGAATTTAAATGTTCCCTTCTTATCCATGTGAGTTTCCTGAACAAAGAGTAGGTCAGCTTTCCTTTTCTTTGCTTCTTGGTACAATAGACTCCGTTTCCTGTTAGAGTTCAACCCCTTTACATTAAGGGAAATTAATGTATACTCCATTTTGGATTTTTATTTTAATCAGGTGACCTTCCCCTTGGGCTAGCTCCTCCTTACCAAAGTCACTCAGGGCATTTTTTTGCTAGTAGTATAGGTACATTTATCCTCCCAATATTTCAAACACATCTCACAGATAATGAAAAAATAAACACTTGTCTCTTGAGTCTGCTTTATCACATATCTATTTCCGCTGCTACAGCAACGTTTTCTTCCCTTTGGGTGGGGGCCTCCCCCCCCACCACCACATCCATGTCGGGGGAGTGGCAGCCACCTCCGGGGGTACGTCCATCGTCACACAGGCAGAGCCCGGGAGCGCGCGTCCTCCCTCCTGGACCTGTAGGCCCCCCCCCTCTAGGGGGAGAAGGCCCCCCCAGGCCCACGATGCTTTTATCTAGTGCAGCCGTTCCATATAAGTTCACGATACCTAAGGACTCCCCGCGCAGTGTATACGGACCCATGACATCATAGCCAGTCAACCAGTATCACCGCGTGGGGGGAGGGGCGGCTGGGAGGGAGGGGGAGACAGACCACCCCATAAAATATCTTTTTTGCCCCCCCCCCCCCCCCTGATTCAGTTTGGTTTCTGCACCAAAAGCAGTACATAGGTTGTACATGAATTTTATTTATTGTTGTAGGCATGTTACTTACTGAAATATGTCCAAACAAGGGTCTAGTAAACATCCTGACTGTAACAAAGTTTGAAACGCACAATTATGTAAAACTGAATTGCTAATTAAACCACCTAGAAAACCCCAGAAAAACAGCTCAAACAAGGATTAATAAATCTCGGCAATCAGTGTGTTTTTGGACCAGTACCACTTCTCACTGACCTCCATAGAAATGCTGTGTTCATCGATAAACCATCGATCGCACTCATACGATCCTGGCTCCTCTGGAGCTTGTTTATCATACAAACTTCGGACAAACTGGGTTTGTCATGACTGCTTTATTAATAAAAATTTTACTTTTTTTGTAATATTCCTCCAACCCTCATCTCCAGAAATTTGGGGGATGATACCATGCTCAGGGGCTTTGTGATTAACTTCATAAAGTCATAAAGTGAAATTCCACCACCTCTTGTAAATAATTACTAAATGTCCACACGATGGCGCTGCCGTCTAATTTATACATATCACCAGCCCATGTTGGGATTACAGATGTCCGTGTGTTTTAGCACCCTGAGCTGGACTCCGGAATACCGCCCAGAAGTTAACCGTCGGGAACAAAGAAAGATCCTGCCAGGAACGCTGGGCTTTTTGGATACGGGCCCCATAGTGCTGCTATGGCAGCTATAGTGATTCCTACACCACTTATCACAGCCTGTGAAAAACAATCTGGCCCATTTTTCAATCTCTATAGCTGGCTACACACATGTAAATATGAACCAGATCCATGGCTTCAAAGGCCATGCGCATTCACAGCCATCTGTCTGGCCCATATCATATGCGGCCATCCCTCTTTTCGAGCGGGATTGATTGGAAACAGGGATATCTGACATGATCGTCATCACGCTGCTGCAGGGAACCTCAAACAGCTCCAATATCAAGCCGTGTGTTTCCTGCTTAAAACTTCAAATTTGAAGTTCTGTTCAAAATGTGTATGAATGGAGACTGGATGTATGTATGTCTCCATTATCCTTGGTTAGAAAGATGAGAGTTCAAACATAGGTGTTAAAAGATAGAAAGACAGATAACTGCAAGTTGTACCATCATAAGTGGAAACAACTCTCCCAACAGCTTGCCTAAGTTGTTGATATGATCAGGCATCTTTTCACGGTAATATAAGTTGGTGCCTTCCAACATGGGAGAGGAATAACATTTTTCCCACAAGAACAAATTGGCTTTAGATGCAGTCTCAGCAAGCAATAATTAGAAACAGCAAGTGTTTCAGCAAGCATTGGTCTCACTTCTTGCTACAACATTTGCCATGCCTCAGCTGGAATAAAGTATGCATGGAGAATGAAATACAATTCTAGTTGATTGGACAGCCCTTTTTATTTTTCTAAAGCTATACCACTCCTCTACAGGGATAAACATGGTGCCTTTTGCTAACTTAACTTTCTCAACTCTACCATTCCTTAAATAAAAACCCTTCCCCTCTGCTGGAAACTCTTTTCTCCACATTTACCCCAGTACAAAGGACCAACTTGACCTTTTCTAGCCGAGTTCCCTTCACCTTCCCTTCCCTCACGCCCCAGTTACTTTCAAAGCAGGTCAATAAGAAAAAAACACATCCTGCAGCATCCCTTTAGATGTATTTCTGTATATTCATATAACGGAGCAGAGATACATTTTGCAGCAGCTGGTGGCCATTGGGCAGTGCAGGCTTTAGCTGTGGAATCTTCTGTTCTGTGGTTTAATTATACAACATGGAGTTGGGGATACACAACTCCTTGCCTCATGAGAGCTGTGAGCTGCTACATGTGTTGGTGAATTGGCTCTTGGATCTACTATGGGGTAAAAACCTAAAATGTTGGCAGAGAGATCAGGGCATATGTGTGGGAACGCATTAAATGCAACAACAAAACATTTAAAAATAAATGTAAAAGGTTTGGTTTTTAGGATAACATGTGAAAAATATTATATGGACAGCAAAACATTTTCAGATTAAATTTAGGATGCAGTGAGCCTTTAAAGACCATTTTACATGTTAAGCAATGCACATCAAGTCCACATACATTATATATAAGGAGTTCCTGGTTATACATCGAGTTTGTGAAAAAGGTACACATTTTAGTTCCTTTTTGTTCTTCTGATGAGGTACAAGTCCCATAAATATCAATATATATTGTGGAGGACGACAATATGTGGTAGAAGTCAATTTATATAATTTTATTTATATAGTATTACTGTATCATCAAGATTATTATATTCAGCTGTAGAAGACATCAAGATCACTGGACATAAACAGCACATTGTGACTAGTTTGGCCATATGTTTAGAGGCAGATAGTTCTGTGTGAATGTTGTCACTTTGTCACATCTGGTCAGGGACCAGCTACTGGTCACCAGAATGTTAATCTTTCATAATTACAGCTCCTACTGGTACTCTTTCTCATTGGTTAAACTTCCATGCACTTTACCTCATGTATACTGTATATAACCAACCTTTTTCAGTCAGAACAGAATGGTGACGATACAATAGTGTCCATCTGTTCACTTGCAATCGCAAAAAATGCATATTTTGAACAGCTGATGTTAGGAATGTATTACCTTAACAATACAACCTTGGCTTTGATAGACAATTATAACCTCCCTTAGGGCTTATCTCCAGTTGCGTGGCAAGTGCACGAGCGCTCGCAGTTCCAATACATTTCAATGCAACCGTCCCTGGATCGTGTCCATAGAGAATAAATGGATTCCACATGTGATTCAATGTGATTCTTGACCACATCCATTCATGTCTATGGATGTGATTGGCAGCAGCCGCTAGCAGGTTTCAAACTGTGCCCGCTGCCGCCCGACAGAGTGAGGACAGGGCTACTTGAATGAATGGAGGCGGCAGCCAGCGCCTGCGTAAGTGGGGACAAGCTGTTAGCAATCTATAAAAGCACAGTCTTCTCAATTACATCGGATGTGATATATAAGCCCATCCAATCCAAATCATGAAAACACATGCAAAACATGCCTACAAAAAACCCAGAACCCTACTGTGCATTGTAACACACCACACAAAGGACGGATATGAACCTAGCGTATATATTTTTTGGTAAATGAGGGTTCATTGTAAATACACGGTGTAGTCAGCTAGAAGCTCAAATAGCGACATACTGAAGAAACTAACATAACATTTACTAAAGAAAGCAAAACTTTGTGATCACATGTAAAACAAAAGAAGTATCTGCCTGAAGCAAGACTTACAATGTGTGAAAACGACACTGGCATCTATTATCACCTGCCCTGTTTACATAATCACACGTTCTCGTCCGCATTTCTTCCTAGCTTTTTCCTAAAGCTGACCTTTGTAATCACCTTCTGTCTACCCCAATCCTTCACCTCCTCCCTCTCCCATTGCTGCCTTGTGCGCTCTCCACATTTCACAGGCCAAGTCAGGAGCAGTAAACATTGCCTAAAAAGGACACAGAGAACGAAATCTTCAATTCAGCTTGGCAGATACCCAACAGGCTGCATGTGCCAGTTGTACCACACTCACATCCAGCGAAGGAACAGTACGCAGTATGGAAAGCCTATGAGGTTAATTGGAAGGTTCCAGTAAAGTCTGGTAGCTGCCCCTATGCATGTCAACACTCATTACGTAAATTAGACGGAGGTGATCTCTAGAAAGAAAACATGATGTATGATCACACTCTGATTTATGTAATGTGTTAAATATACATTCCAAGCCTGCCGTCTCTCCAACAAATGAATAAACTTGGCTGCACAGCCTGGCTCTTATTATGAGCTGTTTCTGAAATCCTTCTATGTCGGACTGAAATCATGCAAGTCTCAGATCTTCAATGGTTCTGTTACTGTTTTTTTGCACTAAATATATCAGGGGTTTTTGTTCTTTTTAATATTTCAGATTATACCATCTAAATTATATTGACTTTCAAAATAACAGTGTCAGTCTAGCAGGGTGGATTTTTTTGATTTAAATCAGATTTTTTTGATTTATATCGATTTTTTTAAAAAATAAAATGCTTTTTGAGGAAAAAACATTACCATCCCAAAGTTCTTCCATGATGAAATAAAGATTAGTTTATGTAGAATGTTTAATGTTTTGGTAAATAAATTCCATAAAAAACATCCCAAAACCAATAGACAGAAGTTGATGATGGCATAAACACATCACCCAAAATTTCCCCTGGAATAGACAAGGGTGAGGGGATGGGCCACTCAATATGTAAAAGCAATACATGTATTAAGCCCCCCATACACCTTAAGATCGATCTATACAATTTCCATTAGATTTACCAACAACTTTGTAGTATAGTGGCCTCCCTAATAGAATACATAATGATTGGAAGGATAAGAAAGGTCCTCATATTACATGTATTTGGTAGAACAAAAGTTGATTGTACAGAAATTGTATGGTAAGATTGTAAGGTGTATGGGGGCCTTTATACACAGTGCAAAAGATGAAGTAATGACATCATATCAATCAGAAACAATGCGCAATGTTGCGGATGTCACATCTGTACATGTGAGTAGACAATTAAAATAGCCCAAATTTCACCCCAACGTGCATTTCGTTGAAGACTTCTTCAGGGGGTGCGATATGTCATTTCATAAGCCAAATCTGCTTTTGTGTCCCCTCAACGTGTCTATTCAAGGTACATTTTGGGTGATGTGCTTATGCCATCAACTTCTGTCTGTTTTTGTAAGATTATTGAGCAGTTTCTCTGCTACAAGATATTATCACAGATGCTGGGTTTACTTTCTCAGTTCTCAAAACTAAGTACAACAGAAAAGTTGTCCAAATATGATTGATTAACCTAAACTGGGGCTAAAAAAACGAATATGAAAAGTTGTTGTTCTAAAAATCTTCACTTACTCATTTTAAAGTTATTCCAGCAAGAATTATTGATTTGAATCATTTGTTTTATTCCAAACATAACACTGCTTCCCTGAAAGTTTCTCTCTTCCTAATTTTATTAGCTGACCATTTATATCATCAAATTACAGGGGTTAACCATAAGCGTCCTGACATTTACAGATCCACTGCCTCCAAAGCCTATTAATCCTTGTTATGTCAGGGCAGTGTGTATCATTCATAAACACAGGAGTTCCTTCAGCTTGATGAAATGTAATCACTGTAAATGCATTCTTCTTTTGTTACGTAAATGGAAGAAGATCTGCAAGTGACTACCCAAAATCCACATACAAGCATAGAATGGTGCTTTAACTATGGGTCCTGGGACCCATAGGTACTGGGTTTGGGAAATGTTTGTGATAGCTTACCATGTGACTCAATTCAAAATTTTAAGAGTTCCTGACCTAGTAATCTATATACTGTATTTTTCGCACTATAAGACACACTTTACCTACTCCAAAAAAAATCAAGTGTGTCTTATCTTCCGAATGCACTTAAATGAGCTTAGCCACAGTGGGAAAGCTGTGAGAGTGGACAGATCACATACAGAGACCTGCAGGAGGACAATCCATGTCTGCTGTCACAGATGTCTGTCGCAGACATCTGCAGAGGGACGATCCGTCCATGGCCGTATCATCCTTCTGCAGATCTGTATGTAAGCAGGCAGCTGCAGCTACTCACATACAGAAGCAGGGACGATCTTCCAGCGAGCGGATCCTTCCCTGCTCAGAGCTGTATGTGAGCAGGGTGACGCTGCAGCTTACACACAGATCCACAGACAGATGATCCATCTATCCATCCTTTAGTCTGCTACCATAGAGTTCTGCAGAATGGGACCAGGAGAAGGGGGAGTCACTGACAGCTTTTCTGAGCTTGCAAGAGGCAGAACTGCAGTTTTAACAGGATGAGACACTCCGCTGGATAGAGTGGGTCCTATACAGCGAAGTGTCTTAGATGTAAAAATATACAGTTTACCGCATACTTTATTATTTCAGCCACGGTTTTGCTGCGGGTTTTAGCCCATTGACAGTCATCGCAGTGAAACCGCAATGGAAACCTGTGGGTGCACGTCGGGGAAACTGGACTGAAAAACACATGCTTTCCACATGCGTTTTTCTGTTCTCCCATGTGTAGCCTTACCCTTACTGTACTTATGTTGCAAACAAATGACTTCCAGAACTAAAGAGCTTGTAATGCTTACTACCTACAATGTATCTATGGAGGGAGCCATAGTGGTCAGGGCCGTTTCACACTAGCCGCGCTGCAGCTAAGCTACAAGTTCTCCATAAGAGAGTTCACCCTTCACCAGCATTTGCATGCTGCATGCATTTTCATACACTTGTATGAGAGATGCAGTGCACAACGTGGGGTTTTCCCCGATAACAGAAGCGATAGCAGTACAGATGAGCAGGTTGGACATCAAACACATCTGCCATTATTTATCTGAATTATATAGGGGTTAACATTACTGATTTATAGAATAAAGATAGCAGCCACAAAACGAACTTTCCTGTTAACCATCGTGTTGTTGTATTTTAACAGTTTCTGGTTATATTCACATTTTTCATTGATCAAGCTACATATTCTAATTACAATTAATCAACCTGGAAAATGTTTGTGTTGTCTTTTGCATGTTTATACATTGCACCAATGGCCATGCTGTACCTGAGTCACAAGATGAACCTTCATTGTCACAATATCAGAGCATGTCTCAACAGAAGTAAAAAAAGAAGGCATCACATTCTGTTGTAATATACACTAAATTAGGCTTTTTTCCCACCTACCTTCTAATCACATAGCTGCAGGAGATCGCTAGCACCCAGTGATCTCCTGCTTGCTCCTGCGATTATAATCACAACTGAGCAATTTCAACCAGGAGGTGAAGGGGGGGGGGGCGCAGAACATCTTGCCCCTCCCTGTCTGATCTAGCCCATAGACAATGAATGGCACGGTTGAAGTGACAAGCAATTTTAACCGCGCCCATTCAAATTTATGGCAGTGATCAGGGGCCCTTAGATGAAGTGAGCACAAGCCCATTAAACTAAAAAGAGGTGATCAGCCGAGCACAATTAAAATGGCTCCTCGGCTGATCGCCTTAAAGTTCCACTGTACTATGAGCACATAAATAATGCAGCTGTAACTGATCTAGCCATATAAAAAGGTGTTTAGTATGTGGAGGGGATCAACTACTTTTGAGAAAGAAAAAAAAAAAAAAGGCATGTCTACGGAAAGCAAAACAAAGGCACCGGACAAAACTCTACTGCACCTAGAATATACAAAGGTGCTAAAATAAACATTATGTTGGTGGCATTTTACAAACAAGTTCACTAATCTTTCATTTATATTGGTTTTTTTTCTTTAGTTAAACTTCCCATTATTAATGCCATTAACCAAATAAAACAATACATCCCCAAAACTGTATGTAAAATAATGTTAAATCATTCATAATGCAACGTTTCTGGTCATGTAATTAAACATATTTCAGTCAACTAAAAAAAATGGTAGGCGCTAGGGTATAAATGGAAAAGTCAACTACAACAGATATCGGTGACTCTGGAAAGAAATTGACACACTGTGTTTAATTTTCTTCCCTCTGTATGTGCACTTGTATACACAATTCCATCTCTGTCTCAAGCTGGCACGTTCCTTGACCTAAAACGGTTTTCAACCCTGTAGAGGAAAATCCTACACTTCCCTTTCCCCCACTGCAGCGCCGACATGCCTGGAGTGTCCTGTCCACCAGCATGTAAGACAGTGGTTCCCAAACTTTCCTTGCAGGGCCCCCTTTTCTATTTAGGATCATTACCAAGCCCCCCTACCTATTCAAACACATGTTAAGAATGAGGGCCTGTGCCCCCCTGGATTACCTTAACCTCCCTAGCGCACCGCGATCAAGGCAGTGTACAGAGTACACTGCCTGCCGTTTCCGGCATCTCGCCGGAGCTCTACGCGCAGCTGTTGTCATTACTGACAACAGCTGCGTGAGAGGGGAAGCCGGCGCTCCTCCATTAACATGGAGGTCTATGGCGCCGGCCCCCCCCGCCCCCTTCCGTGTCACCGTGACGCGATCGGGGCGGTGCCGCCCACCCGGAAATGCTGCAGCGATGAAGACAATTGCTGCAGCTTTCCGGGGAGGCATAGGGTCTCCCCGCTGCCTGCTTTCCCGGCGGTTGAGGCGAGCCTGAAGCTCGGACGACCTAGGCTCCTCTCAACCGCTAGGGAGGTTAAAAAAAAATACATGCACTTACATCCTAAAAAGTATCCATCACCAGATTTGCAACTTTGTATGATTGGCAATAGAAGTGTCAGAATGCAAAGAAAAAAAAATTCCCTGTAGTTAATAAATCACCACCGCTCCGCTCTCTGATGACGCAGCACAGGGGGGGGGGGACAGAAGAGCTGACATCTGAGAGCAGTGATGGCATGGAAAGTACCTGATTTTGGCTCCGTATCAATGTACACAGACCATTTTCTCCATTGCAAAACATTATTAATGCTCCCCAGAGGCCACGCTCGATATTGCACCCTGAATTAACCCCTGGTAGCCTTGAACATAAAGATGGAATCTCTCATATGATTTCAGGGAACAGCAGGTAAGTATATATTTTTTTTTAGCATTGTGGAGCACTACCCCACCACCATACCAGCTCAGGGTAAGTCAAAGTAGCTTTATATATATTTAGATTTTGAGCATACATGGTGCTTTAATCAGATACACCAGTCTTGTGTTGCTGAGAGCCAGTGCTGTTGTGAATCTACTATATTTTTTTTTTAAATAAAAGCATGGGAGCTGCACACAGAAATGGACAGGATTTAGGACCGTAAAGATCCAAGTATAAATTCCCACCTTATTAAACACACCAATAGGTGTTTACTTCTAATGTGCTATAATAATAAAGTATATATGCCTACAGGGCAGCATTAATTTAACTGTTGCCTAGAAATCTTATGTTCCTAGGAAGTCACTTAATACAAAAATGTATTTGTACATTTCACATACACCATGTACACTGTAGGTCTCCTTTTTTCTTATTTTTACAAACAACAGTCTTTTCCAGTGTGTAAAACAAAAACTCTGCAGCAGAGAACCAGATACATTGTTCCATGTATCACCAGTGACCCCTAGAGTAAAGTAAAGTAGTAACTTTATTGTATACATTATCCAATACGCATGCATACGTTTCTACATGCAATGACTGAAGGAAAAATAAGTACCAAGATTTTAAGAAAATGGAAAACAGACTCTTCTTGTAATAAAATACCGTATTTTTCAGATTATAAGACGCACTTTTTCACCCCCAAAATAGGGGTCACTTGGCCGTGAGTGATTGCAACTTGGATCCCCGCCGGCTCTCCTGGCAGAGGGGAGATCTGCACACAGCCAGATCTCCTATCTGAACTGTATTAGTTATATCAGCATAGCCCTGCTGATATACCCAATGCAGAGTGTGGGGCCCACACTCATACTGGAAGTTTCCTCATACACACAGAGCCTTGAGGGGAGACATGGATGCAGCCGTTCCCCTGCGCCCACCCCCTCCCTTCCCCTTGCATGAGAAAGATGAGATGTCCTGAATTGTGCTCTCTAGTGACACAATTTTTGTGGCTGCAATTGGGTACTGCAGGAGATTTTCTCCCCAATTGATTTGAACACATCAAATATTTTTTGGTATTTTTCTGGTTTTCCTGCTCTGAAAACTGGGTGCATCCTATAGCCTGAAAATATACGGTATTTGTTACATAAGGCAATAAAAAAAGTTTAAAATCCATTTGAATGACCTGCATAATTAGCAATGCAGGCTTGTGTGTAACTGCCATTATAACTGAGTGAGCATATTTAACACATGATCAGACACACCAATGGTTTTGGGGAGGTTGGGGAAGCAAATAAACAAAAAAAAAAAAAAAAAGACAGAAAACCCCATTCACATGCCAGGGTTGACCCTGTGGTTTCAGCGTTTGCTGTACATCACATTTCCAAAAAGACTGCAGACAGTTATCTTGATCTCCATAGGGCATCTGACACATGAAGGACTAAAACATGTTCCAGGGTAATAGGCAGAGCCGGAACAGATTGCTCATTAATATTCACTAGAAGAAGAGCCACTGCTAACCCAAAGATTAACTTATGGAGACTTTCAGTACACTGGCAGCTCCTCCTGGAACACACCATTTACATATTCACTCAGGAGGTGGTGTGAGTCTCCAGCTGTCAAAACAACAGAATATATTCTCTGTTGTGACAGCCGGAGACTCGCCCTGACTCTCCTGTGAATGTGTAAATAGCAGGTTCAGGGTGAGCTCCAAATGTAATGTAAGTCTTAATAAGTAAGTCCCTGAGTTAGCAGTTACTCCTAGTGAATATCAATACTCAATATATTCCAGCCCTGCAAATGTCAGGATAATGGTCAGTCTCTTCGGAAAAGGGACGCACAGCAAACACTTAGATTTGTACTACTTGTTCAATGAAGGTGTTGTGTGCATTTACACACTGCATCCATAAATACAAAAATCTTTTTTGTAAGATTCACTCTATAAGACACACAGACATGTTCCCCTGATTAAGGGGGAACATATGCTAATTCACTCCTGCAGGAGCAATTTTGAAATGTTCTCAGTTGAAAACAAAATTTCCTGCAGTACCCAGTTTCAGCCTTAAAGGTGTCACTAGAGAGCACACTTCAGGCAGAAGGGGAAAGGTGAGCGGGGAATTCTTCACGCTCCTCTTCCTTCTTAACAGCTGTGAGCTGCACGGAGATCGAAGATTGTAGCTGACAGACATGGATGAAAGTGGCCAGTGTGTCTCTCTGATGTACTGTTTCCATCAGCAGCTGGTAGAAGCTCTGCTGGTAGAAGCAGTACAGTGCAGATGAGGGATGTGGCTTTGGCCACGGGGGTCGCGCATTCGGACCATAAGATGCAGACACTATTTCCCCTCGATTTTTGGGGTGAAACCGTGTGTATTATGGTTAAAAAATACTGTACTTGCTCTATGGCCACATTTTCCTTGCAGGGACCCCATTTCTATTGAGGAAAATTTTTTGGGGATTCACTTGGATCTGTTTTTGAAAGGTGGGGAGATTGATTGGGAGAGTTCGATCACAACAGGTAATGAAAAAGACATACAACAAAGGTAACTCGGTAACAATTTAAATGATATTTGTTTTTTCATTTCTTATAGTGCATTTTTTTGATAAAGCCGTTTGGTGAAACATGTCAGATTAAAAAGCACTAATTGTGAGGGACATGGATGTTTTCTCATAATACAATTGTAAAGGGGAAAACGAGGTGCTCCGATCTGTGAGAGCCCCCTTTTCACCCTAGGGAACGAAATACACTGTACACTGTGTTTTAAATCAATGAGAATGTATTGAAACAAGCAAATGTTATGAATTTAATAAATGGCAAAAGTTTTTTGATATATCCATGTTTCTTGTATATTTTATATACATATGAGGGCAATTCCTTTTTACTTGTTACTTTCCCTTGGTAAACCCTGGTTGCTATTTCAGAAAGAAAAACTTTTTTTTTTCTTCAAAAATTTTCTATTGAGGAACATTATCGAGCCCCGCGTCCCCCCTAGAATACCTTCATGCCCCCCAGTTTGGGAATCACTGCTCTATGCTGAGTTTATGACACAATACTGTCCTAACAAGAAACCACATGTATAGAAAATGGGAATGAAATTAGCATGCATAGATCTAGCAGTAACTGTGTCTGTGCAAGCATGACAGTTCAGAGCTGAATGAAAAGGATAGATATAATACAACCTGCAGATGTCCCGACTTACCATTCCAGCTTAATTCCAGGAGGCTGGGAACTAGAGGTATGTTCTTATTCTCTTTTAGCAAAGGACTCGCATAGGAAGCTAAATAAGGAACAGACTCCCATACCTGAAAATAAAAAGAGATAGTTTTTTTGTCTAATTTGGGAAAACTCATAACAAAAGATGTGCTGTCATAATAAATCTCTCGTAAAAAATAAATATTTGGCTGCCACGCTGATCAAGTGCCATCAAAATACCCTTCAAGAACAAGTATTGAGACAAGCATTGTGATTTCTCTGTATACTTTTCTCACATTTTTCACATAGATTTTCTTAAAAAATGTACACTTACATTATTACTTTACAGGATTGAACCTTTAGTACTTGCTATAATTTACTGTGCTCTAGAGTGCAAATCAAAACCTCATGCATGTATAGTGTAAACATTATAAGTTGTGAACATTTAACTGTTTGTTATACTAGAATTACCTTCGCTGCATTGGTGAGACGCCAGGCGTTTAACAAGCCAAAACCATGTTGATGGCTGTGACTGAACCCCGCTCCATTGGTTTCCCATGCTGCAAGCCGATCTTCATACTGCACCGATACACCACAAAATAAAATACTATTGCTACCAACAAATATAATTTAGAAGGAAGCTCACAAAATCAATGTCTTCTATTATTTCTGCTATGAATCTGTTTATTTAGCAACACCACATAAAGTATTCTATTAAATTGTAGTCAAAACAGATCTCTAGCAAAATGGATTTATACTGGAATTATGTAATGTAGGGCTTCAGAATATGTTGGCACTTAATAAATAATAGTTAGAGTAATAATAATTAGATTAGTTTGAATGTCTATGGTCTAGAAAAAGCCTGGACTGTAACAGAAAACAACTAGAAGTCAACTCAGCAATTAACCCACTAGATATATCCTATTGAATTTTTCAGCATGCAAAATGTGAATGATATAAATGTGCTATAGAAAAAAAATGTCCACAGCTGTGTAGAATTGGAATTAAAAGGAGAGAAATATTAAGGCTTTATTGTACCTTTGATGCAGTAAATACGATTATATGCTGTACGTCTCGCCATGTCAAGCAAGGTCGGACCTGCAACATCAGAGCAATCATTCCGGCAGCTATAGGAGCGGCTGCAGACGTTCCAGTGTGGCCTTCTGTGCAACCTGTTCCTTTTTGTAGGTCCCAGTCTGAAGTCACCTGGAAAAAAAAAACACAGCAAGGACATTTTTTCTTTCTCCATACTTTTCATTCTCTGATGGAAATATTCTCTCATGGAATATATTATTTGAACATAGAAAAATGCAGATAAAATATTGAAAGGCAAGTTCTATATTAAAGCTGGGAATACACGGGTTGACGCGTGTATGCCGTTTTTCAAGCGAGATCAATAGATCTCGTTTGGCCGAACAGGTTACCAACATGTTGGTGAACCTTGTTCGATATCCTATGGTTCCCCATTGAAAGTATTGGACAGGCTGACAGCTGGCTCCAGATATCGGGGTAGCCGGGCAGTGAGGTTTCTTTCCCTCATTGCCCAGTCTGTCAAAGCTCTGTGACATTATCTAATCCATTCCTGGACGAGCAGCGTTGAATGATATGGTGGATGTGAAAGGTCCATCTACATCCAGAACCAGCGGCTAGTTACCCAGTGAATAAGGAATCATCTCCTAAGTAAAATGTCAACTTATGTCCTTAACCTCCTGGGTGTTACACCCTAAGCCAGTATGGGCGCAGTTTGATCTTGCATAGCTAAAGATAACCAACAATGCCTGATCTCTGCTTGGGGTGAGTTTCTTTTGTAAATCAAACTTACCCCGAACTGGGTTTGGGCAAACCATCAGGGAGGTTAAAGATTTTCTGAGGATACCAGACCTAAGGCAAAAGTAAGAACTTAAATAGTTTTGACCACTTACAATACTCCGCATCTGTCTGTCTCCACTACTGAAGGTCACTGCCAACATTGACGCACACTCCTCAGCATAGAAAGGCATTTTACCAGCCTCATTTACAGCCCCTGTAAACATACAAACAAAGGACTTCAACAAAACATCTGCAATACAAAACTCACTTACTCACTAATTTAGTAAAGATGCTATTTTGAGTGTGAAAACCAGAAAGTGATTATAAACAATATTCTTTAGACAATGAAAACATACCGAACTACCAAAGAATAAATTTAAAAGGTAGAACTTGTAACTTTGTAAAAACCTAAAACACAAGTGGAAATTTTGTATGTTCTTCCTTAATATATAAATTACAGGACTAAATATACTTCAGAAGTTCACTTCAAAAACATATTGAAATAAAACAATGAAAACTACCACACAGTTAATGTAGTGTGCATTTAATAAATACATTTCACTTACCTATAGTCACAGTATAAATAGAGTTGGCATATCCATCATAATTACAGTTATCATTGAACTGGCCTCCATTACCACTGGCCACTACAAAAATACTTCCAAATCCTTTCCTTCCAGCAATGACTCCATGCTGCAGGGCAGCCTTAAGGGGATAAATAATAAAGGGAAACATTCATTATAATCACATGCAGTACTTATTTACAAATCTGTAAATATTCTTTAACATTTAGTTTTTCAGTTTTATAGAGGATTGATGAAACGGTTAGTGAGAAATACAAAGTACCTTTCCCAACTGATGAGGTCCATCAACAGTCTTCCCATCATCATCTGGACCCCAGCTTTAAAATAAAAATATAGGACATGAGGAAAATCAGATTCTGAAAACATATTCTGTGTATAATTTTACTAGAACTGGATTGAGAATGAGGCAGTTGTGGTTGTTCCGGGTGGTGGGTTGGGATGTGCCAACACGCTGGGCCCAGGACAGGAGTGCCCCCCCCCCCCCCCCCCCCCCCCCCCCCCCCCCCCCCGACGGTGCCCCTGGAACCAATACACAACAGGGGAAAGAATGTTTAAACAGTATAGAAAATAATTACTGTAGGGCCACTGTTACTGCCAGACAATCCAGTGCCCTGGTGTCTATAATGAACTTCTCTAACAATTGAAGGTGAAGCATTTCCACACATTGAACTAAAACTGGCCAAACACAGGTTGAATATTCTGTTAAACTGAGCAGCAAAATCACTAAATAGCTTAGAAATGGGATTCTATTCCTAAATGTAATTGACCAAAAAAAGAAGTGAATTGGAGCATAAAATGAAAAGGCAGGATTGGTCAGTTTGGAAAATTTCTATGTAACAAATTTCTAAAGTATCTGGCGGGTCTTTTAGATTTTTTGTATCTGATCAGATTGTGAAGCATGTATACATTGTGGATTTATATCATGTTCACCAATGTGTGGCCTGTTTAAGTGTGAACAGATGATAGTAAGAGCATTTTTTTGTGGGCATATCTATGGCTCTCACTGCCACATCCCATACAAGCTATTTTTTACAAATACTACTACTAATATCTTTAGAATACAGAGCGAACCCACAGGAGACCATATGTGTTTTTGAAGTGGCACAAGAAAATCTTTGACAGGTTTGATGGTGTCAGGCTAACAAGGAACTAAATTCGAAGCATATGATACTCTAAATAGCGGTAACTTCAAAATACATATAAATGGCCATGCAATATGTGGAGCTACAAATAGGCAATCAATACAAAGGCACCAACTAATCAACTGTTTACAGGCAGTCAGTACAATACACAGAGGACACGGTACTTTCCATGAACACACAAGTGGCGAGTATGCTATGCAAGAAGACAAGGTTGATCTCCCCCTGATCACCTACTAATCAAGCAACTGTATAATTGAGCACGCTGCCACAGTAGAGAGACCTTTTTGCTGGAGAAGAACATATATCACTCTGCCTAAAATGCTTGAATGTAATGGATTGCCAGCAGTGGCAACCTCTAAAGTGTCAGTATCTGTTACTCTCCCCTGCCCATTCCAACACCTACACTTTGCTTTATGTCAATAATAAATGTAGATCTTTATTACCTGCAACTGTAGATATCATTGATCTGATAGTGTTTGTTGAAAGCAATTGCCTCCATGCTATCTGTGAGAGGTCCATCAAGAACTCTAATCCCTGAAATTAAAATAAACACATTAATTAAAAAGTGTTGTAAAATACAACAAAGAGAATAAACATGTATGTGTATGCTGTAACAGAGGTGGTTTTATCATCATCAATGCACATATTTAAAGAGTTGTGGCTTCTATAAACTCTGATAAACTAAGAATGATCTTTTAGTATGACAATTAAAATAACAACTAGTATATCTGGAATTGCTTTCAAAACATTGCTGGTTTATTATTTAGGCACCAATCACATGGGCGATTTCCGGGCATCTGACAGCAGCAGCCCAGAAAGCACCTGCCCGGCCCTGTGTGTTCAGAAGCGTCCTCATGCTATCTCAATCAAAAGGCAGCTTCCAGGCTGCTGCACGGTACCTGCAATCACAACAGAGTACCCAGTTCTGTGTGTGGTTTACCTGTTCACAGAGCACAGCCGAGTGTACCAGATCGTGCCACGGGCCCACCACCAAGGAGGTTAATATGAAAAGCTGGCTTCATTTTTTTTAGATCTTAAATAACTTGCAGATCAAGGAGGACATGGCAATGACTTTATTTTTTCAGAACCATCACTGGAAGGATCACAGTGCCATCATGGTTGCTCCCTCAGTGCTATTACAATAGCGGATATCATTAGTAGCCCCCATATGCTAAGAAGTTAAAGAAATAGATGTGAATTCTGTCCCATTTTGGCCTTCTGAAGCTAACCTTGCATGGAGGGGAAAAAATACAGCAAGCTGTGCATTTAACCTCATTTTCCATCGAACCACTTACAAACCTGCAATTTTGCTTCCATAGGCCACCCCCACTGCGCAGAAATTATTGTTCGGCACTGCAGCAATTTCCCCTGCACAGCGGGTTCCATGATGGTTGTCGCTAAATTTGTCAGGATGAGGCATGGGGTCTGGATCATTTGAGTTGAGATCATAGCTACCTTCAGGACTCTGGGGAAGAAAGGTTTATAGTTACTATTCAGTGTACTTGTTCTACAAGGACAAAGCTTAAAGATAAATGCTTACATAATTTGACTGAATGTCCTGATTGGTGTACTGGACGCCATCATCTACAACCACCACTGTGACTCCCTGGCCAGTAATATTTCTTTCCCACAGCCCAGTAACATTAATGTCCATTCCAGGGGTACGAGTATTATTCTGCAGAAGAAACAGATCAGAAAAAAAGTGTTACACAAGTAATAAAAATATTCACAGCAACAAGATTGTACAATTATTTATACATAGGACTTCCTAGAAGAAGTCCTCTGTCTTTTTGCAAAGTATTTTTGTTATCTTAGGTCAGATCATGGTGATTTGGTTCTATTCTCAGAGAAGTGGGACATCTTCTGTCCAGCGGCTCAGAGAAGGAGACAGCAGGGGTGACAATGGGCATTGCCCTATTATTGCCATTTTGGTGCTGATCACACCAAGTACAAAACTGGGTGATAGATCTGCTTTGTGAGCACAACAAATTATTGCGACTAAGAATGATCTTTTGGGATCAATACAATCAGTGACATGACAACAGAAATGCAGTAGTCAAAGCCCTATTCTGTTCTATGCAGAAGTGGCCTAAGACGATGAGCTGTACAGATAATAGAAGTGTGCCCCATATGATCAAGATAAATAATCCTGGTCAACAATTATCGAGTCCAGTGGTGGGCTACTGAGTTGATATGGAGGGCCACAAGTGCAGCCCTCTGCATCACTAAAGGGCCGCACATAACATTTTTAATCTATACTGACTTGTATAAGCATTTTTTAATGTGGAAATGACAGCAGGCATAGCTAGAAGACATTATTTTTCATTTTGAACACTGTAGTATGGTGATGCACATTTTGATTCAGAGGTTATGTGATGCAATATGAGTTCCTCTGCCCTATGTATGAACAGTGAGGTTTTGGGGGCCGCAAGTGGAGGACTGAGGAGGGCCGCTGAAGAATGCCCAAAGGGCTGCAGGTTGGGCACCTAGGATCTAGTTTCTGAACACTAGCTTAACCAGGGTACACACATGAAGATGGGCCAGATCGATGGCTGCTTCAAGCGCTGTGCGCCCTCATGGCCATCTATCTGGCCCATATCATATGCGGCCATTGCTGTTTTCGAGCGGGATTTTTGACAAGACCGTTAAATACGGCCAATGTCCATTGCTTTGCATGGATACCGCGGGTCTCGATGCAAAGCATCGGCTGTCTCTCCAGCTCCTCCGATATCTCACAGCATGTCATCACGCTGCAGGGAACATCGGGCAGCTCAAATACCAAGCCGTTTGTCTTTACACTTTTCTGAAGCTTTGCAAAACTTAAACCCGCCATAAGAGACATAAGGGGACTGCTGTCTTGTCTTTCCTGGCAGCAATCACTCACTAAATGAACATGCAGATCAGACATCACTTCAGATATCAATTAAGAGGATAACAAGTTAACTATCATCTTTAGCAGGAATCTATATTCCCTTCCCTATAAATCTCTGGTGCCAGGTCTATGTTAAAAAAGACCTACAGATACTATGGCAGGAGAGGGGCTCATTTACACTAGCTGCGGTGCCGTATTGTACCCCAGCGTAGGGCAGATAGGGTCAACGCAAGGTATGGAAATCTGTGTACCTATCACACTACCCTGTACTTGCATGTCTGGTAACGCGTAATGCCACACGCTACTGAAAAGCATCTACCCATACACACGGCTAATGTGAAAGGGCCTCAATGCAGCTCTGGAAACTAAATAGAATCATGTAAACATCTGTGTTTTCACATTAGAAGAGCAGTGTCATGAACTAGAAGTTCCTCATACCTAGTAAACCATAATTCTTTCCACAAACACACTTAGTTCCCATAAAAGACATTACACATGAAAGACAAATAATAACTAGATGACAACTTCCCTTTACAGTGAGCAGATTAAACAAAGCATGCAAGGATCAGGGAGATCTTTGTCCCATAGATAAGCCAAACACCAGCCTTAAGCTAGCCATACATGTATAGATTCTCCTTGATAGATGAGGGACAGACTGCATCATCATCCCTCAGAAGGTCGGCCAGCACCCTTTGTGTGCCAGACATTATTTTGGATGGGGACTACCCTTCCTATTCAAAGTGATGGGATCGGCCAGGAATTCACCAACATGTTGAATCACTGTGCGATCCGACATGCGGAAGATTCCTGTCGTGCTCACCAGGTGGGCGCACTCGGGTGCCCATGTATGGCTCCTTCTACTTTCTACCCTGCACAGTTTTTCTGAAATATGATTTTCTGATTACACTGCACCCAGCGAGCTTTACACAATGTGCATAAGAATATGCAGCAAATGACATAAAGCTCATCCTACATTCAAGTTTAAGAATGCCTAGATCACCTAGTCCTCTCCTCCTGGGCCTCTTCACCTCTGCCTACCCTTTTTAATCATTGGCGTTTCATTGTTCCTATTACTGGGGTTCAGTAGTGTAGTCCAAGCAGCGCTGTATATTGTGTTATGGGAGGTGTAGTCCCAGCAGGGTGTGATTTGTTTTATGAATAGCCAGAGGTTCTGACTCTGCGTTCTGACTCTAAACTGGTTCTGCACCCCTTTTCCATTTGATCATTAAAGCCTCGGAGTTAGAAAGCTGACTCATTTGGGGAATTCACACAATTAGGCATGTCTGGATGAGCAAGAAAAGCCAGAACAGGCTACACAATAAACCAAGGCAACGTCTTAGGCTGTAAATACTTCCCGAATGCTGGAATGATATAAATCACAGAAGAGGAACAAAGAGCAACAACGATATCAATATATCATATATATATATAATAATAATTACTTATTTTATCATTAGCTCCCTATGGGTCAGGGCACGGTACAGGCAATCACAGCAGAGTATACTGTACCCTGAGCTTCCCCCTCCCCTGTCCCTGGCTGGAAAAAACGAAGCACCTTAATTATAATGGGGGTCTATGGTCCCCCCCCCCCCATGAAGGGGTGGTCCCGGGATCGGGAATAGCTGTGGCTGCATAGAGAATCACAGCAGCTTTCCAAACCCCTGTTAGTTTGATGATCACAGTTCAGGTAGAGTTTGTTATGTTAATACAGCATACATTTAGTGTTTATAGTCAATAAATATAATCATTCTTCACATTATAAAAGAGACTTTGAAATAAACCTCTCTAAAGCTAAAATGTCAGGACTCCGGGCCCTTTCCTACTATACGTGCTGCTGTGCAACGGACACACTAGCAGCGGCGCTACCTCGTCTGTTAACCGCGTCTGTTTACAGTAGAAAACCCTGCGTTTCACAATGCCCTGCTGTTACCAGTGCATGGGAGACCCTCTGCAAAACAGTGTGCAGCATGGGGTTTATCGTGCGTTACTGTAAGCGCAAATGTGGGGCCAGGGTGAATGGTACACAGGTCTCCTATGGAAACTGTAAGGCGAATGTAAGAGGGCTCACAAGCTCTACCTTTCTTCCCTTAATAAAATTGTTCAATGATTGGAACTCAGGTGCAAGGCATTTGAATATTACAAAAGTCTTTGTGACCATTGCATTTCAGAGGCTTAATGGTCTTTTTTAACAGGGCCTATAGTAACAAACTGAAATACAAATAGGACATGTTATTTCAAATCTCCTCTTTTGTCAAGCATTGATAAAGGGACACAGTTTAAACCCCGAAATGTGTAGGCTAATTTCTGCAACTATTCTTAGTAGTTGTGGTATTTCTTCCTTCTTCAATATTTATTAGGTATTTGAATTACAGGGGCATACAGGGACTCCCTAGCATTCTGCCCATACTCCGGGTACAATGTACACTGCTTAAAATTCCTGTCCTCCCCCCTATCCACGTTGCCGGTATCATTGATGTGGGCTGGCACGCAGACTCCCCTCCATTGACACCCCTTCGGTGTCACCATTGCCACAGCTTTCCATGGGTATGCAGGGTTCATGCAATACTGGTTCGATCGGAGTTTATTTTTCAAACTCCGGACAAGCTTGGCTCGTCATGAACGCTAGGGAGGTTAATGGTCCAGTCCATGAATTGAGAGTTCCCCTTCCACCAGACAATTGACTATATGGGGTAAAGCACACCACCTACACTGAAGGTTTTCATTTGGCCAGGTTATAATATATCAGGTGTAAGTCAAAGCTACTGGACATGCTGATGTTTCCTAAAGATGTCTTATCTAGTCTAACCTCTAGTTTAGATGTCTAACCTCATCAGGAAAAATTGCAAGTCCAGTTGCTTTGACTATCTACTGCAGATACACTAAAGGTGCCCATACACGCATAGATCTGCGCTAGATCGATTGCCGATTCGAGCCTCATGCACGTTCATGGCCATCTATCTAGTGCATATCTAATGCGGCCACCCCTGTAACTCATGGTCGATCTCTATTGCTTTGAATGGGGACCAAACCTTCAATATCGGGCTGGGCTCAATGGCTCATCTATCTCGGGTATTGAGCCGTGTATGACAGCCTTTACACTCTGTTCAAGGATTAAAGTACAAATGCCAGACTAGATTGATACTGCACAGCATGGTTGGGACATATTAGTAACTGAAAAAGAAATAGATTTTTTCACAGGATCAACAGTCAATAAATTGATCTAATGTGATGTCCAAAATCCATTAGTTACTATAGTCATTAATTTCACACAAAATCTCTCTTTAAGTCTATAAAAAAAATGGATGTTTTTTAAAGAAGAGGTCTTACCAAATGCCACTGCAATGGATATTTAGGATCATTAAAGTGCAAGCTTCTTTTGGATCTTTTCAGTAGTTTTTGTTCTGAGAACCATCTCACGTCTTCATGTTGTGTGAAAAGTTCATGGACTGTCTTACGAACCTCCTCATGACAATGTTCTTCACCAACATGTACAAACAAGAAATGGTCTTTCAGTTCTCCTATAACACCTCGGTTTTCAAGCCCTGTAGCATCGGAAAGGTCATTGGCAAGTGCATCTAACTCCTCTCTCCGTCCAGAGCCTTGAGAGGGGTCCAGACGGACAGCCCAGGTCAACTCATCCCCTGTCCCTCTGGCATCGGCGTTGCTGCGGGAGGGAAAGCAGGCGGCATGTGTGGAAGCCAAGAGGAAGATTGACCATGTGAAGAAACAACAAAGGCACAGGTAGAGGTTGGGAAAATGCAACATTGCGATGGCCCATTACACAGCAAACGACCCAGCGAGGGCATTTGGACCTGTGGGGGGAAAAAGCAAACTGTTAATAAGTACGAAGAAATATGATCATAAACTGCTTCAGTGTTTTAAGGTTACAAAAATAATTTAGAGGTTACAATTATGGTAGCACTATATCCAATTGATATTGTGCTTGATAGGTGACCTGTTCGAGCGCTGCGTGGTGATGTCACCACGCTGCGCCCGGGCATCCGTCTATTGGACGGGAATCAAGGCGCACCACTTTAGGTGCCCAAATCCTGGTCACTCCTTTGGATACCAGGGTCTCCATCCAAAGTAATTACTTTCAAGCAGGATTTACAGACATGTCTGTTACCTACTCAACAGACCTGTCTTCGAGCGGAATTGGTTGATCCCATTTGAAGACAGACATCCAGGCTATCTATTCTATTAAATATCGAGCCGTGGATGGACACCTTAAGAAAGACAGATGCTGGGGTCCGAGATCTTTATCTACAAAGTTGTTCTAAATTATGCCTGCCATACACCAACAGACGGGTGCAGACAGACTAGCTCCGGTGAGCTCTGATATGCACCGTGATGATGTCATCACGGTGCATTTTGGGGCTGCTTCAATCGGCCGGGCACCCTTTGTGTGCCGGCCATTATCTTCAATGAAGACGTGGGTCTTCATTGAAGGTAATGGCATAGGCCAGAGAACATCGGACATGTCTGTTCTCTGGCCGGCCGAGCTGTGGGGCGACAGGGATCTGTCGCCCCATGTGGGCACACGCCGATTGGCAGCCGATTTTGCTGCCGACCGACGGCGCAAGCGCGCACGCCCGTCGGTCAGCGGAAAATCGGCCGCTAATCGGCATGTGTATGACAGGCATTAGTAACCCAACAGTTGGTTCCCATCCAAAGTAAGAGCCGAAAACCAAAGGGCGCGTGGCTGATGCTCTGCAGGACCAACCGAGCGGCTGGAGAATCTAATGAAATATGGACCGTCTATGCTGAGCATGCACGACGGTTGATCTGAGGTGAAGTTGGCCGCAAATCTAACCCCCTATGCCCAGCTTTAAAGATAACAACCATTATTCCTGCTGTATTTTAACAGTAAATATTCTATTGTATAATCTGCTTTTATACTTGAAATATCAATCTCAACAAACAAAGGATAAAATAAAATAATATTCAATTGTTTTAATTAAACTGTTTAAATTCAGAACCCATCTAAAGCTGGCCATACACGGTTCGATTTTGGTTCAATCGATGTGCGATTAGATGAATTTTTTCATCGATTGAAAAACTGAATATGCCTACATGGTACGATCGACGCTAATTGTTCGATGAAGGCAGAAAATGTATCGAATTTATGATCGGTTACATGTTGGAAATCATCGTCGATTGTGGTCCAAAATCGTTTATAATCGTGGCTGTTTGTGGTGTTCTTCTCCTGTTCGATTAGATTCGATTAATAACATAGACCCCTTCAATCTGAATCAATCGTTTCCATACTAATATCGACATTTTAGTATCTTTTGGAATCGAAATATCTCACCACAATCGCAAACTCAATTGGGTTTATGTGATGCATTAAAAGCTAGCTCACACACGTTCGATTTTGGTTCATCGTGCTCGATTAGATGATATTTTTCAATCGATGACGAAAATGTCGAGTAACTGCCCACTGGACGACGACATAATTGTTCGATGAAGGCGAGAAATCGAATCGAATTTTGACGGACGATGTTGGAAAATGTCAATCGTCGATTGCGCCCAAATCGTTTATAATGTCGTATGTTTTGTGGTGGTTTCTCCAGGATGCGATTAGTTCGATATACATAACATAGACGCTCTTCAATCGCGGGAATTCAAACGTTTCCAATAGCCCAAAATCGAACCGATTTTAAGTAATATTTTGGAATCGAAAATCTCACCACAATCGCTAAACTCATTGGGGTGTATGTGATTGATGCGATGAAGATCGGATTTTCGTATTAGACTGATTGAATTCCTTCGATCTATATGCGATGGCATCGATTGACCAAAATTGAAGCTCGGTGTGGCTAGCTTTAGATCGATTATCGTATTAGCCGATTGATTCCTCGATCTAATCGAGCATTGATTGAACCAAAATTGAACCGTGTGTGGCTAGCTTTAGATCTTTCTGTCAGATATCCTTTAGATCTTACAACAACTATGTAGTGCTCTGTGATAGAACACAGGTAGACTTGATGGTTTAGAAAGTCCCTCATATTACATGGTTTTGGGAAAACAAAAGGAAATCTAAAGCAAATCTGACAGAGAAATCTAAAGGCGTATGGTGGCCCTGAAGCTTGCCATACACCTTTAGATTTCCTTTAGATCTCCTTTTTTTACCCAAACCATGTAATATAAGGGACAACCCATCAAGTCTACCTGTGTAAAATCGCAGAGGACCCTATACTACATAGTTGTTGGTAGATCTAAAGGATATCTAACAGAGATCTAAAGGTGTATGGCCAGCTTAACACTGCTAGGTGGCTACCTGTCAGGGTAATCATTCGGTTACAACACTTTCTGAGTCAGAAGAGGAACAGCGGGAAGAAACTCTGACACATGATAAGTACTTTTGGGATCAGTGAGTCAAATGGAAGCCAGAGAGGTGAGACAGCCAGTGTTTTAGAACAAGGACTATAATAGCAGCTTACTGCTGTCACTGGGAGGGGACCGAAGTCCACAATGACTGACGACTGCTCCAGCTGTGTGATGCCCACTTTTACCATTATCTTCCTCCCAGTTGTTCTGGATGTTGGCTCTTTGTTGATCTCCATTGGCACGCGTGGAATGATTTTCCGCTGGTGTTCTCAGCACACCATTGGTTTTGGGTGATTTTGCCATCGCCATGCTGCGGCTGTATCCGCTCCACAGATCACGTAACTTACAAGGCATGCTAAAGGGGTGTCACTGGCAAATATGACAAGAGATGTAACAGTGAGCGGCCATTTATACTGAGTTTACTTATATATACATTCATCATAAGACAACCTTTTTGTGGAGAAATGTCAGAACTCTTCTATGATTGCTAGGCAGAGCACTAAAAGCCAAGGATCAGCATGACAGCCAGGCAAGCCGCATTGTAAAGAGAGGCAGCAGCTGCCCCTGTGTTTCTCTCATGATAGGTTCCACTGAACAAGCCATGCAGAGTCCTATATGAGACTATAGATGGGGCTCCCCGTACACTGAGGGAGGAAACACAACCCAGTCTACTGAATCCAGCGCACTGCCAGGTGAACCAGTCTCCCCTTATATAACATAGACAGCCTTCAGCACTCAATATTTATATACAGAAGTGTGAGGTAACCCGAGCGTGTCCCACACCAGCACCCCGCACACACCTCTCCCTCCCCGGTACAATATCACCTGAACACTTCACGTACCTGTCCCGCTCCTCTACGGTCCTCTCCACTTCCGCATTCACCTCAGCACTGCTAGTGACGTCAGCCAAGCTTCCGGCAGAGGGACCCGTTGGAACGCACAGACCGGAAGTCAGGTGGCACTTCTTGGTGTTGCTGCGCTGGGGAAAGGAAAGCGGAAGTGTCGCGTGCTGTGTTGCTGGGGCTGTGAGTGGGGTCACTTATTGGGGTGAGATCGGAATTCCTGGTTCTTGTGTTTTATAGGAGGATGGCTACCACCGTGTCTGATCAGTTGTCAGCTGTCCATGATTTCTGTGCTCTGTATGAAACAATATGTATTGGAGGTCGTGTCTCTGAGTTTGCAGACCTCTAACTTTTCTCTAATCTTGTTTTCAGCAAAGTGAGTGATCAGCTGTGATACCCCCAATGTGGTTCTGTTTTTTTTTAATGAGAAAGGGCCCCCATACACGTTGAGATTTTTCCATTCTACTTCAATTCGGATTTGTCCTGTAGCACCACCTTTTGAATAAAGCCACTATCTGATTCTGTATGAGAAGATGTTATAGTCTTGTAGTAATTCTGGCATACATCTTTGTGGAATATTAGGGCTTGTTTCCACTTGAGTGATCATCCGCGGTTTTAATCGCGGCCAATCACACCAATACATTTAAATGGGGGCATCACCACCTCCATCAGACGTGGTGCATATACTATACTAAAGTAATAAAAAAAGTAATAAAGAATACAAAGGTCCCTTTGTTGATGCCAACTGGGTAATCCTGGGGGGCAGTTGTTGCAGTGCATTTTTTATTTAATTTGCTCCTTATTAAAATAAATAACTACTATATAAGACATATGAAATAACTTCAAAAATTTTAATTTACAGACACAATTATTGTGACACCTATAAAGCTGTCCGATCCAAGGGGGTACTATGTTAGAAGCTGGTAGTTCTGTAGAAGGTGATGTTGGAGGCCATTTGGACCATTGCAGAACGCTGACTTCCCAGAATGGAGAAAATGAGAGCAAGCGTCAAACTAAGTGCATTTCTGTGCAGGTAAGAAGAGATAGAGTTTCTAATTTTGTGTGCCAAGCTAAACCCCTTGGCAAATCACTATAGTGGTCTTTAAACTTGTATTTGCGAGTTGTACAAATCAGGAAGTCTATGACATTCTCACATGAGGTTCCGTATTTTTTGCACTATAAGATGCACCAAACCCCCCCAATAAAATCAAGATCCCCAGTTTGGCTTTGCACGGAGCTTAGCCAAACTGGGGAAGTTGTCAGAGGGAAGATACATCTGTAGGCCAGAGAAGCAGAGTAGTAGAAAACCTAAATATTTTTGACCATCTGGTACTCCGATGGATAGGATGTGTCCTATACAACAGAGCGTCTTAAGGTCCCCATACACGGGTCCGTTTCCCAACAGATTCCGGGACGATCGATTCCGGGCGCGTGCACGCCAATCGATCGTCCCGGAATCGCGTGAAGCCCACCTTGTCCGTCCGATCACGTCCGATCGTTCGGGGGCCCAGAATCGGATCGGACAGAGAACCAACATGTTGGTCTTTCTGATCCGATTCAGCACACATCAGGGGGAGTTGCCATTTGGGAAGTAAGCGATCGGACAAGGAATCGTCCAGGAATCCGTGGGACAAGGTGGTATGTAGCGATCGGACACACTTAATTGGCCAATCGATCGGACCTCCAATTCCCGCTGACATCGCCGGAATCGATCCGATAGGTGATCGATCGGCCATGGAATCCGACAATGTATGGCTAGCTTTATAGTCTGAAAAATATGGTAATGGATTTCGACCAGAAATCTAATTTTGATATTTTTCAATTTTTTTCATCTCTGCTAATGGCTTCCAGCCTGTTCCAGCAATGCCCTGTCTACAATTACCCACTCTAGTGTAAAGGTGGCCATACACGGTTCAATATTTTCGTTCAATCGTAACAAAAACAAAATATTTTTCATTCCATTGAAAGAAAATCCAGTACCAAACAACTTGTTTGTTAGATAAAAAGTTTTCGATAGCAAACAAAAAATGGATCTAAAGTTATTGGACATGTTGGTAAATTTTGATCAAATTGGTAACCATCACATGTAAATCGTGTCAAAACATTTTTCAATTTTGTTCGCATGTACTGGAACAAATTATCGTTCGATTTTTTTTTCACAGGAAATAGCTTCATTCAAATTTGTTAAATCGAGCAAAACTGATCAAATGAAATTATTTGACATGTGGGATGGTATACAATGCGTTTCGCCCTTAACCATCATGGGCTTCATCAGGTAAGTTATACTTTGAAATCCAGACTTGTGAAGTGGTATCAGTGAAGAGACAAGAAATGTTCACAATACCACTTCACAAGTCTGGATTTCAAAGTACCGTATTTTCCGGCGTATAAGACGACTTTTGAACACAGGAACATGTGTGCAAAAGTCGGAGGTCGTCTTATACGCCGGGTGCTGCAGGCAGGGGGGTGCAGGGGACCATCTAGGGGAGCCGGTAGAGCTCTATGCTCCATGGGCTGCGTGCTGGCTGGCCGACAAAAGCAGAAGGAGAATGAGATCGGAAAGAAAGAGAACTCTCCCCTCCTTCACAGCAGTGTTACCATGGCTACAGGATGCTTCTCCATCATCCCAGCCAATAACAAACACAGGAGGGGACACACCCTCTCCATTCTGCTGTAACAGTGTAACTTTGAACATTCATAGCAGGAAAACCATTAATAGTAAAATCATGAAACTTTCAGGGTCAGTAATGCTCACCTACTTCTACTTACACCCCGAGTTTCACCACTCTAGCTACAACACTTGTACGTAAAATTTCAGCTAAAGTCCAGGTATCAGACAATGCTTCTTCATTACCAGAGTGCTATACTCCTATATGCAACATTTAACTTGCCTATATTGAACACATATATCTTTGCAACCCTGCATGGTAGAACCTTGAAATTTTGTGGTTTACTAGCTAACCACTAGGACTATATCCATGCAAATAACTTACCTGATGAAGCCCATGATATTAAAGGGCGAAACGCGTTGTATACCATCCCACAATGAACAGTCTGTATAATTTTAATTATATTGTGCATAAAGAAACTGTATGTTATGAATTTTAGAGGAACTAAATCGATGTTGATCATGTTGTATGTCTAATCATGTCTACTAATAATTAAATAAAATCATGTTTTAAAAACAGTTTGTTTTGAAATGGTAGAGGTACAAGACCATTTAATTAACTAGTAGACTCCAGAAACATCCTTTGGGCAGAGGGTACCCATTCATTTTGGCTATATACCTGAATGTTGTTGTTCTTAGGAAGTAGCTAAAAATCGTGCTTATATGACATTTCTTGATTGGATGAATGTCTACATTAAATTGTGATTACAGAGTTCTTTTTTTTTGCATTCTTTCTTTATTGAACAATTTTTGTAATCAAGTACATGTAAAAACAAAGTAACAAGAAAACAATAACATGTAAATGGATAGAGAAACAAAAAAGTAGACCTAAGTATTCAGGATATAATAAAGGTCTGACAATCACAAGAATGTTATATGAAACATATAAGCTGGTTAAGCTTTAGGTTTACTTCTTGTAACTGTTGGCTTTTTTTTAGACAGAGTACAAGAAGCAAGATGCAGAGACAATCACAGACAAGGACACAGAACAGATCCTGGTGGGTGTATAGTACCTGTCTTTGTACATTGGTGTTATGCTGATCTGTGGTGTCAGGTTGTCATGTTGATTTTTTTACTTTTTAGAAGCAACTTATCAGCAGTAGAGAACAGCTCAAGAACAGTTACCAAGTGGTCCTGGATAAACAGACTCAGTCAGAAAAACATCTGCAAGTACAGATTAAACAACTGAAACAGCAGAGAGATGACGAAATACAGAAAAATAAGGTGTGCAATTATATCTTATGAATGATGAACAGGGTTCATAACAAAACTAAGCATGTGGGTTTTGTTTTACTGATGGAGGTAAATAGATATATTGGTTGTTATGAAAGTCTAAAGCCCCCCATACACGTCTAGATTTTTTGTTTAATCAACGTAAAAATTAATTTTTTGGTGGGGTCAGGAAAATTGGTGATTGATTGTATGTTTGCCAACTGTAGTAACGGATATTTGATCAACTTTCAATACATCACATACAAACCTCAAATTTCAATACAACCAATTAAAATTTACCAGCATGCCCAATCCTTTTTTAATAAAATTTTTTCCCTAATTTTAATTGTTTGAGGTTGATCTAACCATGTGGCCTGCCATAGATTTTCAATGAATCAACCAGAAAAATTTATTGAATCAATTTGATTTGATGAAAATACTAGACGTGTATGGGGGCTTTTAAGCTTGCCATACATGTTTTTGTTAGATTATTGCAAAATCCATCAACTTGTACAATGTAAATATTAATTGTTGATGGAATGGAAGGTTGATCATGTTAATTTCCTTTCCAGTTAATGATGATAAAGGTCTGTTTGCATGCTCCAAATATGAATACAAATCAGTTTATTCTGTCATTCTCATGTACTACACTATTGAACTGCATTTGTATCTGCTTTGTGCTACTCATTGCAGATAATTCATGAGGCCAGCTGTGTTTTGTCCTTGTCGTGATACTTTAATAGACTACTGTATACTACTGTATTTTGCACAGAATAAGATACACATGACCATAAGATGCACCCATGGTTGTGGGGAGAAAAAAAATAAAGTAGACATTACTCAGCAGCTCATTATGTGCATATATAATTGTAAGTGTAGTGAGTATATTATCAGCTGTGACCACCCAGACACAAATAGGCATTAGGAGTACAAGAAGGGGACTTTAAAGGGACTGTATGTGTTATGATACCCTTTTACACACAGACTTGTTCAACAAGCAAATACCTATACGAATACCTAGTTCCAGTGTGAATTTCAACATTTATTATTGGACACACACTTGGTTTTTAAGTTTGTCTTCAATAACTGCCTGGAGTTTACCTTAACCTCCCTGGTGTTAGGCCCGAAGCCAGTACGCACACAGTCCGTGCCGGGGCGCCATAGACCTCCATGTTAATCTCACCACCAACAATTAGAGGCCGGCGTTGTGTAGTGAGCCGGGGGAGGGTGGGGAATCACAGTGGATTACAGCATACTCCACCGTGATTGCCTGGACAGTGGCTTTTGGTGCCATGAAACCACATAACGCCAAGAAGGTTAAGATTAATAACTATTATTTAATAAATTATTTCATTACTAAAAATCTTTTAGTCTCTACAAAAATTTTCAGAAGTTACAGGTGTAGAGATTTGTGAATGACAGGAAAATATACAGAATAATTAATGAAAAGGTAATTTATTGCTTAAGGTAGGTGCCTCATTCACAGTATTGCCTACAACATTTTATTGTACGTGTAATATTGGACCAAAGGTTCTCAGCATATGTATGTATTTTTTCCATATAATCTTACTTATAGGAGACTTTAAAATCCATACAAGAGCTGACTACTAAGAAAGGGGAGACCAGGAAAAGGATGGAGAAGGAGGCCAGAGAATTATCTCAGAAGGAACAAGATTTAAGCGCTGAACTTGTCAAGTTGCAGAGCAAGAGTGAGAGGTATAAAACAATGTGTCTGAATGGTTTAACGCAATGACGTTTGTTTGTTTTGCCGTAATTACTGTATATATATATATTAGCAAAAATGGTCCGACTCATTCAAATAATTTAATATGTCAGTGAGGTGGCCAGTCTCTGGGGATTTTTGTGGCACAGTCAACAGGACATCTTCTAGTATATGCAAAAAACAACTTTATTGTTTGGAATATACAATAAATAATATATGGAATATATGAAGGATTGGGGGGAGTGCGTGTTGAAGTCCAAAAAATTAAGTAACTTGTTGCCCAAGATGGTGTACAGCCCAATATTTAGGAAATGTGTTCCTAAAATAGAGATGCATTGTCTAACTGTGAAAATGAAATGTGTTTACATGTAAGTTTACTGTTTTTTTTTCTATTTTAGCCTTAAGCAGGAACAGGCAGACATCGAAAGTAAGATTGGGGAGCTACTATCTGAGCAAGCTGCAGAGAGGTGAGATTTGGATTAGTTTTGCTGTGTATACAATCTAAATAAAGGTTAATATCTTCTGCAGCAGTCCATAAACCTAACTTATGTCTAGAGATGGTCGATTTTGAAAAACAAAATTGACGGTTTCGAGTTAATTGCAAAGCCCCTTAACATGGTATCATCACCAAACTTGCTAGAGGTGTAGAGAAGGGTTGGGGGTATACTACAAGTCAAGTCAAAATTTAGAAAATCAGAATTTGGACTTTGATTTTGAGCTTAAGTTATGCAAAAATGACACATGATACTTTTTAAAAAAAATTCCCCACAACCCTTCTCTACATCTCCAGCATTTTGGTGATGATACCATTTTCAGAGGCTTTGCAATCAGCTCACAAAGTCAGCTAGTCGAAAAATTCGACCATCTCTACTTATGTCCCATATCCTTGTTACTTAGCAGTCAATTTTCTTTTGTTATCATGCACAAATCTTCATCTATGGACTGCAGGCTTGGATACAAAATTAAATGGCACCAATTCTGTGTATGTTGTCACTAATGCTGACCTCTACTCTAACATCAACATCCCTCCAGCACTAGAGGTCAACTGACAGCAAAGTACCTACAACGTAGTGTATGTTTTGGAACCAGTTGTCTTCACTTTGTCTTGTGACTTAAAACTGTGATCCCTGCAGCTTTTCATGCTTTTTGGCTGCATCTTTTACAAATAGGAAGCAAGGATACCAGGACATTATAATTATAGTTACCATTGAGATTTTATTTATCACTTTCTATCACATTTTTGCTTATGAATAGACCAATAGCTTCTTTTTTGGCCTGCAGATTTTTTTGTGGTGCCTACTAGTTTTATTAGTTATTACATGCTAAGGAGAAATATATTTGCTTGTGAGTATTACTATAGCACTGTAGAATGCAATCTATGATAAGTATAATGGGATAATTGTGCAAGAGACAACTCTTTTTCCTGTTGTGTTTACAGGAAAGGATGTTTTACCCTTCCCATATGCTATCCAAAACCAGTTTAGGGTTTTAGATATAGTTTGAAGGGGATTTAACCACCCTAGCGTTCTGTCCGTTCTCGCTTAATTGTAAGTAAGTATTCCCTTTAATGTGAATCCCCGTTATGGTCAAAAGACTGAATCTGTCTATCAGAACACCAGGTGGTAGTATCAGTAATTGAACCATATTCCACTATCACACACAGTTGCATGTTTAACTTGTTAACCTTTTATAAAATATATTTGGTATCTTTATGGATTGTTATTTCATTCCATGTGTCGCCTCTTCCAGGGAAGAATGGGATGCTGAACTGACATCATTGAAGAAGAAAGAAACTGAGGTGACACAGGGTGCATTGAAGGAGTTAGAGCGCGCACAGAATGCAGAGGTATGTGTATTTGGATTTCACAAGTTCTGTAAGGCTAACTCATTCAAACTTCAGCGCTGTTCAGCCCTTCCTACGAATAATTTACTCATTTTATTCTCTACAAGGTTCTTCTTTGATGATCCTTGTTTGCTTTAGTTTATACAGGTTATAGTGACAGTATACAATGTATAGATACATTTATTGACCTGCTTGTTGAGCTTTCTTCTGGCTTTAATATTTTTATTTTAATCACTAATAATATATATATAGCTTCATCCAGTGTCTGCCTTCTTGTTCCTTTTGAGACACAATGCTTCAGAGAATCAAAGCATAATGGAGAATGTTGTTCACAGTCCAATAAATTTTGAACAAATAATGGTGATTCAGAAGATATGTAGCAATCTCTCCTGCATCTAGAGCTTAGTTGTCCAACCTGCGGCCCTTTGGGAGTTGCTCTGCGGCCCCCCTTTAGGGCCCCGAAACCTAACTGTTCTAGCATAGTACAGTGGTTCCCAAACTTATATTGCAGGGCCCCCCTTTTCTATTTAGGAACATTATTGAGCCCCCTCCCTATTCAAACACAGGTTAAGAATGAGGGCCTGCACCCCCCTGGAATACCTTCGTGCCCCCCCCCCCAGTTTGGGAACCATTAGCATAGGGCAAAGGATCTCACCTGTCTGCTGATCCCCCACCAACATGTCCTCGCATGGTATCTTCAATCAGCAACTCAGCATCTGAGGGAGTCCCTCGCCACTTCCCACTCTAAGAAGATCCCTGGAAAGGACGCCTCAGTTAGGGATTAGGGGGACATGTGAGTGCCTATGCTCCCACTATCCCACCAATGAACAGGGCATGTTTATATAATATATATTGAAGCGCATAAACTCTGAATAGGGGTACATAACCTTCAAATTATTTTGATCGGGTAAATCAGGCCTACATATGACCACTGCACACTGGGTAGGTCCTAGGCTTCATGGTGCCCTGGGCAGAGAGGTAATTGAAATTACTGTCACTACACATTCTAATCTCAGTATATTACACTGGGCTGCATAAAAAACACATCTATATACACACATGGCACAAATGTGCATTACCATACTGCAGTGTTCTCTGTAATGCTTGAACAAGTTTTGTTATTAAAAATAATCATTTCTAGCTATGCATGTTCATTAAAAATGCTTATACAAGCATAGTCAGCATAGAAATGTCACATGCGACCCTTTAGTGACGTTGAGGGCCGCAGTTGTGGCCCTCCATATGAACTCAGTTGCCCATAACTGCTCTAGAGGGTCAAAATTATATCGGCAGTGTTTTATTAGTATATTATTCAAATAAAAGAAAGCCATAGTAATAAGTAAAGTTGAGCATCTACTATATATTTGGATATCTGGTCCATCTGAATTTTTTTTTTAGGAATCCTGGTACCTGAAATGTAAATTTTCCGCTTATCGCCCAAAAGCCCATCTAAAATCTTACTGAGGCCTGATCAGCAAATATTTATTTATTTATGTTTTTTCTCTGATCTTCATAGTGGTGATCGTATTATTTAAGGAAGCCAGTGGCAGCTTGAATGTGGGAGCTTTGATTTTAAAGTGGATATTGTCATTTGTTACAGTCTCTTGTATTCACCCTTTCATCATTTCAGTAGTGTCTGGCCATTGAATATATTATTTTACAAACTCTGAGCATCTCTTCAACATCTCCTTACAGCCTTTAATTCTTCTGTAGCATAACATATAGTGGAAAATAATATCACAGGCATCATTAACAAACATTTAATTGCCAGTTTATTTTACATTAACTCAATTCAGGTGTCAATTATATGTGCTCTGTATAAATGATTATTAAGGGTATATCAGAGTTAAAATGTTTACTATGGTAATCTAGTTTGGTTGATCGCCAGTCTTATTTCTAAAGGTCCTTACCTTGGAGACCCGGAAAGAATTGTTGCTCATCTCTTTAGAGGAAGCAGAAAATGAGGCAAAAGTAACCTTATCCTACCTTCGGTAAGTGACATATATATAGAAGGCTGAAAAATGAAGCCATTCAATATATGTTACATGGCAGAGGAAACAATGTTGTGTCTATTTGGTTTACTGCAGCCCTTAGGAGATTTGTTTCACTGGAACTCTATATAATGAAGTTATTGGATCTCTCCTGCTATTCAGGAAATTACATTTTAGTAAGAACACAGATTGCTCTAGGCATACAAAGAATCCCCCTCTATTCCACTTATGTACAGTATATTGCCAACATGAACACATATTATAATGCTGGTTATTCATCTGCCTGATATCCATATTACTTGGCTAGGATTTTCAAAAGCCACAAATATGTCACAATGGGAGGATATATATCAAGTGCTGATAATTTAACGGAAGGAAGATGTTGAAGGTTTACCATCTTTCTGGAGTTATAGAGATTAGAGAGGACATCTATATATCTATGATTTTCTTTCTTCATTGCTGCTGTGTACAGGGTCAATAGGAATGCTGCCCAACCGTATAGCCTAATATTTACCACTTTCTCCAATTCCCTAACTAAACTAACTGATTAGCAAGCAATTGAAACTCTGCTACCCAATTTCATTGACAACAGGCCTAGAGCTAATATTTACATTTGTCACAAGCCTGTTGTGAAGGTAACTATCAGGCTATAAGCCAGGGTAGCATCCCCAATGAGGATGACAGTGTTGTTGGTAGGCTGTGGCTGTCTACGGAGTACCCTATAAAATTTACTTGCAGATATAAAGTTTAGAATATCAAAATTCTTTCAGTTTGGTCAAAGAAATAGTTTACAATCAGTTTATTTCTAATGTACTCTATTGAGATTTTAGTATATATTTCTGTTTGTAATATGTCTATCTAGAGTTGCTCCACCTCATAAGGAATGGCTGCAGCTTCAACAGAGATGGGAGGCTAGGCTAGCTGGAATCCAGCAAATAAAAGGCAATCTTCAGGTAAGTCATGGTTTACCAAATATATTCACACAGTGAAATACACTCACATAATAAACAAACTGGTTGGTGGACATCCAGTGTCCTCTGAACACAGGTAGACTTGATGGTTTAAAAAGTTCCTCATATAACATGGTTTTGGTAAAACAAAAAGAAAATCTAAAGGTGTATGGGGACTCTTCCATTTATGACCTTTAGCAACTCTTGCAACTGGTAAAAACAATTTCCAATCCTCAATTTGTTGATTCAGGTTTTCAGATTTTGTTTTGTAAAATTAGGTACTGTAACTCTGTTATTCAGGTCAGCTTTACTCTAGTATATATGGTATGAATGTCTCTTTTATGCAAAAATTTTGTTATTCTTGTTATAAGTTATAAATGCAACCAGCTTGGCACACAACCATGCTAAGTGTCATGCATAGTTCCTTTTTCTACACATATACTCGGGTCATTTCCAAGCCTCCCATGTTCCCATTTTAACATACTTACATTCTTATGATTTGATTACCTTTCATACATTGTTTACACCAAACACAAATTTGGATGTAATATTTTTGTTCCATTTCAAAGCACAAAGGGTTATATTTCTCAATGTATTTTGCCATTTCAGGCATCTACTGTGCATAGGAGGCTTTGTTAGACTTATGGTAGCCAAAGACAGGTCAATATTTGTGTTTATAATTGATATTTCATATTCACTAAAAAGTTGATCAATTAATTCCCTTGATCCAGGTTTCCTATCCCTTATTAATTTAGAAGAGACCAGAAAACATCACCAACAAATATCAACATAATACAACAAATATATAGGTCATCTAACTGTTTTTGCAATTAGTTTCCTTTTTCTCAAACCCAAACAAATACAGTATATACATAAAACATAGAAAAGGTAATAAATAGTTGCGCAGAACTGTCAGCAATTGTTATACAGTGATGTCAGTGGCCAGAAGGGCCCTCAGTAGGTCTATGATGCCTGGGTAAAAATCACAGAGTAAAATGGGGTAGGGGATTACGTTGCATGTAGGTGTGCAGCTCCCAATATGAAGGGGGAGTTTGGCCCCTTTGTAACAGACAAATAGGAACAATGACACAAGGCACACAACCTAGTGCAACAAAGTAAAGTACTGTAAATGATAAAATAAAAGATAAAGTACTGACATTAACCTCCCTAGCGGTTGTGATGAGCCCAGCTCGTCCAGAGTTTGTGTGAAGAACAAACTCTGGATGAGCTGGGCTCCCGTGCATGCCGCATATCCCCGGAAAGCTACGGCGATTCTCTTACCAGCTGCAGCATTTCCGGGGTTGCGCGGCGTCACCGATCGCGTCACGGTGACGCGGGGGGTGGGCGGTGCCATAGCCCTCCATGTTAATGGAAGAGCTCCGGCTTTCCAGCCCACACAACTGACATCATTAATGATGCCGGCTGTGTGGAGAGAGGCGGGGGGAGGGGGGGAATTGCAGGCAGTGTACTGTGTACACTGCCGCGATTGCCCGTACCGTGCTGTTAAAAACAGCATGGTATGGGCAGTGCGCTTGGGAGGTTAAAGGAGGAACAGTGCAGGCTTAAAAAGGAGTGATCTCCTATCAAGGCCATGTGTCTTAGGATGTGTGGCTACCAGGATGATAGATGTCTGAAAACACATGGCCTTGATAGGAGATCACTCCTTGCTAAGCCTGGACTGTACCTCCTTTAATGTGAGTACTTTATCTTTTATTTTATTATTTACAGTACTTTGTTGCATTAGGTTGTGCACCTGGTATCCTTCCCTTTTAAACATAAAACATATGTGTACACAGTATGTATACATTGTCTTTTGATTGTTGGTTTTTTTCATAAAAGAAAAGCTAAAACACAATTAAGATGACCTGCCCACATAAGTGTAATTTAAGAGAGTAAGTCTTGAGAGGGAGCTGGTGCAGCAAAGCAAGAATCAGACTGTTTAGATAGAACTGCCGAATATGGTCACATCAAGAGAAGTTGGCTGCTCCTACTTCCTCTGTTCACTTTTATGGACATAATCTCATAATGTATTGCACAAGCGTATCAGGCAAAGTGAAAGTTTTGCATGCAATCACAAAACTATTTTCTCTCACAACTCATATACACACCAAAAGCCTAAACATTTGTGGCCACCATATTATTGAGTAATGTCAATTGATGCAAATTAATGCTACAACAAATTCATTTGATCATTGTGAAATACTAGCCATTTGATTCCCATTCTGTCCCAGTATGATTGTGTCCCTGGGTACAAAGCTGTAACTTGTGACTTGGAATAAGGAGTCTAGTGTAGAGAAACGTAAGTGGCCTTTACATGGCCTTGACTTTAACCATTTAGGGAAACCTGTTGGGTGCATTGGATTTGCAGCAAGCTAGAACTTCTTATCCAACCTCTGTATCTGACCTAACAATGCTTTGGGTGGACTTGTTCAAATTCATTTTCTTGACAAAGACTCATAAATGTATGACAAGCCTTCCCAGAAGAAGGGAGGCTGTCATAATATGAAAGCGCATACTAGTGACCAGTTTTGGAATGAGATGTCCAACCAGAAAAAATAAGTGTGTTCAGGTGTACATAAACTTTTGTCTATATTGTATATATGCACTGTATGTTAAATAAGCAAAGCATTACGAGTGTGAACATCGCTTTTAATGTGTATTTCTTTTCCTTTTCAGGAGCAATTTAATATGCAAATAAATCAGATTAAAAATGGAACGAAATTAAGCAACCTTCCTTCAATACTGGCTCCAAATCTTCCGCCTCCTCCCTCTGATGTAAGTGGTACAGATTTATTAAGCACCATGTTTAAAAAATCAGATTTGGGGTCTGTTTTTGCAAAAGCTGTTATCATTAAAATATAGATACTCAAAGGTTTTGACTTGGTGGATAGATTTATTGTAGATAATTCCCTGGTCTTTAACTGACAGTGGTAACAAAATAAGTATGTAGAGATGTTCATAAAGACCAACAACTAAGAAAGTCTTTTTTTCTTTTAAGGACCTCTTAAGTTGATTGTACAGAAATTGTATGGAAAGATTGTGTAAGGTGTATGGGGGCCTTTTAATTTTATATGAACTTTCTCAGAGGCATTACAATCTACTGTATGTCTTGTAATGGAAATCACCAACTTTGTGTTCTGCTGATCATTGTCATGGGGGTCTGACAGCAAAAACAGTTTTTTGCCGTATGGTATACATCTTGCCTTTAGTCTGCATAGTGTAGATGAAGGGTGGTGGTCATGGATACAATCATAGAGGGCCCTTTCACATGGAAACCTGTTGTACCTTTTACACTTGTGTTATGTGTTAAAACTCCCTGCAGTGCCTACACTCGTATGGGAGACTTAGCACAATGCATTGAGAGGTTTTGTTTACTGGTAACACACTAACTAGTGGTAGTGTGAAAGGGCCCTAAGATCCTAGACTGCTTTTTGGCTTCTGTTCCATTGCATGGAGAAGGGGGAGATTTTATTATATTATTTTGGCACAGCTGAAGAATTGTTTTCAGAAATGAAAGTCCCAGACACAAATGTATCCATCATTCCCATCCCCAATTGTATTGGCAATAGGTTTGGATTCCCTTTATGGGACTTTAAATGGAAAATGGATTTTGGAAACCAATATATTTTTTTCTTTGCATATTTATTGAAAACGACATGTGATGAAAAACATTTCACATCCAGGTGAATTTCACTGTACTCAATGCAACATGTTTCGCCCAGAGAGCTTTTTCAGGCATGTACAGACAGTAATTTATCTGAAACAAAGGGGATAAATATATTATGCAGAGGCCATACAACACTCCAAAAGTGGCTCACCAGTATGAAAATCGTAAGAGAATTATATAACTCACCACCCAGTGGTGTAAACCAACAAAAACGTGCACTGCAGCGGAGGGTGCGCCACAGAGATGTTCCAATCTTACCAAGAAAACCCCACAATAAGTTGGGAGATAGCCCAATATCACAACAATTGCATACATAGTACCATCAAATAAATAAGTCTCTTGGATATAGTTGGGCTCCTATAGCCCTTAATTATGTCCAAAAGTAGAAAAAACATCTAGAGCACTGGTTCAGAGTCTGCAGCCCATTGCTGCTCATTAATGGGTATCATACAGTTCCATAAAAAATAAAAATATCCATGGTAGTAAAATAGTTTTACAGCCCCTATCAGGGTCAAGGATGTGATTAAGGTTGTGGTCAAAAGGTGGTCTTACCTTGGAGAATGATATTAGCTGAAGGACTAGGTTTCCATAGTGGTTGGAGTCCTCTGGGATCCCCAGAAAGGAAGGTGTACCTGAATGTCGGTTGGGCTGGTCCCAGGTGAGGGTAAATGTCCTCCTCAGGGGGCTCCTCTAACGTCCACTTAGTCATGGATGTGGGGCAGGGCGCGCAGGAACACATGAGCTCCGTTGCATGTGTGATGTTTATCCGAGTCGTTTTCAATAAATATGCAAAGAAAAATATATTGGTTTCCAAAATCCATCTTCCATTTAAAGTCCCACGGAGGGAATCCAAACCTATTGCCGGCACAGCTGAAGGGAGGTAAGCTACTCTGAGTGTGGCTCTGGGATACCACTTTTGGTAAAACAAATCTACCCCAAGCTACACTTGCGAATACCACTAAGGAGGTTAATATGTATTATAAATAAAAACCTACTCCTCCTTTAGGTTGTATGAGCCTTTAATTAGTGTTTAGGAATTCATCCAGAAGCAAAATTCAACCCTCTTTGGATTTCAACATTCGCAGTTATAATTATAATTCAAAACCCAGAATTAAGTGAGATTCCTCCATAATGACTTTAGCAAGTTGTCAAGGCTCAGGACATACATCTCAAAGGCCCTATGGTTGCAGGATCATGTAAATGGAATTTAGTATTTTAAATGATGTATTTTGTGTTGTAACCTCCTTAGTGTTCATGACGAGCCTATCTCGTCCAGAGTTTGTGTGAAGAACAAACTCTGCATGAGCTGGGCTGCCATGAAAGCCACATAACCCCCATAAAGCTACGCCGATGCTGCTTTCAGTTGCAGCATTTCCGGGGTTCTGCGGCTTCACTCATCGGGTCACAGTGATGCGGAAGGGGCGAGGGTAAGCAGTGCCATAGACCTCCATGTTAATAGAGGGGCCTCTGCTTTCCAGCCCTCGCAGCCGGTGTCATGAATGACACTGGCTGTGTGGAGGGGGAGGGAGGAAATGGCAGGCAGTGTACCTTGAACACTGCTGCCATTGCCTGTACCACACTGTTAAAAACGGCGCGGTACGGGCAGTGCACTAGGGAGGTTAATTTTAAACCCCTTGTTGTATCTCAATATATATTCAATGTATTGTCAGTTTCATGCCCTACATTTAACATTTTATCCATTACGCAGACATCGTGCCGGAAAAAGGACTTTCTCATCTGTATGAAGTTACTGCATACTCTCCATATAGTTTATTCTTTTTTTTTTTTTAGCCCAACCTAATGCTACAGAAGATTGCTTTTGGATCTCCTCCAGTAACCATCCAAGGTCCAGCCGCTCCATTATCACCACTATTCCCAACTAAGGATCATGTATTTCAGCAGCCACCTCTGGGTCCAGCACATTTCCATCAACAGCGACCACCTCTTGTGGCATTTCCTCCAGAGAACTTCATGAGTACTATACAGTCCGCTCCAAGAATACCCGGTCTAGCTGATCCTCACAGCAATACAGAGGTTCCAGGTCCCCCAAATACAAATAAGCTAAGCAAGATTCTGGAGAAGCTGCAAGCCAGGTTCCCACAGTGCAATAAGTGAGTTGTTTGAATCATTTTATGACCTAAGCCCGGCATAGACGTCTCAATGCCAAGGCTATTTTATGGCCGATCGGCCGTCATCATGCGCATCCGGTCATGCTGGGAATGGCAGCGCACCCTTTGTGTGCCCTCATTTACTTTGGGTGGGGACCTTCTAAAGTAAAAGATCGATGTCAAATTTACGGACATATCTGTAATTTGCTAGATCGATTTCCCGGCTTTGCACCTTAGATTTGTGGCTGATTTCGCGGCAGATAGACCACCATGCATGCTCACGGTGGTCAGTCTGTGGTGAAATCGGCCGCAAATCTAACAGTCTATGGCCAGCTTTAATGCCTTTGGCCAGCCAATGCTGAGGTCTATCCATTGACTGGAATATGCTTATTTTACTGATAGACATTTTATTTGCCAGTTAGTGTACAACTATATGTTACAGAGTGTTGATAGCGCAAAGGGTAAGGAATGCCATGCACTTCGCCACCTGATTGAACTACAGGAGGGTTTCAGGTACTAGCAAAATCAATAAATGATAAACAAATAATTAGAAGGTCTTTATTCAAAATATGGTGCGGACCTATAACAAATTACACAATCAACAAAAAAAATACTGATAATGTACGAAAAGGTAGCTGGACCAATGTATTGTATGGCTTATTCTTCATATTCAGCACGTTTCGCCCTTTTCTTCACACGTATATACGCGATGCAAAAGATTGGTCTAGCTAATTTTTTGTACATTATCACGATTTTAAGTATTTATTTGTTCATTGTGTATTTTTTTCTGAAATAGGTCCGCACCATATACCATATATACTATTACACAAAAAATATGCTGGAAAAGCCCCCCTCTGCTTATAGCTGCTCGAGTCAAAATCTCGCTTACCTGTCTGGGTGTTTGCTGGTCTCCCTGCGTGCACAGCAGCAGTCAGCTTCTATTGGACTTGGCTGGTAAGATGTAAACAAACTTGGGCGGCAGCGCCATCTTGTGGACAATTTATTTTCACTGGAAATGGTGGAATTTCATTTTGAAAACTCCTTATCTGACTTTTGCAAGTTGCTGCTCCATTTCCCATCCCAGGCTTATACTCGAGTCAATACGTTTTCCCAGTTTTTGTAGATAAAATTAATTACTTATATTTGGGTTGGCTTATACTCAAGCATATACGGTATTAACTAAAAGCCTTATAATTATTAATTTATCACAAGTGACTGTAAATTTATTTCATTAGTGCATGCAACCCGCTGTAGTTCAATTGGGTGGAGAAGTCCATGGCATGTTTATCTTCACCCTGTTAGGGCCCCCATGCACCTCTAGATTTCTCTGTCAGATTATGAGGGACTTTCTAAACCATCAAGTCTACCTGTGTTCAGTTGCAGAGGACCCGGCACTACATAGTTGTTGGTAGATCTAAAGGATATCTGACAGAGTGATCTTAAGCTGGCCACACACGGGTAGATTCCCGTGCAATCGACCGGCAATCAATGGCAGCGTGGTGACGTCACCACGCTGTAATTGATCGCGGGTCAATCGTACAGTAATCAATGTGCACCACATGGGCACATCAATTACTGGATGATGGAGACCCGGTCCCTGGCTGGCAGCGCTGTACCTGAGCTGGAGACACGCACAGGCACTGACCCAGCCAGCCCCCCTCTCTCCTCTCCTCTCTATAGGCAGCTTCTCTGGATCCGTGTTGGCCATGCCCCCTTAACACAGGCAGAGCCGTAGCCTGTCACAGCCTGTGTTTACCTTCTCCGTCTTCGTTGTTTACACCGGCTCCAGCTGTCATCCATTGCATTGAATGGGGATAGCGGGTTCCCTATTCAATGCAATGGATTTCGACCAAGGTTTTCCAACATGTTGGAAACCTGTTGGTCAACGTTTTTCAAGCAGAATCCATTGATCCTGCTCGAAAGGGACAGTGGATGGCTCAGATGAAGTGACAGATGAGAGGAGAATCGGGAGCCGTGAACACGCACGCCACCCAATGTTCCTCTAATCTGTTGCTCTATCGAGCCGTGTGTGGCTAGCTTAAAGGTGTATGGCCAGCTGAAGGGTTTCTTTTCATTTTTAGATTTCTGGGGATGGCCAAGATTTTACCTTTTGAGCGGCATCTAGTAGTGGTTGGTTAATAAAGCACATAATATACTTGATGTTTTTTATTTATTCAACTTTGTCATCTCAATGTTTGTGTGCCACCCCTCCGGATAAATAATTCAGCTGTATATACAAGTAAAGCTCCCCATACACCTTAATCATTCCATACAATCTCCATTAGATCTACCAGCAACAATGTAGTATAGTGGCCTCCCTGATAGAATACATAGTGATTGGAAGGTTTATATTTATAATATATTACATGGTTTTGGTAGAAGAAAAGTTGATTGTACAGAAATTGTATGGTAAGATTGTAAGGTGTATGGGGGGCTTTAGACAGTAAAATATTTACACAAATATGTAACAAATATTAACGACATTCATATACATCATGTACAGAATATGAGATAATTTTACTTTATATACAGTATACTATTTATTATTTGAAGGCTCTTAGACCTCCTAAATGTAAATGTCTGTCATTTTAGTAATGCTAAAAGGGAGCATTTGTTTTGTAAAGAGTTCCTTTTCATACTGTCTTATGTCAATGACTAAAATATTAATTAAAATAATTTCTTATTGCTGGTTTTAAGCTGGTGGTGCAAATAGCCTCCTTACACGGGATTCCTGTCTATCCTTACTTATTTTTTATAAACAAATGTGTTGATTACAGAGCTCAATAGCTAAAACTAACGCACACTTGTTTAACCTTCCTAGCGCTTCTGACGGCACTATCTCGTCCTGCACTTGCTTATGCAGTATTGCAGCTGACGAGATAGTGCCGTCCAGCTAAGAGCTCAGAATCCCCGGCTGCACACTCTGCTCTGCTGTCTGTGCGATCCTTATGCAAGCCGGCTGTGACACATTTGTACCAGCCTAATCTGCACATGAACATGTGCAAATTGGGATATTCATATGCAAATTGGGATATCTTCAAAGAGCACACCTGGAATATCACTCCCATTGTCATTCCAGATGTGATCTTTGAAGTTAACCCTTTCAGAGAATGCCATTGTATTGGATACAGTGAAAAACAAAATAAAAATGTTATTATAAACAAACATAAATACTGTTTTGAAATCAATAAATACTGTTTTGAAATCATTCATACCAAATAAGTATTCAAGAGATTTAATCATTCAAATTATACATTTCATAATTTTTTTAAATGTAAATAATTTAAATAATTGTGTGTTTCAAACATTATTATATTCAGGATGTCTATTAGACCCTTGTACGGACAGATTCTTGGAACTTACAAGCCTACAACACAAAAAAAATTCCATGTCTATGGTGCTCTTCTGGTACAGAAATCTGGACCCCAGCAGTGCGCTAGGGAGGTTAAGATTGGATGATTAATATTGCCTGGTCCTTTTTTTTTAGAGCACAGTTGACGGACATTTTACAACAAGTTAAGATGAAACGAGGAACACTTACTGGCCTCACTGTGGAAGAATTGTGCCATCTTGTAGGCACACAGCTACAGGATCCATTTCTTAGGGAACCAACAAATCCTGTTCTTAAAGTAACACAGGTGAGTCTTTTTTGTAGGACTAAAAAGCCGGACAGTGTTAGAGAAAATATGATAGAAATGTCCATGCAAAAAAATCAAGGCTGTGTCTACACTATGGAATTCTGTTTGGTTTTCCCCACATGTAGACGGCAGGGAAAACCGTGCAGTGCAGCCACCCCCTGTAATCCCCTATGGGAAATGACGTGCCAGTCTATACTGGCACGTCATGCCCAAGATCGGGGGTGGCGCGGCAGCTGGCATGGATTCACAATGCCCAGCCGGGCATTGGGGATCCGGGGGTGTCCTGCAGACACACCCGAAACACGTATCATGCCCATTGTTTACCATTGTGTGACGTACTAAATGTATAGGACGCGGTATTACCAACACAGCGAATACCATGCCTGAAAAAGTGCCCAAATAGCAGGCGAGCACACGCCTATGTGCCCATAACGCCCCTTGTGGTTGCTGGTGCGTAATAGTGTAGACCCAGCCATATTGTTAAGCTTAATAATATGTCTGTGTTTATCCACACCAATGATTTCACCATTATTCTCATCTTGTTTTGTTTTTTTATTATTGAAATTTTAGTTTAAACTTCTTCTGCGCTAGTACAAATTCTTCTGAAATAGTTTATATTGTGCTGTCAGGAGTCGCTTAGTAATTGGTGTTCTTAAATATTATTGTTTGGCAGCCTATTGGACATGGTAGACCCCAGCATCAGAACACACAGCGTTCTTCACCATTCCTGACGTCTACTGCAGGAGCATTTGGGGGGCGACCACAGGTGGGTTTTGTGGAGCATCAGAGCAGGAATGTATGTTGAATACACAAATTAAGCATAATACTTCTTTGTTTCAGTTGTGCCTCATCTGTCAGAAGAATGTACAGCCCCAAGACCTGCAACCCATGTCTTGTAACCATGTTATGCATGCACAGGTAAGTGAGAAAGTATAAAAGGGGGTTTTATTTTTGTTGGCCATGTTATTGACCACCCTGTTTTTTTTTTTTTTGTTTTTTTGTTTTTTTTATATATACTGACAAAATTCCAAAAAAAAATAATAATAAATAAATGTGTTTTGCTATTCTAGTTGTACACGACATGTTTAGCTGTCTATACCAAAAATAGTGATCACCTGATCAGAAATTTGTTCCATATTAGTAGTGGGGGCCAAAGTTGTCTGGAACATCCAAACAGACAAGCACAGCTTCTATTCATCAGCTGTCAATATGTATGTGCTTTCATCATTAGGTATTGTAAAAAAAAATTAATTACTCTGGAAGGGAACCAAAGTAATTGCTGGCACACAAAAGGTGCCCGGACGATTCTCAGCAGGAGTGGCCGCTCTCTGGGAGATCGGCAGAGGATCCCAAACGTCTATGGGGGGCTTTGGATACTGACTTATTATAAGAAGATAATACTCCCTTCCCTGCATGCTTACAATTTATGGAAGGAAGGATCTGTAGTGGCATTCTTATAGTCAAAAAATAAGCAAAGGTAATATGTTAAATTATTAATTAATTCCACTAATTAAATTTATTTCACAGCAAACCTCAATTCCAGACACATCTATCTTAAAACATTAAATATACTTTAAATGTATAAAGCACATTAAATGGCGCCACAATTTTCTGCCCTCCGGGAGGTCCTCAGCACCGCTCTCTGTCCTCCGGGAGGTCCTCAGCACTGCTCTGGCATCATGGGTGAAGCCAGAGGCATGCTCGTAAGAAGCGACACCCCTCCATTAACATGGAGGTCAATGGTGCGCCTACCCCACCCCCTCCGGCGTCATATCTGACATCACCGGGGCTGATCGGCATGTATGCTGATGCTCAGAATGGCCGAGGGAGTTCAGCGGACAGGTGAGTTTTTCTATAGTTATCTCTGGTGAGTTTTATCAACTGAGAAACTCGCCCGAAGATAACTCGGGCAGAACACCCAGGAGGTTAATGTATTGTGCTGCATAGCAATCCTTTGTAAGTCATATTTCTTCTTTTTATGTTCCCTATACATTTTCTTTGCAGTGCATTCGATTCTGGGCTATAACCAACAAAAACAATTCTTGCCCTTTCTGCCCTACCCAGAGGTGACCACATTGTTGGATGGATAATGGAAGTCTTGTAATGCTGTGAAGGAGTTTGCTATTAAAGGCCTATGTTTACCAATATTTTATTTTGAATAAACACGTATTGAATAAATGGTGTTTAAAATCATCTTCATTTGTCATTTGTTTTGTTTTCAAACAAATCCTGGAGGTAATTGCACTGCCCCTGAACGTGATATCATCACCAACTTTGCTGGAAATGTAAAGAAGGGTTGTAGGAACATTTGAAAACAGAAAAAGATTGCTCAAGCATGTGTTATCCTTGCATAAATCAGGTTACAGAAAGTTTGAAGTTCAAGTGCTCCTCTTTATTGGCTAACTGAAGTCATTAAGAAAGCAAGCTTTCAGGGTGTCTCAGATCCCTTCTTCACACTCAATCCCCAAATTAATTGGTGGCGAACAACATTCTATTATTGCATGCATTAGGTACAAATCAATTGTGTTAACTTAACTTTGAGCAACATTTATGCAAACATATACATGAGCTAGAGCAATACTTTTTCTTTACAATGCTCCCACAAGTCTCTACATCTGCAGCATTTAACTCGTCTAGTTGAAATAACATCCTGGAACAAAAGCACATCTGTGTTTCTGTGCCTTAAGCTAGCCACAGAGGGCTCGATGAAGTAACAGATTAGAGGAAAATCGGGCGCCATGCGCGCTCACGGCTTCCGATGTTTCTCCAATCTGTTTCTTCGTCTGAGCCATCCACGGTTCCTTTAAGCAGGATCAATGGGGCCAGCTCTGCCAGAAGAGGAGGGGGCGGGGTGCAGGCTGGCTGCTTCTCCAGCTGGGGATACCGGGTCCCCATCGTACGCTAATTGATATGCCCATGTAGTGCACCACGCTGTAATTGATCGCTGGTCGATTGCCCGGGAATCTACTCCTGTATGGCCAGCTTTAGCTGCTGCATTACCCACACTGGGCTTATACTTGAGTCATTCAGGTCTCCAAGAGGTTTTTTTTTAAATGAGGTACCTTTGCATATATACAGTAACTAAGATCAGAAGGTGGTAAACTGCAGGTCAAATCCATCTCTCAATCAGTTTCTCCAAACACATTTCTAACTGGCCTCAATATGAATACAGCATGTGTTTAATGAACTGTACCCCGATACTACAGTCATAGTAAGAAAACTTTGTAGCATTGCAATCAGTGGTATATTTGGGCTTTTTCTCCTGAACTGTAATTGGTTACTGGTTTACAGTATAATCTATAATGTGCAATAAAAATCATTTTTTTGAAAAGGGCATACTATATGAATAAGTTAGGAATGGAGGAACCTGATGAAGCTAGGGTGTCACATAATCTGTTCATTCTCAAACTAACATAAAATAATAGATCAAAAGCCAAATATGGTTTAAAATATATATATTTATTTATAAAACTAAACACACACATGCATCAGCTTAAATGTTTTACATGTAAATGCAGACAATGATCTAAATACACAGTCCAAATGAAAATATTTATACATACCTTAACCTCCTGGGCATTAGGGCTTTTCCCGACATTTTTTATGGCGTGAAAAGCCGCTTCCCGGACAATCGCTCTCTCCCCGGCTCACTACACAACAACGGTGTCAATTAGACGCTGGTGGTGTGTGCGGGGGAAAGCAATGTCCCCTCCATTAACATGGAGGTCTATGGCGCCGCCCGCCCCCTTTGGCATCACCGAAGACTCTGGTCCAGAAAAGCTTTGTGAGCCTGCAGCTATGCAGAAATGCTGCAGGCTCACGGAGAGTCAGTGATCGTGCCCTGATCACGGCATGGCCGCAGTTTGATCCATTTGCGCCTGTATTGGTTTTGGGCGTAACACCCAGAAGGTTAACTGCCATCCCCTACTATGTGCAACACAGGGTTAATATATCGGTTTTACACTTCAATAACTAGATTTAAATGAAAGTACACAGGCCATTAACGTAATTGACAACGGTTGATTCCTCAAAACCAATCGATTGGAATGGCTGCAGCATAGGGAGCTATGCGTTAATCGCACAGGAAGTGATCGATTTTCTCCTCCAACATACTTTGATTGACAAACGATCGTCCAAAAAAACGACATGTCGCAACAAGGTTTAATTAGGTTTTTGCTCCATTTGGATCTTTGTTGGTCGCTCATTCAGGGTGGGCTGCACTCGATTGATCGCCCATCAATTGCCGTGAATGCATGCGGCGATCAATTGGGCAAAATCGACTGAAAAATCGACCCATATTTGGCTACCTTCAGTTCTGTGCGCATGCTCCATAGTACCATCTGATACAAATCAAAATACCAAGAAAACCTGTCTCTTCACAATCGATTCTTGTTGGATTTAGATGAATTTTGGTTGATCGATTCAGAAGGAATCAAATCAACTTACCGTATTTTTCAGACTATAAGACGCACCTGACCATAAGACGCAGCCAGTTTTTAGAGCAGGAAATCAGAAAAAAAATATTTCATTTGTTTAAATGAATGTGAAAAAATCTCATGCAGTACCCCTATTCAGCCACACCACCAAAATGGTGTCACTAGAGAGCAGACCTCAGCGTCTTCTTACACAGAGCTCAGAGAGGGAAGGGAGGGGGAGGAAGGGGGGATCTGCAGTCCGAGACAGTCTGCCTGTCACTTCTCTGCTGCGTTCACACACTCTGCATACAGTTCAGCTCTCCACAGCTCTGCCGGCAGATGCAGATCACACAGCTGACATAGCCCATCAGCTGTGTGATCTCTCGGCACACAGCAGGTGTGCTGATTGAGATCACAGAGCTGATCTCCTCTCCCTCTGCACACAGCTGATCTATCTGCCGGCAGAGCTGTCGGGGAGCAAAGTTGCGATCACCAGCGGCCGGATGGCCGCGGGTGGTCGCACATTCGGACCATAAGACGCAGGCACTTTTCCCCCCAATTTTGGGGGTGAAAAAGTGCGTCTTATGGTCCGAAAAATACGGTAACCTCCCTAGTGTTATGCCCAAAGCCAGTACGGGCGCAGTTTGATCGTGAATCAAACCACCAATGCAGGGATGGGGCGCAACCGCCAGCTCTCCGTCAGCCTGCAGCATTTCTACAGAGCTGCAGACTCAGAGCCTTTCCGGCCCCCGAGTCTTCAGCCAAAGGGGGCGGTGCCATAGACTCCATGTTAATAAAGGGGGCCCGCTTTTCTCCCCACACACCGCAACCATCTAATTGACACCGGTGGTGTGGCCGGGGGGGGGGGAGCTGGCAATCATACATACACTGTAGTCCGCCACAATTGCCTGGGCAGTGGCTTTTTATGCCATAAAAAATGTCGCGAAAAGCCCATAACGTCAGGAAGGGTTAAAACAATCTTTTCTAGTCAATCAAACAAATAAATAGAACGTGTTTGGCTTCCTTCACACTCCAAATCTGACAGATTGTGCTGGTATTTCAAAGCCTTTCAGGTCATCTCACAAATTTTCAGTTTGATTTAGGTCTGGCTGGAACATTGTTAAACTTTCATTTCCATCTGTTAAAGGCATTTTTTTTATCGTTTGATTTGGATGTAGTGTTGAAAGGTAAAACTGCTCTTCAGCTTTATTGCAGATGCCTAAAGGTTTTTATAAAAACTCCAAATTGTGAAACGTCAGACACATTTTGCCTGTATGATTTAGCCTGATAGAGATTTCTAAACTAAAGGTGAAATAAAGTGGCTAGAGTGGAATTTGCCCACCGTTTGTGCAACCTGTTTGTTTGTTTTTAAAGTTTTGACAGAAGCCCCAGTTCCAGCTGAAGGAAAGCAACCCCAATGCATGATATAGCTACCACCATGGTTTTTCGGGGGTATGGTACTCTTATCTTGGGTATGGTACCCCATACATGTTACAATCTTACCATGCAATTTCTGTACAACTTTTGTTATACCAAGAACCATGTAATATGAGGACCTTTCTAAACCTTCCAATCACTATGTATTCTATCAGGGAGGACCTGGCACTACATAGTTGTTGGTAGATCTAAAGGAAATTGTATGGAGTGATCTAAAGGTGTATGGGGGGCTTAAGTATGCAAGGTAGAAGCATTTTCTTACAAAGGAAAACCCTGGCTGGACCATACTTAATCTATTCGGCCTCAGCTCCAGAAGGAACAAGCGCTTAAATTAAACAATCGGGGCAGAAAAAGTCTAAAGCCCCCCATACACCTTCAGATTCCTCCATACAATTTCCATGAGACCTACCAACAACTATGTAGTATAATGACCTCCCTGATAGAATACATAGTGATTGGAAGGTGTAGAAAGGTCCTCATATTATATGGTTTTGGTAGAAGAAAAGTTGGCTGTACAGAAATTGCATGGTAATTGTATTGGGGGCTTTATGCATCATTGCCAACGTCCCAAGAAAAAACACGACATATATGGGTCTATCAACCCAAAGGGCTGATAAAGAAATCGGGTTGGCCAAACCCAGGGACTTTTAGGAAAGCTTCCAACAAAGTAACAACAATTTGAAATATATCAAAAGAGAGTGTCTCCCCCCTTATGACCTTAGGATTGGCGTAAGGGAGGTGACCCCGGTGCATAACCACGTCGATTCCTGCGGGCCTATGGGGTGAATAGAACCTTGATAGTTCTAGAAACAATCATTACAACAGTGACATGACCTTAGATCCAGCTGCATTTGTCTGCAGGCCTTGGGCCTCAGTACATTGGTGTCCAAGGTGAGCGAACCATATGTGACGTTCAGATTTTGACTTTTGTTTACTGACCTCTGTACCCAACAAATTGTATTACTATTGATTGAAGACCAATACATTGCACTTTGTGTTATAGATCTTGTACATACGCGTCAAGTTAGGGCATCTGACCTCACTTCCAGTACATGGATCGTGGTTCTTTCGCGTTCCACGTACCGGAAGTGACGTCACTGACGTTACTTCCGGCGTTCGCCAGGCTTTGGGCTGATCTAGCAGGGAGAGGGCGTTACTCTCCCTGCTAATGTCCCACCCCCCTTGTACTGATAATGTGCGGGGCGGGACATTAGCAGGGAGAGTTACGCCCCCTCCCTGCTAGATCCAGCTCGATTTCAAGAACCCGGGAAAAATCCGGCATTTCTTGAAATCGGGATTTGGCCGGGAAAGTCAAATAAAAACGTGACTTTCCCGGCCAAACGGGAGGCTTGACAGGTATGATCTTGTACCACTATGAACCACTATGGATGGTTTAGATAAGTCATTCTGATCTACTGATACTGCTATGTGAAGTATTGGCGATGATGTTGAACATTCTACCCCCCTCTTTAGGGAAGAATATTCAGCACTTTAAACTTCGAGCCTCTCGTATGCCTTATCAATACATGACTGTTATCACCTCCTGAAGAAGCCCTGGTGTAAGGGCGAACGCGTGTAGGACTATATTACAAAGACTTGAGACTTAAGGCTTGGAAATATATATTTTTTTTTTTTTTTTTGTGCACATGCTTTCTGAATTATGGATTTTTTTTAAGCAATAAACTTTTATTGTATATGAAAACAGAGAAGTACAGTGGTACAAATTATGCAGAAGTTAACCTTGCGTAAGCACAGATACAGAAACGAAAACGAAAGAACACATAAGATGTTGAAATCTCAGCTGGCAAAGGTGGATACCTGAATATTAAGCACAATAACATGCCATAGGTATCAGACCATCAGTATGCTCGGAATGCAAAACAGGGTTAACTTTTGAACGGCATTAAAATGCTCTTTTCTACAAACATGAGTACCAGAGAGCATGGACTTTTGATGAGAACCGATTAATGGGTTTGTGACTATTTAGTCTGAAGCCCCCCACACAACACATACAATTACCATGCAACTTCTGTACAACCAACTTTTCTTCTACCAAAACCATGTAATATGAGGACCTTTCTACACCTTCCAATCACTATGTATTCTATCAGGGAGGTCACTATACTACATAGTTGTTGGTAGGTCTCATGAAAGTTGTATGGAGGAATCTGAAGGTGTATGGGGGGCTTAAGATTTTAACTGTACTGAATAAAGTGTATGATGACATTTTAAGCCCCCCATAGACAGGCAGACTCCCGGCCATAGTTGTAGCAGACCAACCTGCGTGCTTGCTCCCGCCGAGCACATCAAGGTTGGTCTGCCGCAACTATGTGGGAGCCCACCTTGAATTATGTAGAAAAAAAGCCGGCAAGTCGGATCGCACACGGATCCGACATGCCGGTTCTTTTTCTGTGCGACTGACAGCTGCAGCCTGTTACCGCTGTTAAATCAGAGGGGGAGTCTCCTCCCCCTCCGAGGTAATTGCTTCAGTCTGCCAGGAATCCTGTGTGTCAGTGGAAGACACAGGATTCCTGTCCGACATGTAGCAGACTGCTCACAGCGTGGTGACGTCACCACGCTGTAATCAGTCTGCTAAAGGTCTGCCATAGATCGAGGTGTCTATGGCAGGCTTTCGATATATTTCAAATCGTTGTTACTTTGTTGGAAGCTTGCCTAAATGTCCCTGGGTTTGGCCAACCTGATTTATTTATCAGCCCTTTGGGTTGATAGAGCCATATTTGTCCAGAAGGAACAATAACAACGTTTTGCATCATGAAAAAGATCAACATCCCCATGGTGCACTATTAACCAATAATGATTTTGTTGAGTTGTGATCACACAGACTATTTTTATTGAAGATAACCTATTGATTTACTATCCGGTATTAAACTGTATCAATTGTAGGTTGCTAGTGCTCCATACTACTAGATCATTAGAACTAGCAGATGAATATATTCTATAGTCCTATATTCCTCACAATAAAGCAGTTGTGGTTGCTCCGCAGAGAACCAAGCAGTCTATTTGTTCAAAGACTCTTGCCTAAAATGACCACTAATGATCTAATCAGATGAGACACATTTTTATGTATACATGCAGTATATGCTGATGAGTGATCACTATAGTGACACAAATGTTACAGCACTTTATCTTATGTACAGAAGGACATCCCCAAATATGCAAAATACATTTGTTGAGAATAAGTAAGTATTGCAAAGCACATAGGCACATTAAGGAGACTAAATGTGGGGACAAAACATTTCTTTATCAGTATACAACAAACTCCTAAAAAGTGGTCTAATTTAATAAACAATATTAAAAAAACTTCACATTTGTCCCTGGGCGACACATCACCGTTAAATATATGCCAATGGTATGTGGGTAATTTTCTGGCAACCTGTTGCACCCGAGGGGCATTTGGTTGCGCATCAGATATGAGAGGGAGAGACCCGGGGGGGGGGGGGGGGGGGGGGGTTATAATTTAGTTTTGTGTAGAGTTAGAGTTGTCTTTTTGTTCAGGATGTAAACAGTAGTTTTCAGTAGGCGGGTGCTTGAGGGACTGATATTTATCTTGTTACAACCTCTAAATCCATCACCCTTGGTTCAATGTCGGCCTTTGTACAAGGAGGAGCACTGCCAGAGCCCTGCACAATTACCTCCAGCTGGACACAAATGTACATGTGTCTGATCAAATGGTCAGAAACAGACTCCATGAAGGTGGTATGAGGGCCCGACACCAAGATTGGCAAATTCGCCACTGACGCCCTGTGCTCTTCATAAAATGATGATGAAAGCAGGTTCACACTGAGCACATGTGACCCACACGACAGAGTCTGGAGACACTGTTGAGAACGTTCTGCTGCCTGCAACATCCTCCAGCATGCTAGACCTCATGTGGCTGGAGTGTGTCAGCATTTCCTGCAAGAAGAAGGCATTGATGCTGTGGACTGGCCCGTCTGTTCCACAGACCTTAATGCAATTGAGCACATCTGGGACATCATGGAGTGTTCAGGAGTTGGGGGATACTTTAGTCCATGTGTGGAAGGAGATCCCTTAAGGCCCCCATACACGGGTCCATTTCCCAGCGGATTCCGGGACAATCGATTCTCGGCGAGTGCACGCGAAACGATCGTCCCGGAATCGCGTGAAGCCCACCTTGTCCGTCCGATCATGTCCGATCGTTCGTGGGCCCAGAATCGGATCGGACAGAGAACCAACATGTTGGTCTTTCTGATCTGATTCTGCACACATCAGGGGGAGTTGCCATTTGGGAAGTAAGCGATCGGACACGGAATCCGTGGGACAAGGTGATATGTAGCGATCGGACACACTTAATTGGCCAATCGATCGGACCTCCGATTCCCGCTGACATTGCCGGAATCGATCGGATAGGTGATCGATCGGCCATGGAATCCGACAATGTATGGCTAGCTTTAGACCATCTGCCATCTCATCTGAAGCATTCTCACGCCTTGTTGGGAGGTCATACAGGCATGTGGAGGCCACACACTACTGAGCCTCACCTTGTTTTAAGGACATTACATTAAGGTTGGATCAGCCTGTAGTGTTTTTTTTCCACTTTAATTTTAAAATAGAGATTTGCTTTTTGTTAAGTGTAAAAGAGAGGAAAGGATTTTATTCCTGATACAATATACGCCTATTTCTGTACTTGCTTAAAATATTCTTGCCAAAAAACAAACAAATTAATGAAGTTGCCAAATCTAAAGCCTGTAAGGTTCCTTATATCTACCTTACTACACATTGACCCCCATCTATTACCCCCAATAACATTGGCCATCTCCACCTTGTATCACTGCTGTGGCTTCCTCTTCTGAATCATGGCCTGTAATGCCTGGCTGTACACTAAAGCCCCCCATAGACAGGCAGACTCCTCCATGCAACTTCTGTACAACCAACT
>CM070038.1:79095092-79114253 GCA_036250615.1 Ptychadena robeensis
TAGGTCTCATGAAAGTTGTATGGAGGAATCTGAAGGTGTATGGGGGGCTTAACATTCACAGTCAACATGACAATAAAACAAAACATAGGCTGATACCTTGAATTTTGTGGTAAATTTAAATGCAAAACAGAAAGTGGGAACAGCTTAAACCGTTGCAGCCAGGACACACAGAATGAGTCAACACTACACTGTGGTTCACAAAGATCACATTGTCATTATAAATAAATATAATTGTAAAGCTACTCAATGTGCTCTGGACTTTATTTATGAAAGACTCATGGCTGTGCTAGTATCACCAACTTGCCAACTTCTCTCATGAGTCATCAAATGTGTAAAAATGTGTACAGACTTTACTTTTAATGGGCAGTATTGCTCCCATGCTTGTTTACCTAACGTTGTGGAGCTTAGGCCTAGTCTACAATAAGCCCCCCATAGACGGGCAGACTCCCGGCCATAGTTGTAGCAGACCAACCTGCGTGCTCGCTCCCGCCGAGCAGATCAAGGTTGGTCTGCCGCAACTATGTGGGAGCCCACCTTGAGTTATGTTGAAAAAAAGCCGGCAGGTCGGATCGCACACGGATCCGACATGCCGGTTCTTTTTCTGCCCGACTGACAGGCAGAACAGCTGCAGGCTGTTAACTTGGAGGGGGAGTCTCCTCCCCCTTCGAGTTAATTGGCTAGAGTCGGACAGGAGTCCCGTGTGTCAGTGGAACACACAGGATTCCTGTCCGACATTTAGCAGACTGCTCACAGCGTGGTGACGTCACCATGCTGTAATAAGTCTGCCATAGATCGAGGTGTCTATGGCAGGCTTTAGGGATGAGCGACTAGGCAATATTCGAATTCGCGTAATTTCATGATTATCCGCTATAATATTCGATTCCATATTCGTAATCTCGAATATCCACACTTGTGGACATAAATTGCAATCTAAACATCGCAATTGCAAACAAACATGCGCAATGCATGCAAGCCAATGGAGCTCGGATATTCGACTGGGAGAATATCCGTCATTTCTGTTTGAAAAAATCACAATATATAATCGCGATCCATTTCAATGAATGGGATCATGATAATCACAATAAATCGTGAAAAATCGCAATCGCGTCGGATATCCGATAATATATTCACGAATATTCACAAAATGGTGAAATGGCGTTATTCAAGCTAAATATTTGAAAATCGAATATTCGAGCTCAACACTAGTCTACATGTATCATTCAAGTACTGTGTGTGAATTAGCAATAGAACTCTGCCTAATACATTTGCAACAAATATTAGGAGGCAGGCTGGACCAGGTTCACATAGTTGGCTTTGCAACCACCCCACTTAAGCCGGCATTTCTAGTTTGTGTGTGGTTGGCTACAATTACTAGCCTCAACCACCCCTATTCTATCACTAAGGTTGAGAGAGGGGGTGGTACATGTCACGTTTGCCCTGTGTTTATGGTTCAACATGGTTGTTACAATCTTTAAGAGTTAGAGCAGTTAAATGTTATAAAAATTATACACATGGTTCTATTTCAAATCTATAAAGTAGGCTACTTACTGTATTGTACTGAAACACAACTGAAACACAACTGAAACCTATTAGACTGTAAGCCCAACCGGGCAGGGTCCTCTATTCCTCCTGTGTCATTACCTGTACCTGTGTGTTATTGTGTGTTGTATCTCCACTCTAATGTATTGTACAGCGCTGCGTAATATGTTGGCGCTATATAAATAAATGATAATAATAATAATAATAGTAATAGAGAAGCAGAACATGATCCCCTCCCTCAGAAACTGGGCTGCAGGGCACTTTTCCAACCTGATATCGACCCCAAACAGTCCTCCAAGACATCACTGCCTTGTTAAAGAAACTGATGGTAAAGTTGCTAAACTGGCCTAACAACAACCATATTAAGCATTAGTATCAATTGAGCAGGCATCCCGAGTAGATTGCCAAGCTCATCCAATTGTTGACTTTAATAGCACAAGCCTGTATTAACAGAGAACATTGAACTGAAGCCAATGACATCTGTATTAACACTATATAACCATATAGTTGACAGGTATGTATAACTGAATAACCATATTAAATGAAATGACCCTTTTTGATTTTTTTCTGTTCCTTTATATTAACTGAATTGACCTATGTTACTTAAAGTGACCCTTTTTTGCTTTCTTGCTTGGCACATCATTTTGGCCTCGTCATTTAAAAAAGTAGTTCATGTGTCAAAAAACCAATGGGCAACCAATGCTACAAACCATCTGTAGAGCATCCCCAAATGTAATGTGATGTCTCTAACATCCACTCACTCTGTGTTATTAAAGTGTCATTTCTTTAGTGTTGTCCCCTGAAAAGATATTATATACTATTTACCACAATGTGAGGCCACACTCACTTTTGTGATACACTGTTTAAATAAACAAATATATATATATATATATATATATATATATATATATATATAGCCTGTTTCCCCAAAAGTAAGACCTAGCTTCTCTTCCCCCTTCCTCATGCTTCTTATATAAGCCCTTCCCCAAAAATAAGACCTACCATGTGCCAGAGACATGACAGGAGGAATTTTGTCACCTCTTCTAAACCAAGAAAAAAGCCCTAGTGCATTTTTGCACCTAAAAGTTATATAAGATAGTGTCTTATTTTCGTGGAAACAGGGTAGTTTAAAATCCAAAGGGTGGGTCCTGGATGGCAGCTGTGTCTCCCTATATTATTGGCTATGGACTCAGGTGTATACCTGGTAAGCTGTCCAGGGTAGCCTAAGGGTGACAAATTAAAATAGATATAAAAATATAATTTTTTTATTATGTTACTAGAATGTAAAGTAATAAATGTATCAGACCTAAGCTTCTATATAGAAATGGTTTCTGAAAATTTACATTACACATGGTATGAGCATACCCTATGCTTTCCTAAGTATTAGTTTCATTTTCTGAGAAATGTAAGTTGGCTGTAGACAATGTCATGAACAGCTGGATTAAACTTTGTACACATCATTTGCAGATTGCTAAACTTGTTTAAAAATAAAAATTCTTCTGACTCATGTAAAGGGATTTTTTGTGTAAGGAATGTAAAAAGGATATACTTGCATTAAATCAGAGCTCCAGGCATTTAGAATTTAGCATTTAGTAGAGCAAAATGAGTTTTAGATTTTGTTATTGTTCATTTAGTTTTTTCTTTCTGTTTAAACATTATTACTACTGTAATGATTACTTTGTATGGTCATTGTAGAATCAGTCATGATACTCTATCCTTTGAGTAATGCATCTGTCCTATCTGCACTATATGCAATGACCTGCCTTTGTCATGTAACACAGCAGTCGCACCTTGACACTCAAATGTCCATGTAAACCAGTGGTTCCCAAACTTTCCTTGCAGGGCCCCCCTTTTCTATTTAGGAACAATATCAAGCCCTCCCTGTTCAATCACAGGTTAAAAAGTAGGACCTCTAGGGAGGTATCTAAGAGCGTCGCCCATTTGCTCTTAGATACCTCCCTAGAGGATACCTTCTCCCTCCTACAGAAAGGCTGGAGTGCAGCTCGCAAGGCGATTTGCAACGAATACTGGTGGGAAACTCTGCTAAAAATTTTCCACAGGGCCTACAGTGCCTTTAATATCCGGCCTACCCCTTCTCACCCCGATAGACGTACGGACTGCCCGAAATGCGCTCTCCCATCTCCTGATCTTCAACACCTTCTCTGGGAGTGCCCGGTAATTGCCGCTTTTTGGGAGGAACTCTCCAACTACATGAATATTATTACGGGCTACTCCAGACGTCCACTAATCTGGACGCACTTGCTACATGTGTCCTATGAACCTGATGAGGACCAAACTCCATCCCTTACCAGATGGGAGCATGTGTGCTTGCTGGGGGCAAAGAGAGCGCTGATGCAAAATTGGCTCCTGCCTGCTTCGCCCTCTGTTGTTATTTGAAAGCAACTCCTCAATCAGTTATATGTTCTACAATAAATTTTTTGCAGCTCAGGATAAGGACTCCCGCAACAAACGCTTTTTCCCGGTGTGGAAAAAATACCTTCTGGCGGAGTTCTCGGATGCCCAACTCCACGACGTTATGAAGGTGTTTCAATACACTGAGTGGTATGCTCTGGAGCAATTGCGTGGCACATTAGGCAGACTGGAACTGCCCCGTACTGACCCCTCCCCTCTAACGCCTTCACAATCTCCTTCCACGTCATGATTCTCTTTGGTGTATTCGTTCAGGGATGTGGCACACACATGTGATTTTACCTTGGTTTTTTATGGAGAATACAGTTTGATTTGTTTGGTTGTTTTGATTATGTTTTTTCTTTTAATATATGAGTATAATGTGTGTGATGTCGGGTACAGATGTTTATTTGTTACATTTATGTAGGGTTTATGCCTTTCTTCTGCGTGCTTTTGTACCTTTCACTCCTTTTTGCATTGATATGTCGATATGTTGTCTCTTTGTTTGTTTATTGAAAAAACTGACGAAATAAAGTTAAAAAAAAAAAAGTAGGACCTGAGCCCCCCTGGGCTCTTTTGTGCCCCCCCCCCAGTTTGGGAACCACTGATGTTAACCAATGTAGCAGCCTCAGAACTGCTAGAGAAGCAACCTGCATCTGGAAACAAGTGTCTGATACTTCTCATTTTCCCCTACATTAAGAAAAATGATTATATATGATAAACATGATATTATTATTATAGGGTACTATTACAATAATCTTTTTTTTATGTTTAGAATACAGAATAAATATTTGTAAAATGACAGCAGCCTTTGCTGTTACTGATTGACTTGTGATTCTGATGACAAAATGCTTCTCAGAGCACAGAGGAGCAGCCCCGCACCTCTGAACTGTTGTTTTTACAGGAAAAGGATGTAGTCCATACAGAGCTGGCAAACAGAAAGCAGTATATATCTCATGTATTCTCATATCAAAGAACAAACCAGGGGAAATATTGCATAATATTAAATAGTAAAGCCAAATCATATTACAAAACAAGGGAAAAATAAATATTCAACATTTAGTATACTCTCCATCAGGTCCTTCAAATAGGAATACCAGTAACGGCGCTTCCTCAGGATCTCAACAGCTTGCTGACACTACAATTTAACATCAGGAACATAACGTGAACACTGTTTACAAGTTTTGGAGCATTCTTAGGTTTTTTTCATCTAGTACTTACATTTCATTGTATGGTGCATTACAAAATATAAAGAAAGGAGGGATGTTGCAACAGATGACCAAGCATAATGCCCATCTTCACATCACTGATGGCCTATACTTGCTGAGCCACATATGGGAGAGGCCCTAAGCTTTCTGGTGTCATTCTATCAAGGGTTCCAACAGAAAAGGGTCCAGCACCCAGGAAAACCACTTGTTCTGAAAATCCACCTACAACAAATACATAAAATGTTTTTGCCCATGGACCTCCCTGTCTCGATGCTGGACCCCTTTTTATTGGAACCCTTTAATACCTCAATAGCCTCCAGTAAGTGTAGCCACCCTAGGACAGGATGTGTTGTACGGTTCATTGACATAGTCAGTTTTACCATGTAATGATAATAACGTTTAAATATTATTACTACTGTAATCTGTACAGTGTCTACTGTGTCTACTGTACAGCAGTTGGCACCTTGACACTCAAATGTTCATGTAAACCAGTGGTTCCCAAACTTTCCTTGCAGGGCCCCCCTTTTCTATTTAGGAACATTATCAAGCCCCCCCCCCTCCCTATTCAAACACAGGTTAAAATGAGGTCCTGAGCCCCCCTGGAATACCTTTGTGCCCCCCCCCCCAGTTTGGGAACCACTGATGCAAACCAATGTAGCAGCCTCAGAACTGCTAGAGAAGCAACATGCATCTGGAAACAAGTGTCTGATACTTCTCATTTTCCCCTACATAAAAAAATGATATATGATAAAAATGATATTATTATTATAGGGTACTATTACAATAATCTTTTTTTAATGTTTAGAATACAGAATAAATATTTGTAAAATGACAGCAGCCTTTGGTGTTACTGATTGACTTGTGATTCTTATGACAAAATACTTCTCAGAGCACAGAGGAGCAGCCCCGCGCCTCTGAACTGTTGTTTTTACAGGAAAAGGATGTAGTCCATACAGAGCTGGCAAACAGAAAGCAGTATATATCAAAAGATATATCTCTAGGACTGGAGCAGTAATAATTCTTCGCTTCCCCTCTTCTGGATGTTATATATCATATCTATGCACTGTAGCAGTGCATTGTCATTAATGTATGTGTATCTACCTTACATACAATTATTTTTATTACTTTAGATAACTGGTAATGTTTCCGTTTCCGTTCTGCTATGACCTACAATAATTGTCACCACCTACACAATTTTAAAGATGTTAAACGAAACTGCAAGTCATCAGAGAACTTTATAAAAGCCAGAGACATCTGGAAGGTACGCATATTCTAGATTCTGCAGCCGTCTGGTAAGTCACTACTTAGAGAAATATTTTTTGTTACCATTTAAAACTTTCTGAGAAACAATCTTTTTCCACTTTTGAAGCAAGACCTTTATCCTAGTAAAGTCTTAAGCTATTTTGAGATTAGTTCCTAACTGTCCTGTACAGGAAAATTTAACCTGTTAAGTATTTACAGTTTGACTTTGATTTGTCCAAATGTTACCCTGGTAGAAAAAGTATTAACATATTTTTTATGTAACAATATTATCTTCTTTAGCTTTGTTGTCAAAAACAACATTGATATGGCTAGTGTATCCTCCGATAGGTTCTCACATCAAAGAACAAACCAGGGAAATAATGCATAATATTAAATATTAAAGCCAAATCATATTACAAAACAAGCAAAAAAGAAATAATCAACATTTAGTATACTGTCTGGTCCTTCAGATAGGAATGCCAGTAACGGGGCTTCCTCAGGATCTCAACAGCTTGCTGACACTTTAATTTAACATCAGGAACATAAAGTGAACACTGTTTACAAGTTTAGGAGTATGCTTAGGTTTTTTCATCTAGTACTTACATTTCATTGTATGGTACATTACAAAATCTAAAGAAAAGAGGGATGTTGCAACAGATGACCAAGCATAATGCCCATCTTCACATCACTGATGGCCTATACTTGCTGAGCCACATATGGGAAGCTTTCTGGTGTCATTCCATCAAATGGTTCTAATAGAAAAGGGTCCAGCACCCAAGAAAACCTCTTGTACTGAAAATCCACCTACAACATATACATAAAATGTTTTTGCCCATGGACCTCCCTGTCTCGATGCTGGACCCTTTTCTATTGGAACCCTTTAATACCTCAATAGTCTCCAGTAAGTGTAGCCACCCTAGGACAGGATGTGTTGTACGGTTCATTGACATTCACCATGTAATGATAAAAAAATCATCTCTGTGTTTTTACTTTTCATTATTTACATTTTATTTTCTATGTATTGTAGCCTTTTATTAAAGGAAGGAAGCCTCAGGGTAAAGAACAGTGCTGTCATATACTGATTTCTACGCCAACTCCGAGGTAAATAGTTGAATTTCTATTTCTTATAAAATACAGAAAAAAATTATCTTTGATTTTCTAATCTGGAAGTCTTCTGTGGGCAGCAGAACAAACTGCAGGTACTGACCCTTTATATCAAACCCTTTTGTATCAAAGCTCCTTCCAGGTAATGCTCTCATGGGTTGAAAAGCAGACCAGGCAGTAAATAGTGTGACAAACTGGTCATCTGTCACTGTGTGAATGGACCGTTAGGTGGTTCCTGGAAGGAGTCCGGGATATTATTTGCACAGCAACACTAGGTTTCTGAGTGGTTTTGTTTTAGTTCTCTAAAAGGGCTCTCGGACTTTTGGATAAAAAGGAAGGAACTGGGTGGGCCTTCCTATTCCCCCAGGGTCCACTAAAGGGTTAACACTTGTTTGCAGACGAGTGAAGCCAGGTGTGTCTCCACAAAAGGAGCAGAGACCAGTGTGTCAGTGTGTCAGGCACAGCTCCTGATAGAAGTTGCAGACATGGCTTCTGAGTATAGACAGGGGGCACACAAGGAGTGTGGGGCCCAGGCCTGTGGTACTGGAGCAGCTGGTACAAGGGGCTCAATGGGAGTGTGAGGCCTGTTGCTGCTGGGAAGCCGAACCCAAGACAATCCTTTATGTTGAATGGTGCGAAGCCAGGAGGCTTGGTATTTTCAAGTGACTTTTTGTTCATATATTTGGATCGCCATTAACCCGTGCGAGGGCAAGTTTGTTTTGGACTGTGCGCTCAAATAAACGTGGGCAGGAGCCCTAAAACTATACAGTTTGCATAGATTGGTGCTTTGAGAGCACCCATTTGAGTGTGATCCCCCACAATAGGTTAAAAAAACCATGGTCCAGGGTTGACTTAATTATTCTCAATATACTATAATATTCTTAATTAATGTTTTGTGCAATAGACTTCTGTCTGTTGACATTTAATGAGCTAACAGAAGAAATTTCAAAAGGGTATCTGTACCCAGGATCACAAATAGTTTGATGAGAATTAAATGATGTTTCAAACTTCTCCCAGCTCTTTTATTAAGCCATAAACCAGGGGTGCCCATACGATCGATCGCCGAGAGAAGCTTGTGGCTCCGTTCCGATTTTCCTTTGCCTTTCATTGAGAACACATGGAACTAAACACGCTGCTTTCTTCTTTTTTTATTGTCTTAATTAACACTGTTCATATTAACGTTTTCAAACTGTATTAACACAATTAACAACAGATTTTACCTTTGTTTTGTTTTTAGCTCGTCATTATTAACTAAATGGATTTTTTTTTATTTTGCACTATAAACACAGAGGTGATCGAATATTAGAAAATTCGATCTGTCGAAAAATCTGAATATACCTCTTGAAATTTGATTTAATTTTCACTGGCTGACTGTGAGTTGATTGCAAAGCCCCTGAGCATGCTATCATCACCAAATGATGTAGAAATGGGCTGTGAAAACATTTGAAAAAAAAAATAGTTCTAGCACATGTAGTTTTTGCATAAATAAAGTTCAAAGTCAAGACAAGTCGAGAATTCTTTTTTAAAGGTTCCCACAACCCTTCTCTATATCTCCAGCAATGTTGGTGATGATAGCATGTTCAGGGGCTTTACAATTAACTCACAAAGTCAGCTAAATTTGGACTTTTTCGTCGAAAAATCTGAATCACTCCATCGAAATTTTGACAAAAAAGTTAAAAAAAAAGAATAAAAAATATGATCCTTAAATGTTGTGACTCTAATCTCTAATAACATAATGCTTTTTACTTTTTTTAAATCATCTTTATTCACACTTTAAATATTAAAAACTGAAGGGGTAGTAACACAATCAACACAATTTTTTTGCTCATCTATATTAATTCTAGGGACTTTTTTGCTCCTATCTATTAAACAAAGGGGCATTTATTTTATTGGTAGATCACATGGACTCGGTAATGTTAAGTAACTTGCTTGCCAAAAAATTACGGGCAGCTCTGCCATAGACAATGTCATTATAATCTTAGCACCTAGTACACATCTGGGAGTGTCAGGTGTTTACCCCGATCCATTCTGCTAGTTCTATATCACAGCTATGTCCTGTAGTAACATAAGGAACAACAAATGGAACCACAGAGTGCAGCAAGGGACTACTAGCTTATCTCCTCAAGTTAATTTTTGTTTTATTTAACCACAAAACTAAGTTTAAAGTTTAAACAGTGGGAGTGCAATATGCATTTTTGTTGCCAGTACTGAAAGCAGAGGCGTTAATACAATCGCAACCGTTACTGGCCAAAAATCCCACCACATCTGTACAGCTGCAGTGTGAAATGGCCCTAAACTTGTCAAATAGGACTTCACTTCCCATGCCCCTAGAACAATACCTCCCCACAGGCAAGACAATACAACAAAACTAAAATAGTCGTATACCTCAAACTTCCTGATAAATGTGCAAAACAGAAAGTGGTACAGCTTAAACTGTGGCAGCCTAGGCACACAGAATGAGTCAACTGTGGTTCACAAAAGAGCACATAAAATAAATATAGCAAACTAACTGGCTTGCATGCTTCTCAGAAAGGAGTGTTTTACCCCCCTGCTGGTCCAATTCAATCCGTTTTTTTGTACCAAAAGCAATATGGAAAATGTAACCGCCCTGGCAGTGCACTGAGATCCAGATTTCTGTACAAAAAGAGGTGCATAGGTTAATAACTCAACATTAAAATTCCACTGTCTCTAGAAAAAAAAACTACACAATTTTGTGATTGAAAGTGCCAATATTCACAGTATTTGCGATCAACACTATGTGACATATTTTAAGGTTGCAATTTCAATTGAGCAAAATTTTGGGGTCTGTCTTTTAATTTGTTCTTCAGAAAGTCAAAATGGCCCCCTCGAAATATGTGAAATTTAGTTGAACATGTAGAAAGTTTGCGAAAAATGTATCATTGCAAAATTTTCAACCGTCCCTACTGACTAGGTGTGCCAAGAGATTGGGCTCAGTGTTCCCCCTTGGGCACAAAAGCCATAGGTTCGCTATCAAAGAAATTAGTGGAGGAGTACAACACCCAATGTACAAAACACAATTAAAATATAATCATAACCTTGTAAGAATAGCAGTGATACCATGACTGTGCTCCTGATGGAATGTGCAGAGAACAGAGCGGAACCCTGGGGTTTCAGTGATGATGACTCGATAGCTCAGTTATAATGTACTGATTTTACATACTGAAGAATTGTATCATCTTTTTAATCAAGTCCTGATGTTGTATTGACTATCTCATTGTCTAAATATAAATGATTGAAACTATTTTCTTTTTGCAGTAACTATGGCTCATTTCTATAACTGGAACCCCACTGAAGATATTTGGGCAGAGGAAAGATTACCCAACTTTTCTGAAGTAATTCTTCAAGGCAGTGCTCAGCCAATCGATGGAAAGATCTACACCATGTTTCATGGTACTACCGCTGCCGCAGCCAAAGGCATCATACAGAGTGGATTTAGACAGTCTGCAGATGGCATGCTAGGAAGAGGTGTCTATGTTACTAGAGATTTAAACAAAGCTTTACGGTATCCTTTAAAGGATCAATCAGACCAGGTTGTTTTGAAGCTCAGAGTAAATGTAGGAAAAGTCATAAGGATTGATAGACAATATCACCCTTTGCAGAAGACATGGCATGATTATGGCTATGACACGGCATGGGTACCTTCATTTTGTGGTATGGTTAATAGTGGCTTAGAGGAAGATTGTGTATGGGACCCCCAGAGAATAAAGGTTCTTAGCATAGTTCACATGAGCCAATTGGCAGCTTTAATATTTCACTGAGATTTCTCTTGCAACAGTGAACACATACATGTGACACACGTTAAAATTTACATGCAATTAAATGCTGTTTTCTTACTTACCTAACTCAATCTGTATTTATTGTGTTTTTTTAAAGTTCACAAAAATCTAACTGTAAAGCCGGAAACACATGGCCATATAGGAGCCATTCGAGGTTCCTGGCAGCAGACTCAAGACGTCATTGTGCTGCGGTCCGACATCTAAGGAGCTCAAGGCACAGCACTGCTGTGTCTCAAGCTCCGATTATGCTTTGCATGGAGACCCCTTGGTTCCCATGCAAAGCAATGGACATCGACCGTGATTTACGGTCATGTCCAATATCCCTGTTTTTGAGCGGGATTGATTGGTCCTGCTCGAAAACAAGGATGGCCGCATTAGATATGGCTACTGTTCTTTATGTCCGTCCCAGACCTTTTATTGACCAGTGCTCATGTCATTAATGTGAAAAAGGAGCAGTGCACAAACACAGCAAACTAATGATATTATTTGCCATATTTACTAGCAGTCTACATAGCACTGCCTTGCAAGTAGGTAACGCAGGAGGCTAGTTGCCTTTTTTCTGCAAAAAAAGGTAAAAAGAAGATTTGCATACTAGTCACAACCATATTGTTATAAATGTCCCATAGATATAAGACACAAGTGCACAAGTTGCTTATGTGAGTTTAGGTTCTCTGTATATATTTTTGGAGTATACTCATTGCTCTCAGGTCAAAAGCTTATACACTCACCGGCCACTTTATAATGCACACCTGTCCAACGGCTCGTTGACACAAATTACTGATCAGCCAAGTGTCAACTCAATGCAATGTTGACATGGTCTAGATGAACCGCTGCAGTTTAATCCGAGCTTCAGATTGGGGAAGAAAGGTGATTTAAGTGACTTTGAACATGGCATGGTTGTTGGTGCCAGACGGGCTGGTCTGAGTATTTCAGAAAAACACACAACCATCTCTAGGGTTTACAGAGAATGGTCTAAAAAAGATCCAGTGAGCGGCAGTTCTGTGGGCGTAAATGCCTTGTTGATGCCAGAGTTTAGAGGAGAATGGCCAGAGTGGTTCGAGCTGATAGACAGGCAACAGTACCTGAAATTACCCCTTGTTACACCCAAGGTATGCAGAAGAGCATCTCTGAATACACAACACGTCGAGCCTTGAGGCAGATGGGCTACAGCAGCAGAAGACCACACCGGGTGCCACTCCTGTCAGCTAAGAACAGGAAACTGAGGCTACAATGGCACAGGCTCACCGCAATTGGACAATAGAGAATTGGAAAAATGTTGCCTGGTCTGATGAGTCTTGATTTCTGCTGCGACATTCGGATGGTAGGGTCAGAATTTGCCGCCAACAACATAAAAACATGGATCCATCCTGCATTGTATCAACGGTTCAGGCTGGTGGTGTTATGGTGTGGGGCCATTTACTTGGCACACTTTGGGCCCCTTAGTAGTAATTGATCATCGTTGCAATGCCACAGCCTACCTGAGTATTGTTGCTGACCATGTCCATCCCTTTATGACCACAGTGTACCCATCTTCTGATGGCTACTTCCAGCAGGATAATGCACCATGTCATAAAGCTCCAATCATCTCAGACTAGTTTCTTGAATATTACAATGAGGTCACTGTACTCACATGGCCTCCACAGTCACCAGATCTGAATCCAATAGAGCACCTTTGGGATATATTGGAAAGGGAGATTAGCATCATGGATGTGTAGCCGACAAATCTGCAGCGGGGTGCTGTCATGTTACTATAGACCCATGTCTCTAAGGAATGTTTCCAATACCTTGTTGAATCTATGCCATGAAGGATTAAGGCAGTTCTGAAGGCAAAAGGGGTCCAACCCGGTACTAGCAAGGTGTGCCTAATAAAGTGGCTAGTGAGTGTATATGAATATGAGAAAAAGTAAACTTATACTAATTATGACTTCCCAGAAACACTAAATTGTTCAGTCTTAGCTCTTTTGCCTCTGTGTTTGTCTGTGCCAGTTTATGTTTGTTAAAGCAGCATGACCACTCCAGCTATACCACTGCTTGATAAATAAGCCCCATAGACCGCTGTGAACAAGGCGACATCTACAATGATCTGTTCAATAAACAAGTCAAAACAAGTTTTCCTTTTTCCAAATACCGGAAGTGGGGTCATGGGCCACAAGCAGGTAAAGTATCATTCCCTTACCTCCTAACTTTCCACCCAGCACATCCTCCACAATGCTCCCACCCCTCAATTCTTCTTTCTCACCATTCTCCCAGATTAATATTCCCATACTCTCAGTATAACTGAGCCTACTGAGTGTTTACAGGAGATTTATGGTAAAAAACTACAGGAGATTTACGGCCCTTGTGTACTTGACAGGTTTGTCAATAAAGCAAAATATGAAATAAAAATTAGAGTTGCATATAGTACAACTGTGGCCAAAATAAAGAAAAATACTTACGTGATGCAATTCATATCTAGCATAAATATTTGTTTTTTTTCCGGAGGTTTGAGGCAAACAATCTTATAATGAAAGGACATAATTAAATCATTTAGGGTATGTTTCCAGGGCGCTAAGCACATACCTTGATGGGGCCCTCCACGCAATAGAAACATACCCTTAGGAAAAAAAGGTTTTTAAATTGTTAGCAGTAGTTAAGCTTTGTTAGTTATTAATGTAAAGAACATCTAAATGTTTTAGTCTGTCTAATACTACCCTCTCCACAGGATGAAAATGGTTTGTCCAAGGGTGTCTACATCTTCCCTTTTGTAGATAGAGTGGATTGGATATAGCCACTCTGAATTATTTCATCACATGGTACACGGTACAATCCTCGCCCAAATCTCTAGCGGCCCAATGCAGCGTGATGACATCGCTCAGAGAATTGGAGCGCACCCTTTGTATGCCAGACATTAGTTTGAATAGGGAGTGCTAAAGACCTACATCCATAATATAAACGGGCAAGTTCACCAAATATGTAACATGTCGTCCCTTACACATCCCCGAAAGCTTGGGTAGTTGGGTGCATGTGGGAAATTCTAGCAAAGAACAAAACCCCAGCATTAAACCTAATAAGCCACCTCCATATTAGGGCTTGTGCCCACAGGCATAGTTGGCTGCGCGGTTCAGGCAGCTGCTTCCATTAATTTCAGTGGGCTTGTCCCCACTTGCGCAGCTGCCTACGGCAGAGGCTGTGATTTGAAACGCGGGCACCCGTGTTTTGGCCGCAAGTTGGTGCAGTTAGCCACAGTTAGCCGCGGCAGTGGCCGCAACCGCTCCTGAACTTTGTTCGGTCAACTTCGCCTGTGGGGACAAGCCCTAAGTGACATGAATGGAGCATCGGGCATACTCTAAGGAGTTAAAGCGGACCTACCACCAGGAATCTATGTTTTCATTAATGGCACTAGAAGTGCCAATAATAGGGAGGAATGCAGTGAAAAACCCCAAAAACGTACTTGTAATGAGCAATTTAGTAATATAATCAGGCATTCCTGTTCACTTCCTGGTTAATGGAGAAAGCAGGACCCGGCAGAACGTCACAGCAGCACGTGATTTTTCAGTGTAAATCCAACACATGGTGGTGCAATATCGCGGGTGGCCACTGGGGGCGTTCAGTGATATTCTATGGCAAAGCAGCTCACTGAAAAATCACGTGTTGTGACGTGCTGCCGGGTCCTGCTTTCTCCATTAACCAGGAAGTGAACAGGAATGCATGATTATATTACTAAATTGCTCATTACAGGTACGTTTTTAGGGTTTTTCACTGCATTCCTCCCTATTATTGGCACTTCAGGTGCCATTTATGAAAACATAGATTCCTGGTGGTAGGTCCGCTTTAAAATGGCCTTAAAGTTAAGAGCTCAGGTTGTAACCTTGGGAAGTATGGAGGCAGAGGACTTCATAAGTGTAAGAAAACTGGGAAAAGACTGGACAAAGTTGTAAAAGGCCAAATTACTTACCGTAATTTTCCTTTCCTGACGCGTCCCCTTTAAACCCACCGTAATTTTCCTTCCATGTCCCCTTTAAACCCATAGGACCATGTTACTATAAATCAAACACCACTGGCTGCACTCACTGTTCAATAACAACTAGTCCTGAACCAGGGTGGGAATATGCTGACAAGGAGCACGTCAGGAAAGGAAAATTACGGTAAGTATAATAGGAAATTTCCATTTTCCTGATGGCTCCATGTCAGCATACACAATGGGACCTAACAAGCCATTAGAGCTGTGATGGCCAACTGAGTTGATATCAGGGGCCACTAAAGCGCCGCATATAACATTTTCAATCTATAATGACTTTTATAAGCATTTTTAATGAATCAATGACAGCAGGCAGAGCAAGAAGACATTATTTTTTATTTTTTAAATAACAAAACTTGTATTAAATGATACTTCAAGTATTAGGTAACATTGTAGTATGGTAATGCACATTTTATGTCATATACATTATTATGTGCCCCTATTCTCAGGTTATGTGCCGATATATTATTAAATCACCCCCGTTCATTGGTGGAATAGTGGGAGCATGGGCACTTACCTGTCTGCTGATCCCCCGCCAACAATAGAGGAGAAGAGGCAGAGGCGAGGAACTTGCTCAGACACCATCTGGGTCACTGATTGGCTTTTACATTGGCCTATCACATAAGTTTATCGCCTCTCATCTTTCCACTCTAAAAGGATCCCAGACAAGGACCTGTCAGAAGGGGGATTGGCGGACAGGTGAGTTCCTATGCCCTATGCATTAGCAGTTATGTTTTGGGAGCCGCAAGTGGAGGACTGAGGAGGGCCGCCGAGAAAAGCCCAAAGGGCCGCATGCAGCCCCCGGGCCGCAGGTTGGGCACCTAGGCATTAGAGGGTGGGATGCAATAAAATTTTGAGACGAAACAGCCATAAGAACAGCAAAAGACAGGAACTCTCTGCCACCCATAATGAGAAGACACTTCATGTTGCATAAGCCTTGCACCCTTGAGTAACTGCTAGACGAGCTGCCTTTCTGCTGGAATCACAAACAGATAACCGGAAGATCTTAAGGAGGCCCTGGATTCAAGTAGCCCCCTAACGACCACAACCTCCAAGCATGCCCTGGAGAAACGTCATCTACAGGGAAGGTAGCCAAGGTCATGTGCTGGTTTAGATGAAATTCAGACACCTCCCTAAAGGTGAAAAATTCCTCAGGGATAGTGCAATCCTATCTGTGAAAATAATGAGGTATGGAAAAGCATGAACCAGGGAGGCTGTTGCTGGAACTCTTCCGCTAGAAGTAAAAGCGGACCAAGAATGTCGTTTTAAGGGACAGGTACGAGAGCATGAGTCCCCGAATACCTGCTCAAACCGAACATCCTAAGGAGGACATAGTCTGACTATTTCCATGGAACTACATAACCTGGCTAAGCAAAGCACTACAGGTGCTCAAAAATTAGACTGGCAACAAGTGACCCCTAGGGTCATCTAGTGTTGAGACCTAGATCTTATGCATAGCTATTCTAAAAAAAAAACAACTCCAAAAAATGAGTTACTGGAAGTCAGCTGTGGATGCACCCTAGTTAAGCAGGAACTCTTCCACTAGAAGATAGGGCTTCTGCAGGATGAATCCTCACCACCCAGAATCACAATCTCTGCAGGAACCTGAAGATCACGGTACAGGTAGTAAGGTGTACCCTTCTGAAGACTTCATAGAGAAAACCGAGCGGCCTCCACTTCTGCTTGATGGAAGTGAAAACCACTGAAGAACCTCGGTGTCATAGCATTAATTGAAAGTGAAAGCAATCAGATGGTACTGAGCCCAATCGGAGCAACTTTAAGAAGAATATGCTTGTGAATGCCTCCGAACATAGGACATAGCCAAAGTCCATTGAAAGCATCACTGACCAACCTTCAAAGAGATTCTGGAAGAGCACTAAGGCTTGGAAGGCACCCCTCATCTGTAACCCGTTTAAGGTCGACCAAAGGAGGATCTACTGGCCAGGTCTCTTGAGCCTTTTCCATTTCACATACTGCTCAGCCATCGTTTCTGGTATCTGATGTAACCGTCAGATAAGAAGATTCGAAGAGGAGACTGTATTACCATGGAGCAATGGTAAACTCTCTGAGACAAGTCTACTGAAATCCATTGGTTCCGCATAAGCTTTAGGAAGATCATTGAAAGCTTTTGTGCTCATCAGACCCTGGGGAATGAAGCCATAATGCAGAACACAATAAAAATAAGGGGTCTTGCAAGGTTATTATCGAAGCAACAAATCTATGTGCTAGAGGAGTATTATCACCTGTTCCTGGAATAATGGCACAGCTAGTGCCATCTTAGAAGAAATGAAATTGGGCATCAGACTAAAAAGGCTTCTCCTATCTTGATGAACCAGCTGATGAGCTTAAGGATGGAGAGGATTGTAACCATGCGCCATAAATGAGCTGTTGATCCTCATATGACAATAGAAGATAGATATATGAATATTTACTGTAAGCCCCCTTCTCGAAGGAGGTTGGCAAACCTCTCTGGGAATTGATGAATACTCTTGGAGATGTAGGTAGCCAAATGGCGGGTATCTGAACTGCAGGTGGAGACCTGCAATGGAGAACAGCAAAAGTTCTGGAAGCCTTAAAACAATGGGTGTGGAAAAAGGCATCCTTGAGGTTCATTGATGGCAACCAGTCTTCTAGATAATTGTTTGCAGAATTACCAGTCACTTCCCTCCTGAATTTTCGACCGGTTGGAGGTATTTGAGTGTCCCACTCCTAGTAGCGGCAGAAAGTTATAGGTAGCAAATGTCCGTCTGAACAACAGGACTAGGACTGCAGTCTCTTTGAAAAACTGTCTCGGTGACAGCATGAAGATCCAGGCATGACCCAATGAAATGTCTGAAAGAGGCCAGTCCTGACCCACCAGCTGGACCTGTATGCGCACACTTTTAAAAAAGATCTTAGGATCAGTGACCCTTGAAAATCTATTGTGGCTTCTGCCAGAGAATATTATACCACAACTGCATAGGTATGAGATGTGCCATCCATGGATTCAGCCACAACACTCACCTACCCATAGGAAGAGAGCATAATCTAGCATTTAGCCAGAATATCATCTATTTTAGCTTCTGTCAGGGAATCTTACACCACGGCAATGTAGATGTGGGATGTGCCATCTATGGATCCAGCCACAACACTCATCTACCTAAATCTGGCATTTAGCCAAAATAACATCTATTGTGGCTTTCATCAGTTAAGTGGACATGAGTTTCTGGAAGAGCGACACATCAGGTGAAGATGCTGGCAGTTGGGTGGAGGAGAACTCCATCCTGTGTGACCAGCAATCCCAAGATCTGGAAATGGCAGTTGAAGGGGCAGTCGGTAGCTGAACTTCCACTTGAATCAATGATCCAATTGATCAATCGTGCGACCTGTGTTCTGTGGAGTTCTATTGCTCAGTAAATATGTATTTAATCTCTTCCATGAAGGGAAATGTCACAGTCTACTTGTGTAGGTGCTTAACTCTCTCTAGGGGACTTTGCCTCCCACTACCAAGTCTGGGCCTGCAGAACGGCTGCTCTATACAGCTGAACTTCTGAAAAGTCGTCCCTGCGCATGCAACAGGGTCATTTAATTCACATTACATCAATAGACATGACTCTCCTGGTCCTTGACCATGAAATCAGGAGGAGGCTGCACCCCCATGCTTAAGCAGAGGTGGACAATGTCCAGTAGAAGTAGAAGTAGAAGAAGACTTCACTGCAACATCTGTTTAAGAAGAGGCATCGCCTGTTGGTTTATCGTCCCCTGTGATGGGTTTTTTGTTTTGAATAGACCTATGTTACCTAAAGTAACCCTTTTTTTTGCTTGCTTGTGTAGCCCCCCTATGGGTGCTAGAGTTATGGGTGCTACAGTTAAGTGAGGTAAGGGG
>CM070038.1:79186864-79198285 GCA_036250615.1 Ptychadena robeensis
AAGGAGGAGGGGGTGACTGCTGGTGAGGGGTGCTCTAGTACTTGCGAACTGAATGGGCAGAAGTGGCTTCAGTTTGCCAGTACTTCAGGTGGTGCCTCGTACAAGGGTAGACTGCCTTCAATGGTGAGCACAAAAAAATGCTTTCCGTTGATTTGAGTAAAGCATCCTCTATAAGGATTGTTTGAATATTTATATCTGATATGAAATCAAAGCTTTTTGTGAATGGGCAGATGTCTTTTAATGGCTTGGACATTTTTTTTTACTTACTGACCTTAAGAGTTATAGAGGAGTCGTTGTTAACACTTATGATGTAGTTTTCATTGTTCTTTCGGAAAGTGATGGCCACTGCTAGTCCATTGGCATGCCGAGCAAGTTCTCTGTACTTCTTTAGGAAGAATATGGGTTGGTGACCTGAAAAATATTAGGTATTTAATGATGTCCTCTGCTCTATATAAAATTGTAAACTAACACCTGTTGTATCTGAATGGAGTGGATTTAATTACTTCATAGTAATCTGGAATAGCTGGAACTACAGGAAGCTGGAAAAGCTGATAATGACGTAGATCATTACGTGTCAGCAGCGTATATATAGCGCTAATAATGGTTTACAAATCTAGGTCAAACTCACTGTCCTCAGCTGCAGAGGCTGTGATGAGTGATGTTAGTATGATGCCAGGAATATCCATTCAACTAAGTAGTAGGATTGTGCCAAATGTGAAACTGCAATACAATTTATGTCTGTATACGCTTTGTCTTTGATGCTGCTCCAAAGTATTCATTCTGCATGCTAAAACTTTCTGTAAAGGAGTAAAATACAAACTATAAACAGATAAAACTATCTGTAAGGAGTAAAATATCGCTCAGCAAATTGCATCTTTAAAATGGCAGAAAACAAAATAGTGTAGTGGAATTAGGCTGAGAAAAGTTAATAAAAAGAAAAAAAAAACATTGTCCCCTGCATCTTCACCTAGCTAGTCATACACACTACTTACATTACATTGTTTTTTTTACCCCGCTGGCATCTTAGCACCACTTCTTTTCTGTCATTTGAGGAATATGTCTTTTTAGTTTAGAGCTCTGCATTAGGGATTTATATATTGAAACTCCCCTATGACTTATTTTATAATAGTCTTCCTATACGCACTACTTCACCTCCAGGGAGAGCATTCTGCCATCATAGTTCTTCTAGAATAGAGCAAAAGCCGGCCATAGACTTGCCGATTCCCAGCAGTAGTTGCAGGCGACCAGCGTGCGCGCTCACGCAAAACGCATGGTGGTCGGCCACCTGCAACAACAGTGGTACCCACCTTGCAGTTGCGACCCAAAAAGCCGGCAGGTTGGATCGCGTCCTGCTGGCACTTTTTGTGGCCGATTCTATTGTAGTCAGTTAATTTGGGAATCCCTGTGTTAGTGGCGCACACAGGATTTCCGTCAGTTCTGTAGCTGACTACTCACAGCGTAGTGACATCACCACGTTGTAATAAGTTTGCTACAAGCCGCCCATAGATCCAGACGTCTATGGAGGGCTTTACAGTTATGCTGGCCATATACAACTAGATTTTTCCTTTATATCAACTTAAAAAATCAGTTGTTAAAGCTGATCTTTAAAAACCGATTCCGTTTTACATCAACATTAATCAATTCGTCAAAAGTATTTGAAAACTAAACTAAAATGGGTTGAGTCATGAAATTTCAATCGTTCGTATTTAAAGGGGTTTCTATGTAATTTGATGGATTTGTATCTGAAGGTACTATGGAGCATGTGCACAGGGCAAGGTTAAGAATTGATCACACTGGGTGGTAGTACCATCGATGTTAGAAGGACAGTCCATATTTAAATTGAACAAGCTATTTGATCACAGTTTGATTGAGCAAAAGTTAATGTGTGTATGGCTACCCTAAGCCTTAAACCCTGTATGCAGCTGTGTACAGAGGTTACAAATATTGTGAGGGCAGCTGTCTATGATAAAATGTGTTGCATCCTCCCACTTGGGAGAGGTTCCAGATCAACTCTGTTAATAGTGATGAGCAGCATAGGCAATATTCGAATTTGCGATATTTCGCAAATAATTCTACTAATATTCCATTCTATATTCGTGAATGTAATTACCTTTAAAATGAATGGTCACATGTGCTATTTATTTTCACATTGCGAATATATATCCGCAATCCATGCCCATAAGCATCACAATGCGAATATTCACAACTGCGAATATCCGTCGGCATATTCACGTAATTTGCGAATTCTCGAATAGTCGTTATTCATCGAATATATTCAAAATTCGAAAATTCGAGCTCAACACTATCTGTTAATTCAGACTTAGCCAGCCCAAACACCCCTGTTTACTTGGTGAGGTTGCCATTTCAACCTCCCTACTGTACATGTTGACCTGAGGCCAGAGAGCCTAAAAACAGGGCGACTTCAGAAATTCAATACTATATACTATTTATAGATATTGTAGAATCTTATAGATTATATTATATTAAAGACCATGTTTTCTGTATAATCGCACTCCACAAATACACAAATGTACACTGACACTAATAATCACTGTTTATCCATTATGATTGACCTATCAGAATGACCTCATATACTGTATATAGAGGTGATTGGCTGGATTGCAGTTTTTTCTCCACCAAAAAAGTGTGTGTAGAACCCAACAAGGAATGGGGAAGGGGTAAGGGGAAAAAAGACAAAGATGTTTTAGAGGGTTAGACTCAAGGACCAGTGAGGAGCAGTATGAGATGATATACTATTAAGGGCTGATTCAGCATGTGTGAAGTGTATTGAGAGGATAGACTAGGATAGGATAGATAGGTAGGAATACACCTATAGATTTTTGCTCATTTTATATATCATAGATTTTTTGTTCGATATTCGTTCACTTTTGTTCAATGTTGGTCAAACTAAATCTTTGTTCGGTTTTAGATTTTCGTTCCAACGATTAAAAATCGATCTTTTTGAATCTATCGAACGGAAAAAATCGACCCATGGATTCCCAACTTTACTATTGCTATTGCTGTTCAACTAGCAACCTTGATGTTTTGAAGTGCAGGTGGAGATATTCATTCACTGTCCCCACGCAGTGTTGTGAAGGTCGCACTCTCTTTGCCTATAATATTCCGATTAGTTGGATGCCAAGTCCCAAAATTCTTTGGAGATAAGATGAAGAATGGGCTAAAATACCCGTAGATCGCTGCAAGACACTTGTGTCACGCTATGCTTCACGTGTAAAAGCTGTTATAACTGGAAAAGGCTGTTGTACTAAGTACTAAGAATGAATTTCACTTGGGGGTTGAATAAAACTGATAATGATGTGAGCACAGAAAATACATTTGTGGTTATTTCATTTTTAATATTATGTTATGTTTGTCTGACTTACAAGTGCCTTGCTGATTTCATTGTAAACAAGATGACTGAAATGAAATCAATGTCAAAATGGCCAAAACACTCAATTTCAGTTGGGGTTGAATAATTTTGAACACAGCTGTAGGTATATTCGTGGTAAACCACTATATAGGTATATTAGTGGTAAACCACTAGAAAAAGAATAGGCTTCTTGGAGGCACCCATATGGTGATATAGAACTTTTTTATCACCATATGGGCACCTCCAAGAAGCCTTTTCTTTTTATAGTGGTTTACCACTAATATACCTACAAGGCTCATATATATATATACATGTTTTTCTTCTTATGTGTAGGTTTTTGACCATCTGACATGGACAACTACACTCCTGAGGAAGCTCAGATTTTGGGGCGAAACACATTGAGAGAATAATCACTGACACTTGATTTTATTACAAGCTAGAAATGCTTGGCATTTGAAAATTATTTTGATTCAAAATCATCCTCTTGATTTGATATGTATGTACCCTCATGGTGGATGAAATAAACTGTATTTAATTATACAGACTCAAACCTTTAATTCCTGCCAATAAAGTCCCTGATGCTAGCCACCTCACTCACATTGGTTAGGTTTGGCAACGGAAATTGAAAATGTAAACTATACATATGTAACTGGGATGTGGCAAGTTTCACACAATTACAGTACATGTTTTGCCCTAAATACTTCAGTAATGATACTAATAAGGTGGGCCAAACAAACATGGTGCGTGAGTCATTCACTTAAATGTTGTTCTAATGTTTTGCTGATTCTGTATCCATATAGTGGGCCAAACAAACCTCACAACCTCTTGATTCTTTGATGGAAACAATAATATGGGGACAATGTTACTTTGCTCATTAGAAGAGCTATGGTTAGTTGAATGGTTTTAGTAACAATAAAAAACGATTAATAATGAAGCAATGCTTACCATCAACATCTTCTGTGGAGCCACAAGATTGAAAAGCAGCAAAGGACTTCTCCGGGTATGGAATCAAAATTTGATTGAAGATATTTTTAAAAAGGCAAGGAATAGTTTGACAGGATCCAGACCGAAAGGCATCCACTTCATCTGCAAACACTAAATGAATAACTAACAATGACCTATAAAGCCCATCACAAAAATATGTATGCAGCCAGACAGATACTGTAAGTGTCACTGTGAGTGTAGTACATTTCTGAATATTGTTATCACCTGTTCTGCATGGCAATATAAAAAATGCTAAATAAATATAGGCTGTATAGAGAAAGTATCAGTTTTGCCTGTATATCCAGTTTCTCAAATACACATATGTTATTAGCTATGTGACATTCCCTATGAACTTCTGACCAACAAACACAAACAAAAAGAATTATTACTTTTGCCAATACTAACAGGAAATGAGTATAAGCAATAAAAACTAAGGGTGTGGTGTGAACAGACAAGTTCAGTAATAAACAAAGAAATGGATTAGCTTCCTTTTATAAGATTAATTCAAATACAGCTTCTACAGTGTCTTCTACATGGAAACATTTAGCAGACAACAAATAAAAAAATAACAGAATGCTTTTTATCAATTTAGATTTTTTACCTTCACATGAATACATTGTAGACATCGAGGTCTGCAGGTAATTATTCATCTTGGTCTCTATAAAAAACATAAAAAGAAGACATTTAAGTAATGAAAAACATATTGGCTGCGCAACACAAAACATAGGCATATATATATATATATATAGACAAAAGCAATTACATTCGCCATATGTAAGGAGGAAACATTTATGAACCTTAGGATCAGTGCTTAAACTAGATAGATCCAACACTTTGATGTTTAATTTCTACAAACACACTCTACAATAATAGGAAAGAAGATTCAAAGACATCAGAACAAGGGGCCAGCTGGAGTTCTGATGAAAAGGGGACCAGGCAATTATTGCCCTGATAGGGTGGCACTCTGTGGATACTCGCATGCCCAGTTATTTTCTCCTGCATGCGTGTGAGCATTGCTTGTGACTTTTGAGTAGCGACAGATAAAGAATAAGAACTATCACCATTTGTTCTATGAATAAGCAGGAAAAGACAGTTGCCATTTTGATATGTCCTCCATCACAAAAAACAGCAGATATTGTTTAGGTAGATCACTTAACAAAAAAAAAAAGACACTTTTTCAGACTCAGAATTTTCGAACCAGAAACTATAGATCTCATCATCTATCTCATAGGTGGGAAACTTTGACTTGTGGGTCTCAATGGGTTTTTAAATGTGACAAAGGGGCCGGACCAAGAGCCCACAAGGGCCGCCCGGCATAGGGGTCCTAAGTCCTAGGACAGCATAGTTAAAAAAAGAAAATATGTTAAAAGAAATAATAAATAGAATCTTTTGATAGAGAATCTTAAACATTATATTGCAGGCAAACTATAGCCTCTAAGAAACAATCCAAATAATTATCCTCTAGGATACAGGTGCCCAACCTGCGGCCCGGGGGCCACATGCGGCCCTTTGGGCATTGTTCGGCGGGCCCTAAAACCTAACTGTTAATGCATAGGGCATAGGAACTCACCCCTGTAGCGATCACACGCTGAGTCGGCTTTCCTAATCAACTTTGGCGCTCCTACATCAGTAAAGTTGTCATTGTTGATTTGGAAAACCAGGTCTTTATATGACTGCTGCACCCTTGGCAGGGGTGCTGTCAGATTTTGACTGCCTGCCGGTATCTGGTCCACCACCTGCTGGGATCTGGATCGCAGTGTTGTGTGCGGCCCTTTAGTGATTCCAAGGGCTGCATTTGTGGCCCTCCATATCAACTCAGTTGCCCACCACTGCTCTAGGTGTTATCTTTACTTATTGCAGGGAATGAGGGTAGCCAGAGCATCTTGACACCAAGGTGACAAAAGGGCCAAATTAAACAGACTAAATGGCTGGTGTTGGCCTTAGTTTGCCCACGTCTGATCTAGCATCTTTATTTATTCTTCTTAGCACTCATACTTTGAGAGAGGAAGTCCTCCACTGGTATTTATGTGGACACTTAGGCCATGGTACAAATAAGACAATACACTTTTTAAAGTTGAATATATATACAGCTTCTATATATACACAACTAGTTTATATCACAGTTCAGATTAAGTTGAAATATGCCTCAGTCATACACATAACTATTACCAAATAAGACAACATATTTATAGGCCAATGGTAATGTAGCAGGGAAAAGAGCTGACAGTTTCTGCAACTTGTATACTTTTGCTTCAGAATGGAGGTATTCACATATTTTAATCAAAGAAGCAATGTAGCTCAGGAGGAGAGGTTTTTCAATACATATATGATGAAAATAGATCAGCACCAATAGCTGACACAGCAATGTATTTAGCCAAAACAAACACATCCCCCCCCCTATAGTAACATCTCAGTATGGACATGTAAAGGAACAGCCATTCCATATACCTATACCTGGTAAAGAAGAAAGTGACAAGGTCTAAATGAATCCCTATTTGTCTACAAATATGGTTTTGTGCAAAACATTTCAAGTGCAAAATGTGCTATTCATTTACATTTATATACAAATGTGTTGGAGCTTTGGCTGAAGTTTGTAGAGTACACCGTCCACGCAGCAAAGGTCATCTACAGCACAGGTCATTGTTACCCTACTACCCTGCCTGTACAATAACATACTTACACAAACAGGAAATTGGCAACACAAAGAAGAGGAGGTCCATAAATCCTAGTAGGTGGACCTATAGGTTGAGGCTTCATAAATCTTCCTCAACTCCTAATACCTTCCTGCATTAAGTGAAGTCTTTAAGTGCTTTAAGTCTTGAGCAGTAACCTAATACTATCAATGCATTTAACAACAGCAATGCATCTATACTAGAAAGACAATTCTACGGAGTTTGGTTTTAGAAAAAGTTAATTACCAGTCACCTTCTTTCCGCACGACAGAGTATTGAAAATGGAATTCCACGTTCTGGGATGTGTAAAGAGCTTAGAACTAAGACAAACAATGCGTATATATATACTTTATACTGCATAGGCGGAGTTTGTCATTTTCAATTAATCTTTCTTTAAACATCTGGAGTAAGTATGTTATCGAAATTGGGATTGATCCAATGTGACACAATAGGGTGGGGGACAGTATCAATAGTGATTCGTACATTTACTTGGAATTCCTAGTCAATATAAATCCTTAAGGGCGAATTCGCCAATTTTTTAACCCCCTCAAACACAAAATATAAAAAGTTAAAAACAGAATTAGCTGCAAACTTGCTTTAGCTCCTTGAAGAGCTTTGAATCCCAGATCTCATGATGAGACACTTCTTCGGATCCTCTTCATGTTTTCTAGTGAACTCCAAAGTTCACCTTTTTTTAACCTCTCTAATGGTATTACCAATATCGGTAGCCCGCAACCACACAAGGGATTGCTTACCTGCACCATCCTGCGGGCTTCTTACTGGCTCCACCTCCCTGACATGAATGATGCCACCAAGAGGTGCTTTCACCATTTGCCTGTATTACAGGCATAGGCTTCTTGGGTCCTCACTACTCACTAGAGATGGTCGAATTTTTGACTTGCTAAATTTGTGAGCTGATTGCAAAGCCTCTGAAAATTGTATCATCACCAAAATTGCTGGAGATGTAGAGAAGGGTTGTGGGAACATTTAGAAAAAAATCTTTGCTCTAGCACATGTAGTTTTTGCATAAATATAGTTAAAAAATAAAGTCGAAATTCCAATTTTCGAAATGTTGACTTGACTTTGAACTTCATTTTTGCAAAAACTATTTGTATTAGAGACATACTTTTTTGTAGTATACCCCTACCCTTCTCTACATCTCCAGAAAGTTTGGTGATGATACCATGTTCAGGGGCTTTGCAATTAACTCGAAATCTTCAAAATGGTCGAATTTTTTAAAAACAATTCGACCATCTCTAGTCCTCACATGCCTGGTGGTGATCATAAATGTGGTCATATGAGAGAATGCATATTTATCTGCAAGTCTTCTGGGGATAATTTGGTGCAATAACACAAGTGGCCACAGGAGGCACCATATAGTTGTTTTTCAGTGGGGAAAAATGTTTGTGTGTAATTTTAAACACAGAGCCTGATGCTGTATTTTCCCATCCCTCATTGCTCTTAGATATGTCAGAATTCATGCCACACCACTGCATCATTACAGAAGTAGAAAGAAGAGGTGACAAGGGGCATTTAGGTTTTACATATTATAAAGTGAGTTGTTTTTTTTGCTGCATTGCACCCTTAATATTTAATATAACCTCTTCCAATAGAATTCTTGTACCCTTCCAGATAATCACATCATCTATGTACCTTGCCCATAATGCAATATACTCAGCAAATTCTGGGGGGACATTGACATCCTACTTTTCACAAAAACCTAAATGTATGCATATGTATATGTAGATATGATGGTGCACAAGAAGCATTGGAGTCCCATATATATTTGCACAGCAAAATTCTTTAAATCATTAATTATTTAAAGATATTTGGCACCCAGTACCCCACAGCTACAGAAAACAAATTCTAACAAAGTGCAGGTGATCTGAGATCCTTAGTATACCCTGTAGTTGTCCAGATGCAAAACCAGATATCTTCTTATCTGGTTTTGCTATCTATCATTCATACAGGAGCTTGTTAATATAAGGTTATAACTCATTCATATAACTTTGTATATCTGTATTTATTTTCGACTCTATATATGAAAACAGTTTCTCCCAGAGGAACTCTCAAGAATCCCCAGACATAAGATATAAGCTAGCCATCAATGCTTTTGTTCGATTGACTTGCAATTTAAATAATGACTGTCAACCTTACTTGACACAGTGTAACCTATGTCAAACCGATTCCTTAAATTCGAAACCCATCATTTACTTGTACAATTGACTGAAATTTCTCATGACTGATTGCGGCTCTATCCATTTTATGCTTCATTTCCATCACTTTTGGCCAATCCATTCAATAAAAAAGAATGAATTTCCTATCAACTTAAATGATCAAATAGTTTTACTCAAGTGAATAGGAAAACCGCCCCCGGTATGGCCAGCTATACCTGACTTTATCTTACACAAGTATTTTATTTCTTGATCCTGTAGGCTTTCTCCCCACTGTAAAACCAGCCCCACAAAACTGGGTCTTTATTGGTCATGTGGCTTCCCCTTATCATCACATACAATGCAGTGCCAAAGAGATTTAAATATGTGGACATTGAGGGCCCTCCCACATAGGAAGCAAAAAATAAGGTTTTTATTCCTCTACTGAAACGTCCCAGGATTAATAAAAGTCTCATTCTATTGGTAGATCAACATACCTCTTTCAATGTAATCATATATGGTAAGGTTTTACTGAATAAAACACTGAAGGCCCAATGTTAAAATCAATGTTAACCTCCCTAGCGCACTGCTAAAGTACAGATTTCTGTAACAAAGTTTTTTACATGGTAGGCCTGTAACTTCCCAAAGTATGTCCATACATGAGGTTTGTAGACATCCTGAATATAACAACATGTTCAGATGCTTTGTGAATAACTCATAAAATCAGTTAATGAATATTTCAAAAGAAACTGTATCAGGTAAATTAGCACTGCAACCACTAGATGGCGCTGCAGATGTGCCGGGTTACATAGGACAGCATTGTAATACATTGAATCCAATGTACATTCAGTTCTGTACACTTGGTGTTTCCGCCCCCAGAACAGAAAACTGTCACATCGGCAGAGAAAAGCAAGTAGAGGACATGGAGACACCGGATCATTTATTCAGGTGAGTGCAATGCAGAAAACACTATTCAATATGATTTTTATTTAAAACTCCCGCCTACGCCCCGATGTGAAGTCATCACATGGGAGCCTCATGGATCAGTGAGTTTGTGCTCCTGTGGCTCCGATCTCCACCAGACGAACCTAGCCCATCCAGTGAACTTTTAAAAGGTCAGAGCTGGACGAGCTGTGACCGTCAGGAAAGGAAGGGGGGTTAAATAAAAAATATATTGGAAATAAAATTAACTCTTGAGGCCAACATTCCAAATCCAAGAAAAACACATCAATAGTACATTAGTTCAAAGCTAATGAGTGGGAGGTGGCTAGTCTAAGGGACTATTATAAGGTGAGAAGTAAATATTAGGTTCAGTGGTACAGGATGCAGATAAAAACATACAATTGATGTGTTATTTCTTGAATTTGGGATGTCCAGGTGCATCTTTATTGGGTGAGCAGGACCTATTTTTTTTTTCCAAAAAAAGCAGGAAAACTTTTTATTAAATCAAAAGCAGTACAGTATATGTTGCAAATACCATGTAACAAAATATCAAGAAAGAATAGTTAAACAACATACATCAAAGTTACAGTAGAAACATCATATCACAATTATAAACAATGAAATAAGAGTTGTAAAATGTTATGATGAAAATGTGAACCGGGTTTGATGAGGCAAACCCCAATAGATAGCAAGGATGAAAATTCAGAAAATATAACAAAGAGTGTCAGTGAAGTAACTCTGTATATCAATGTGAAGCAGCTAGTAGAAAATGGTCAGTAGTAGTTTAGAAAGCTGATCAGGCCTGAGAAACATTCACCCTGAACCTGTCCCAAGTTGCCCAAGTTTGCAAGTAACGATTCACGGTATCATGTGAGATATGAATCAAGTTTTCCATATCATTTATTTTGTCTATACGATGGACCCACTCGTCCACAGATGGCACCACACTCGTCTTCCAAAAAGAAGGGATGAGCAGTTTGGCCGCGTTCAACATGTGAAAGGCTAGGGAGCGTTTATACACATGAAATCGGTACGCGTTATGATGTAGGAGCATACATTCTGGGCTAAATCTCAAATCCATACTGGTGATCTCGACTATTTTAGAATGGACCTGTTTCCAGAATGACGCAATCAGAGGACATTCCCACCAGATATGTAAGAATGAGCCCACCCCTTCCGAACACCTCCAACAGTCACTACTGACTCCTGTGAACATTCTACTAAGAGCTAGTGGAGTTCAGTACCACCTGGAACGTATTTTGTAGTTATTTTCTTGTGTCAGGACATTGATTGAACCCTT
>CM070038.1:79204144-79234910 GCA_036250615.1 Ptychadena robeensis
GGAAACAAACCGTCCAAGTATGCAGCGCCTGTAACTACATTATACACGTGCTTAAAACCTGTATGTCTTTCGTTATACTAGAATAAGGCAGTGTTGAATTCCTAAGAAGGAAAGAAGGAAACAAGCCTATGGACATACCAGAGTCAGAAGTTTTCAGTCCTTCGTCTCAAGATTGTGTCAACATTCCAAAGGTTTGATGTCCGTTTAAACTGTTCAACCGTCCATGTCTGTGTCAGGTCCCACCGCGTGAGATTTAGTCAGTACAGTCCAGTGTCCTATTTATTGTCGTTTGGGGCGGTTCCATGGCGTATCTACACCTACCAGCGTCCTGCACGCAACTGCACGCCACAAGCAAGGGACTGCGCATGTCCGTGACGTATGCGTGGCTCAAGACGGCAGGCAGGAACTACGTCATGTATCCCGACCTATGGGCGGATGCCCAAGACGAAATGGAGCGCAGAGCCAACCAATTAGCGCCTGCGCACCAACTCGTCCTGGATTGGCAGATGTAGAGGACAAACGGGTGCGTGGAGATCAAATGTGATCTCCACTAGTCCCTAGTACCCTTTGTCTCTGAGGTTATACCTCGATGTTATGTCTGCAGGGTTGGGTTACCTGGTGGAAAAAGGGGACTGAAACCGCGGATGGGGGCTAAATGCGAAAGGGTGAAATCCACAATCCAACAGTCCAGTAAACAATAAATGAACAAATAGCCTGACAGCCTCCAAATGCCCACAATGTAGTCATGCAGCTTCTTTAATAGGTGAGGTCAGGTGCAGGGTCCACAGCAGGTTCATCTCAATCCCTGTATAAGCAGTAGTTGATTGTTTGTTGGGCCGCACTCACAGACCAAAACCGTCTTTCAAAAATGTGCTTAAATTTATTGGAATTTAAAACCAGCGTTACAACATGACGCCCCCAGGTTCAGAGCCCCCTCTGACACGTTTCCCTCTAAATGTAGAGCTTATTCATAGAGATGGGACTGGAAAAACACCCGACATTTTAATAGACCGACATTCCTGGCCACACACTGCACCGCCCCTCCAACACAGCAGTGATTGATTATACCAATCACAACATCGGCTAGAAAGTTGTATATGCCTGAGCCTGATTTATGGTTATGGACAAAAAAAAATATTATTAATGTATATGTATGTCAGAAATATCAAATCTGTGGATATGAGTAGATTGTGGGTTAAAACTGGTTAGTACTGACAGCTGTCCTTAAACAAAAGAATGTCCCCTCGTTAGTATGCATGGAAAGTTTACAACACATTGTAAAAGGCCTCAGGAAGACAGGAAACCTCTTTTGTAGTTTTGGGTGAGATTCTAGGAATATCCAGTAATCTAGGGTTTCACATATTTATGTAAGTAGAGTCTCGAGATTCTAGATATATGAACTTCAAAGGGATTTTGGGTATAAAAATAAGAGGGTAGGCCAAACAGAAAGTAGATCAGCAAGGCCAACCAGTGAGAGGGCAGTCCACACATCAGAGGCCTGGGAGTCCAGACCAGAGGGTTACAAGTCAGCCAGATGAAAGCAGCCAACAGCCAGTCAGGTATACATTGTGCTAATGTCTGATTCATAGTTTGCCCAACTGTATTATTTTCATGTACTATTTTATGTTTTATGTATACATTGTTGCTGCATTCTGTAATATTGTACACAAGATATGTTTTTTTACTCAATTGTTCTGTGTAACTTTTTACTGGCGGCCGCCTTCTTCCGAACCTACATAAGGAATTTTATTATTGAATTAATATTCATATCTTAATTAGACGTGATTATTATTTTCCATAATATTAATTTTCTTACATGCCTGAGGTTTATAGTGAGAGCATGACACAGGTAGTGGGTTTGAATAACATAAGAAAAACATATACACAGAAAGTGTGCAAAATATGCATCAAACAAAAGTGAAAAATAAAAACAAAATTGCAAAGAATGAAGCAAGCATTTGCCGAAAATGTAAATACCTGTAATTACAAATCAGTTAAAGAATTGAAATTGAAAATAAGAAATCTGTAAAGGCCCCCATACACCTCACAATCTCGCCATACAATCAAAACCCTTCCACCAAAACCATGCAACATAAGGACCATTCACCCCATCAGGGTGGCCACCACATAGCTGCCGGTAGGTCCAATGGAGACTGCATGGATCGATCCCAAGGCGCACGGGGGTCTAAAGTGAGATATGCATATAAAGTACAGGTTTTTATCATTTTTATATTACCCTTACCAAAAGGGGAAAGTATGTCTACACATGTCTAGGTTAACCTTCCTAGCGCTTCTGACGGCACTATCTCGTCCTGAATGTGCAAATTGTGATATTCATATGCAAATTGGGATATCTTCAAAGAGCACACCTGGAATATCACCCCCATTGTCATTCCAGATGTGATCTTTGAAGTTAACCCTTTCAGAGAATGCCATTGTATTGGATATAGTGATAACTGTATCCAATACAATTCAAAACAAAAACAAAAACAAAATAAAAATTTTATTATAAACAAACATAAATACTGTTTTGAAATCAATAAATACTGTTTTGAAATCTTTCATACTAAATAAGTATTCAAGAGATTTAAGCATTCAAATGATACATTTCATAATTTTTTTATGTACTTTTTTTTTAAATAATTGTGTGTTTCAAACATTATTATAGTCAGGATGTCTATTAGACCCTTGTACGGACAGATTTTTGGAAGTTACATGCCTACAACACAAAAAAAAATGCCATTAGAGTCTATGGTGCGCTTCTGGTACAGAAATCTGGACTTCAGCAGTACGCTAGGGAGGTTAATAAATAGGTAAATATATATATATATATAAATAGATAAATCCAAAAGAGATAAAAGACGAAAAACTCTGGAGGAGTCGTCAAACATTGGAGATCATACATAGTTAACATCATTGAGATACTGATCTCCAAGTGGGTGCACAGATAGATGTATAAAGCAATGGAACAACAAAGATAGTCCTAGATATTGCACTATGAAGGGATGCTGTAAGGGACCCTTGCAGGACACATCCGTTTGTATACAGGATTCCTACTCAGTTTCTATACAGGATCCTTAATGCCAATAGTAATTTATCTCCCATTTGTGACTGAGGCCAGATGGAAAGCGTGTCCCCAAATAATATATATCCAGATGATTTCCTGTCTGGCAAGTTTATGAAACATATTTTCTAGGTCCCATAGTAATCCAGTTGATGCCCTGAATTCTTAAGCTGTTCACATTACCCCCATGTCTCTCATTGAAATGGATTGATACAGAAGTAGGTTAAAGCCTGGCATACACACACCGATTAGCGGCAGATTTTGCCGCGTGCGTGCTCTCGCCGTCGGTCAGTGGCAAAATTGGCTGCCAATCAGCTGGGCCGACATGGGATGACAGATCCCTGTCGCCCCACAGCTCGGCCGGCCAGAGAACGGACATGTCCGATGTTCTTTGACCGATGCCATTAACTTCAGTGAAGACCGGCGTCTTCATTTAAGGTAATGGCCGGCACACAATGCCCACCGATTAAGTCTGCCCAGGAATGCAGCGTAATGACGTCATCACGCTGCATTCCAGAGCTCATGGGAGCTCGTCTGTTGGCACCCGTCTGTGGGTGTATGGCAGGCTTTACTCTTTTTAATGTCATACAAATGATCATGAAGTCTATCTGACAGACGTCTGATCGTCCTCCACACATATCACTGCCAAGCAGTGCACTTAAGGTCCCCATACACGGGTCCGATTCCCAAGGGATTCCGGGACGATCAATTCCGGGCGCATGCACGCTAATCGATCGTCCCGGAGTCGTGTGAAGCCCACCTTGTCCGATCGATCATGTCCGATCGCTCGGGGGCCCAGAATCGGATCTGCCAGAGAACCAACATGTTGGTCTTTCTGATCCGATTCAGCACACATCAGGGGGAGTTGCCATGTGTGAAGTGATCGATCGGGCACGGAATCGTCCAGGAATCGGTGGCCCAAGGTGGTAGGGACAGGCTTAATTGGGCGACCGATCGGACATCCGATTCCCTCTGGCATCGCGGAATCGATCGGATGGGTGATCGATCGGCCATGGAATCGGAACATGTATGGCTAGCTTTAGAGGAGGGGTTCCCGGCCTATAATGGAAACATACCCTTAGGCTTAAGCTCCACTATGCGTTAAGGATGCATGGTGGAGCTGAAGCCAAAACAAAGTATAGCTATGTCTCCACAGCGTTGTTTGATCCATCGGGACCCCCTACGTTAAGCGCAGCGCTTGGGGGGAGTCCCAACAGATCACACTTTACCTGCCCGGGGGATGATCTGTTCTCACGGTGCTGAGCTGATCCGCTGATGCAGGGGTTAATGTAGTGAAATAAGTTAACCCCTGCATTAGCGGGTGTCTGAACAGAGCATCCACCGGGCAGGTACAGTGTATGTGATCAAACAACGCTGTGGAGACATAGCCTAAGGGAAAGACAAAACAGCGGGAAACCGAGAGCCATCAATCATCCCTGCACCTGCTACAGAGGAATGCAGAAACATGTAAAGGTATATACAGACATTTAAATAGAACAGTAACCATATCATGGCAGGAACAACACATATACAACTTTAGTGTATTCCACTACACTGTCTGAACTGCTTTTCTTGTGAAAGTTAGAATAACTTAGTACTAAGTCAATTCGACACCATGAGTCACCAGAAAATAGTAAACAATTGTATCATGAACCTGATCACATTCCGAACCTTTACTAAACCATATTACCTTTTACCCGCCACATTTCCTGAAGCCATTGTGAGCAATCCTATTTATTGCTATCGCTGTCATTGAGGAAGATATTGTGCTCACCTCTTGCCCAGCGCGCTAAACATTTGTGTTACAAAACCTGACTATTGATTGTAGCAGACATTAGCTTAGAACGTTCTATTGCTTTTATAACACTGACATGACAATACTGAATACGGGATAACTTCAGCCATACCTTCTGTGTTGCACAGTTGTGGACTTCTCTCCTGGAACTGCTCACTGTGTTATGTCATAGCGGCTCAGGCAGAGCATGTCTCATTTCCTGGCTGGGTGACGTCCAGCACGAGTTAGTCCTTTCCTCCCTAGAATCACTGTTTCTGGTTTGCAAATATAATCCCCTGTCTTCCAATGCCTTCCGTTATAGAATCTCAGCATCACATGTGGGTATTACCTTATACAGTCTATATGCCAATATCTATAAAATCAACTATTCTACACAGACATGAACCCATAGACAAGACATTTGCATATTAGCATTTATTGCACTTTTTAGAGCTAAAACGCTTATCAGATAATAGGAGTTTATGATTTAAAATGCAGAAATGTGTTATTGTTTATCAGGTTTAGCGCTTTTCTTTTATATAACGCCTAATGTCCCGTTTAGATGGAAGCCCTGTCGTTAAACTACCTCACTGAATTCAATCGAAAAGCTCTGCAGACGCCTGTCACCACTTTGCAGAACTCTTTTCAATCCTTTCTTGTGCTTAAGGGCTTGTTTCCACTAGAGCGTTCGGCAGTGGATGGATGCGTTTTTGATCGCGCCGCCACATCCGTGGCGATCGGACCTTTTTTTTCTGATCACATGCGATCTGGTGAATGACATGTCAATGGACGCGGCTAGGGGACGCAGTCGGGTATGGCACGTGATTAAAAACGTGGTAGGGTAGCGTTCTAAATCACATAAGTGGAAACTAACCAATGATTTTTAATGGAAGCAATTGACCATGGTGGCGCAAAATGCCATATATGGTAATACCCCCCCCCCTTCCCCCTACTGGTTTGATGTTCCTACTCTGTATTTCATTTTGTTTTTCCTTATGTTATTGGACTCATGTACTCAAAGTGCCCAAGGGTCAACCAATGTACTGCTGGTTGAAGTATACTGGAGTATATTCCTTGGAGTCCCTTTCCCTTGTGGGAATTGTCTATATTGATCTGCTTTAGTTTTATTTTATATAACTTTTTTCATATTTTGATGTATTTGTACTAACAATTCTTAGCAATAAATTACTATTGGGAAAAAAAGGTGTGCATCTTCGGCCGATCGCTCTAGTGGAAAGAAGACCTTAGAAGCCTGGGTGTGATCATATCACCAACGCAACTCTGCCGGACCTAAAATGCTTTCCTACCTCTGTACTGGTGATTTTTTAGGCTTCAAAATATTAAAATTTCAAGCTTTAAAAGCCAGTGCTTCAACCTTTCTATCTTTTCTGTAATAAACCCTTACAGCCATAGGGGCGCCTGGAGAGCATTAAAGTTGCTCAGGAGCGGTTCTAGGCTGCACAGTGCCCTGGGAAAGCACCTCCTCTGATGGCCCCCCAGATGACCTCTCATGACTTCTGGAAAGCTCTCCCGGGGAGGGGGGGGGGGGTTACTAGTGAGTCACAGACCTATAGACTCTGACTCAGCACTCCTCCAGTGACAACCCTCTCGCTCCCCGCATGCTTGATAGGGGGGTGAGAGAGTATGTGTGAATGCTGCCTTCCTACACTTCCCAAAAGCCAACTCATTGTATGTAAGAGGGCTAAAGACTCCCTTTTGCGCTATATGTGTTCTCAGAACTACACCACAGAACGTGATGTGGTGTGGTTCCCCTTGCATTTTGCTATGCATTACATTCCCTTTTCAATTAATAAAACATGAAGTTTTAAAAAGGTCTTAAATGCAGCAAATGGTAATGTCACATAAGGATCGCACACCACGTGGGTTGAAAGGTGAAAGGTGCTATAGAGGTGTACTGAGGCAGTAAGGTTTTTAGAACTGTGTTGCATAGAGTAAAACAGAATCCTAAAGCTGGGAATAGACGGTAAGATTACCGTCGATTCCCGGCCCCGATTTTGGCACTAGGGGCGAGAATCGGACGGCACTCTTTGTGTGCCACTCATTACTTTGGCTAGGGGCAGCCGTCCTCATCCGAACTAATGGGATCGGATTAAAATAACAGTCTTGTCGGATCCATGTGCGATCCGTCATGATGGCTGATTTTAGCCCAATCCTGCTTGTTGCTGCACCCGATTCCTGCACGACCTGGTCCCTAAGGGATGCGGGAGCGTGCATGGCATCCCATCGGTGGTCGGGTCGTGCAGGAATCGGAACATCTATGCCAAGCTTAATGAACAATGATCAGGTGGGTGGGTGGGTGGCATTCGGCTGCTGCTCCTGAATCCACAATGCTGTGTGCAGAGATTGCAAACATTATACAAGTGGTTTGGAGGTGGTTGTTAATCACTGAAAACTGCCCTTGTTATCTTTATCTTTAACAAGCTCAACATGTCTTGGACATTCTCAACCACCAGTGCAAATTTAGCCTTTCTTAAGCCCCCCATACACCATACAATTTCTGTACAATCAACTTTTCTTCTACTACAACCATGTAATATAAGGACCTTTCTCACCTATCCAATCACTATGTATTCTATCAGGGAGGACCCGGCACTACATAGCAGTGATCTTCCAATCACCTAATGTATTCTTCATGGGAGGACCCGGCAACTACATACAGTGATATATACCTTCCAATCACTATGTATTCTATCAGGGAGGACCCGGCACTACATAGCAGTGTGATATATACCTTCCAATCACTATGTATTCTATCAGGGAGGACGCGGCAACTACAAGCAGTGATAATATACCTTTCCAATCACTATGTATTCTATCAGGGAGGGACCCGGCACTACATAGCATTATATATACCTTCCAGTCACTACTGGTCAATTCTATGCAGGATGACCCGGCACATACATACGCAGTGTATATTATACCTTCCCGACATCTATGTATTTCTATCAGGAATGGACCCGGCACTACATAGCAGGATATTACCTTCCAATCACGATGTTACTTCTATCCCTATCAAGGAGGACCTACGTGCCCTACATCAGCATTGGATATATATCCCTTCCAGTCACTATGTTATTCTACTCTATAGGGAGGACCTGGCCCACTAACAATAGCAAGTGATATATGAACCCTCCAACTTCACTACTGTTGTATTCTATCAGGGAGAACCATGGCACTACTACTTAGCAGTGAGTATATAACCTTTCAATCACTAATGTATTCTATGCAGTGGAGGGCACCAGGCCAACTACATATAGCAGTGATGATATACCGCTTTCTATCACTGTGCATTCTGGTCCAAGGATAGAAGCAGGAACCTTACATACGCAGTGATATATCAGACATTCCAATCACTAGTATTTCTATCAGGGAGAACCAGGCACTACATAGCAGTGATATATACCTTCCAGTCACTGTGTATTCTTTCAGGGAGGACCTGGCACTACATAGCAGTGATATATACCTTTCAATCACTATGTATTCTATCAGGGAGGACCAGGCACTACATAGCAGTGATATATACCTTTCTATCACTGTGCATTCTATCAGGGAGAACCAGGCACTACATAGCAGTGATATTTACCTTCCAGTCACTATGTTTTCTATCAGGGAGGACCTGGCACTACATAGCAGTGATATACAGTATATCCTCCAATCACTGTGTATTCTATCAGGGAGAACCAGGTACTACTTAGCAGTGATATATACCTTCCAGTCACTGTGTATTCTTTCAGGGAGACTATTTATACAGGCTATATATTTTGGTATCTGTCTTCTTTATTGTTTGGTTATGGGTAGCCCTGGGGTCATGCTCGTTGGTCACGGAAAGAATGGCTGAGCTGTAAGAAAATATGTGCATTTCCTTTTCCCCCTCCAGCTTTGTAGCAGACTATGCTAGCCACACTTCAATATACCCTTCCTTATCTAGAGGAATATGGAGCTCCTCATATCATCGCTGCACCCAGCAATGGACTCCAGAGGACAACAGAAGGGGCAAACATTTCAAATTATTGGTTTGTAAAGAGAGAATCTTATTTTATTAGCTGCACTTCCCGGTTCAGGTTAAAAATATTTTATTTAACCATGATGAATATAGCCAGGAGTTCTGCCTTTATGACCCCTTACACTTTACACTCTAAATATGGCTTTGTCACAAACCAGCAGGTGTGAACCCACTGTGCCAGGAGTCCTACCTTCTCTAAGGGTGTTGTCTAAGTGAACCTGCTCCTTACAATACTCCTGAAAGTGGGGATAGACTTTCCAGAGGGGAACACCAGGTTGCTACCTCTTGAGGAAGGAGGTAGCTGGTCAGCACCTTTGGCCGCAATTACAGTCTGAAGTCTTTATAAATATGATGCCCCAAGCAGGGGTGTTCCTAGGGTTACTGGCGCCTTGTGCGAGCACGCCCTCTGTTCCCTTCCTCTCCTGGGTAGCGACGATGCTCAGATGCTGGATGCTCTTCACGCTCTTGTTGGGGGGGCTCTTGTTGGAGGTTGGCAGAACATGGAGGAGATGGGCAGTTTTACATATAGGCAGTATAGGCGAATGCCTACGATGCTGCCATGGGTAACTGCCCATATGTGAAACTGCCACTGGACACAAGCTTGGCACACCTATCCTCGGCTTTGTGTGGGAGCCTTAACAGTAAACCCCCCACGCATCACAATTTCACCATCTCCAAAACAAAAATGATGGAGTGTAAGATAGTGAGGAGCCTGCGTCACATCGCGCATACAGATGAAGAGGCATCTAAGGCTGTGTACTTCAGTATTTAGAGTTCTCCTTATCCTGGGAGTCTGTAATTTGAGGACTACATGTGTGTCTATATACAGGGGTGTACATAACTTTTTGGTGAGCTCCTCAGATGAGTACCAGGAGATGGTGTTTGGTACTCACCCCATATGTAGGGTGGTCTTCACTGTCTCACTCACTGTTCTTTGCATCAGCCTCTACCATGAAGGTAGATTCTGCTGCAGATGGACCTCCCTATGCATGATTGAGCCTCTGATTAGCTGTCTCCATCCACAGGTCATCAGCTGGCTTTGGGTCACATGTAACTCTGACGGTACAACACGTTTGAACCCCCAGATCTCATACCTCAGTAGTGCAACCCTGACATTTTCTGGCTTAGTAACTAACCCCTGAGACTACCTGCACTCCAAATTTCAATCTTTCATAGTCATATTTCAGTCACACAGTGCTTTTCTTTTGTCAGATTTTACCCTTACATATGTCTACTCTGACTTTCAACCCAGATCTTCAACACCCTTAGAGGTCCAGTCTTTTTGTAATTTACATTCCCAATGTCACACCCCTAACTGCAACCTTTCATAGTTATTCATATTTCCCTGCAGTTATCCAAGTGACATAAATTGTATACATTTAACATTTAGCAGCGGCCACCCAGACACAGAGTTCCTCCAAGTTGTTAGTACACATATGAGCTTTGTAACAATAATGCAGGTACGCATAGCTAGTTTTTTGCCCCTTTTGAGTACCAGAGTACCACTTTTGTGCCACCCTGTATATATATATATATATACAGGGGTGCACATAAGTGGTACTCTGGTACTCAAAAGGGGCAAAAAACTAGCTATGCGTACCTGCATTATTGTTACAAAGCTCATATGCGTACTATATACTGTATATATATATATATATATATATATATATATATCCCTAAATATATCACATTGCAGTAACACATTTGAAAATAACATAAAAAGCATAACCAATATAAAGTAAATGACATGACAGGGTCATGGCTGATAAATTAGGGGAAGTGAGAAGAACAGTAATGCCATTCTGTTCCATGAACATTATTGGTACGAAGCATGAACTGCTTTTACTAACCTTGGTATAATATCCTGCAGATATCTTTCTGTGCCTCATATGCTCTCACCATAAATGTTCTTTCTCGTATGCTCTCACCATAAATATTCATTCTTAAATATAATATCCACCTTATAGAAAAAATACAACACAAGAAAAAAAGGGATTTCCCAGCTGAAGCAATATATCTTTTTACCATATTGCTTTTTTTTTTTAAACAAAGATTGCGAAATTTTCTTCTTCAGCGAGACAATATGACAAGAAAAATATGTCACACAAATCCATAGCTGGCAATAAACAATGGTAAACAGTGATGGAGAGTTACCTTCAAATTGTGTGCAGGCTTAAAGTCCGAATACGAAATAATAACTCTGACTCAGACGCCGCTGAAGCAAAAGCAACTGCCAAGAAACTCTCACTTTTCTGTGGTCAGCAACAGAAATAATCAGCCGCCTAACCTTTTTAATACAACAGATTACAGTTCATATCACATAAATATTCTATGAATAGGATAAAGTATGAATGGGAGAGGCCAAGAAAAATAAAACTCCTACACAATGGTCTGAATAAACAGTGAATCAGATTCATGTCCATAAAAGTTGTCCGACACAGCTGTGCTTCTATTCTTGGGACTTATTTGTCAAGGAAATGGTTTGTCACTTAATGCATTTTCAAGGCACAGTACATTATGGCAAGGATGTTGTAAAAGGCCAAATCTATTATTATTATTATACGTTTTTATTTATGTAGCGACAACATATAACGCAGCACTGTGTTAGAGTTGAGATGCAACACAATATAACACACAGGTAAGTTATGACATGGGAGGAGTTGAGGACCCTCCCCAATCATGCTTACAATCTAATAGGTTGGAAAACAGAGTATGGAATAGGTGGGGGGGGGGGGGGGGGGGGGGGGGGGGGGGGGGGGGGGGACTGGCATGGTGGTGATTTTAGGAGTGAGAAGACTGAAGCGGTGGGTTTTTAGGGCATTTTTGAAAGTGTTAAATGTAGGAGCAAGTCTAATGGGACAAGGGAGAGAGTTGCTGAGGGTAGGAGCAGCCCTAGAGAATGATGATGTTATGAGTGGGGATGTCATTAGTAGTCCACTGAACCTCCTGAGGAGCATATAAAATGCTGGCACAATTTTTAGCTCATTTGGAGGTCCCCAGCATGATTTCCGCAAGCGACACCCCCCCTTTCACATGGTGGCCTATAGAGGTCTACCCACTGCCCCTTTCGCGTCACCGCTGACGCGATCGGGGTGGACCCAGAAAGATTGGAGTCTACAGAATCGGATAGGTAAGTTTCCCTGCAGTTATCTGCAGTTTGCATCAATGATCCAGATGATGTGAGGACTTGGGACCGCAATACAGGTGAATGGTGTCCAGGATAAAGTCTTTAGACAGACATTATTTAAGGATTATTAAGGATATTTGCAAATCTGCCTTCTCAAAAAATGTTAAAATGTTTCCACCACCAGGTGACATTCTGCATTCCCCAGTTGTTTTTTGTGCATATTGTACAATTATACAGCGGTGGTAGTGAGTATGTGGCACGTTGTTTTCACTGGCTAAATGCCCTGCTCCACCAAAACAGTTGTATTGCTCAGGGCCTTTTCTCCCCTTATATGGCAGAACCCGCTGTTCAGATTCCTATAGGGAAGAAGGGCGCCTGTGTCGGCCACCAGATATATGTGCAAAGGAGGGCTCATGCATACCTGCCCTCGGTCCCTGTGGAGATCTGAACAGAGCATGCTGCCGACCTGGTCCACCTAACCCCCTGGTCCACAGGGGGCCTGCAGCACGAACTTGCATAGAGCCCTTAATGGCTAGAAACAGCACTGGACTTATTCTATTGTAAACCAACAATTTTGCTATCATTGTATGAAGCACACATTAAAAAGAAATACATTTGTGCACATTGTGCGCACATCCATTGCGTTAGTGCATACCTCAAGAAGTCTGTTTCTTAATCCCAGTGATTGGTCTGAAGATGCCCTTTTGGAATCTGGACCTGGAAATAAAGAACAGAGGTGGCTCTTAGCATGGCTTTCCAAATAAAACTTCTTAATTTATCTGTCTCTGTTTGAACAAAAAATCTAATAAAAGAGAAAATGCTTTGTTTCATCATTCTATCCCAGGGCTACTCAAATATGAATTTGAAAGGTCCACTTACCAAATTTCCATTAAGTCTGAGGTCCGGAGTTTGGAATTTTACCGTGCACCGCCAGTGGATCGGCACATTTATATAAATATTCTTCCTATCGTCTATACAGGACACAGTCTCAAACATATGTCATTAATAACTAGACAAGGGGCACCTCACAAGTATATATTGAGGGGTCAGTGGTGGGTAAAAGGGGTAGGAGGACCTGAGGAGCCCTGGGATGGCCATTTTCTCTGCTCACAAAGCTTTCTTGAGGAAATATTGATATAAATTCAAGCTTTTATTAACCTTCCTGGGCAGGGCCGCCATCAGAAATTTCAGAGCCCAATACTAGGTAATTTTTCAGGGCCCCATTGCACTAGCACTCCTTTCTGGCTGTAATGCAGTGTGGGGGAGGAGGCGTGGCTGAAGCATCGGCTCAGGCTCTCACTAGTGAGTATGGAGGGGAGGAATGAGCAGGGGACAAGCAGGAGCCGCCGGTCCACATGCGACCCTATTTGGGTCCGGATCTGGACCTGGGTCCGCCTATTGAGTACCCCGGTTCTATCCATAAAGGTTGGCAATCTATAGAGCTTCAATACTTACTGAAGCCAGAATTTCTTAAGTAAAAGTTTGTTGGACTTTTAGAAACATGTTAGCCAAAATTATATCCTGAACTATAACGACCAGAACCAAGGGGACTTTTAGGTCACCCAAATTAAGCTTTAGTTGCAATGCCATCATAACAATTTTCTCATGCTTTACAACATAACAACATTTAGCTACTATCTAGTATTATACCACATTGTGACACAAAGTTATAAATAGTTACACACAACTGTCAGCAATGATCACATGACCAGGAGGTATAAGGAGGTATAAGTAAAGGGGTGGAACTCACAGGGCGAAATCATTCAATATGAGGGGTGGGTGATGAAAGTGCAGCTCCTGATATGGAGGACAGATAGGAGTGAGAACACAAGGTGCAAGACCTAGTGTAACAATGCAAAGTAGTGTTAATGATTAGGTAAAAGATTCAATAATTCTCACTCACAATAATGTAGGTACAATGCGAGCTGATCAAGGAGTAGTGATAAGGATATAAGTTGCCACGTGTCAGTAATATGGTTCCTACACCACCCATAACCAGAATCTGAAGAATCTGTAACCTGGATGTGATTTCATCCTAGTATCCACACGACTGAAGAGACCCATACGCCCGGCAACTCCTATTCTTGTAGGAGACCACTTCTCCTTGCTAAGCATGACTTGTACCTCTATTATTTAGAGTGCTCTTTTAAGCCTTTACACTTAGGGCCACACTATATGCATTGCGGTGTGTTTTAAAAATGCATGCTTTTTTTTACTGCACACGTTTTTACATAGACAACCAATGTTACCATTCACACTGTATGTGTTGCGTTTTTTAAAACTCACTGCTGTATGCATTTTTGATTAATTTTTCCTGCATTTTTTATTCATTTATTCAAAAGCGCAAATGCAAAATGTAAACGCAGATGTAATGTAAAAAACGACTGCGTTTTTGTACATATGCAGAAACACATACCTATAAAAAATGCATGCCTTTAAAAAACGCATATAGTGTGAATGCGTTTTTTATAAACAAGTGCGTTTTTACATTACTGCGTTTTCTCATAGAAATTTTACCATTCAAACTGCATTTTTTTTTTAAAACGCAGCTTTTCTGCTTGAGTTTTTTTTTAAAACACCCCTATGCATGCATTTGTATGCATTTTTTGTTGCTTTGTTTAAAAACACAGATGTAATGTGCAAAACCTATGCGTTTTTGTATATACAGTATGCCTAAATGCATGCCTTTAAAAAACACAAATAGTGTAATAGGCCCCTTAATGCATGGATAATATGTATTGTAGATGGGTAGAGGAGGTCCTCCAAAGGGTTGTTTCCACTTGGGAAATCTCCCATGATTATAATCGCGGGGCGGAGATAGCGGCCATGCATTTGGATGGGTCATCCCCACATCTGCGATCGGGTGCGGATGTGGTGCGGTCCAGGATCTGAAATACGGTGTAGGCAATATCCCTACTTCAGGCTATGTCCCCACTTCAGCGATCTCCTGCACATTTTTATGGCAAGCAATCAGGAGCGATCTAGCGCCCATAGAGAATGAATGGGGACGTGTTAAAAAGTCTTGTATACAAACTTAACGTGTCCATTCATGTCTATGGCCATGATCGGGACGATTGGCTGCAACCGCCTGATTGCGGCTATGGGGCGAGCCCCTTCTAATGCATTGGTGCAATTGCCCACGATCGCTGCGCTGCAATTAAAATTGCAGTGATCATGGACAATCGCCAAAGTGAGGAAATAGCCTTAGCAATCTCCCACGATTTAAAACATGGCTCACCACGGTTTTGATGGCGGGCTGCGGACAGTCACGCCCAATTGCACCAGATTGTTTGCCATAAAAATTGCGTAATGTTGTAAGCACATAGTACATTGTACAATCATTCTGCATCAAATAGCGGTTAAGCCTACAATATTGTGGTATTCGACTCAATAATTTCCTGTACAGACAAAATAGCCAGTAATTGTGCAATGTATAATGATTTGCAAAATTTTAAATATTCCAAGATTTGCAAAACCTTTGTTTTTGTAATTTTTTGTTTATATTTGTTCTGCCCATTTCATACTTTGTAAAAAAAAAAGTGCTTTGGGCAATCAAAGCAACTTTGCATGCATATATTGTAGGTCAATGGAACCTCCCCATCCCCCCTCTTTGGCATCATAAATAAAGCCGAAGTTGCAGACCTGGAACAATCGCCGAGTTCCCCAATGCTCAGTATTGCCACTGGCTCACCAGGGATCGGTAGCTTTGAGGTACACTCAGGGCAAAATCCAGGTTTAACTCTGAGGTATGAAATCTGGGGGTTCAAGCGGTATTGTACTGTGAGAGTTAGGGCTTGTTTCTACTTTAGCGATCAACCGAGCACGGACGCGGTGCGGACCACGATCTGAAACATGGCTTACCGTGTTTTTGATTGTGGGCGCTTGCGGGGTGCACGTGGCCGATCGTGGCCATAGAGATGAATGGATGCGGTTAAAAATTGCATCTCCATCCTTGGATTCTTAACCACGCCCATTCACTCTATGGACGCGATCAGCCAGAAAGCGGAAGGGGTGGGACAGTACATCTTGCCACATCTTCCTGCTTGCAGGTCTGTGCCGCAGTTTGAATTGCTGGAGACCGCAGGAGATCATTGGGTGCTAGCGTGCTTCGATTCAAACCACGGCAAATTGTGAAAGTGGAAACATATCCTTACATTTGACCCAAAGACAGCTGTTGATCTGTGAATGGAGGATCAGGGAGGTCCATCTGGAGCAGAATCTACCATGCAGGAAGCTGAAGCAGAGGACAGTGAGGAAGATACTTATAAAAAACATACTACATATGGGGTGAGTACCACATATCATCTCCTGGTACTCATCTGAATAGATCACTAAAAAAGTTATGTGCAACCTTTTGGGATGCATCTGAGTGCGGTAGCTTCCTAAAAATGTATGTGCACCCCTTGGTAAGCATCTGAGTAGCTCACTAAAAAAGTTATGTGCACCCCTTTGAGAAGCACCTGAGTAGCTCACTTAAAAAGTTATGTGCACCCCTTTGAGATGCATCTGAGTACCCTGTTTCCCCTATGATAAGCCATCCCCATAAAATAAGCCTACCCCTGATGTTTGTCCAAAAACGTTAAAATAAGCCACCCCCCACCAATACCTGCCCCTGCACGAATATCCCATTCGGGTGGTACAATGGGTAACTGTGTGCCTCTGTGTGACTCCGTCAGGGCTGGCTGCAGTGCAGGAAGGACAAGCAAGCTGCTGATCCCTGCCGTAACGGTGTCTGTTACCCGGCCTTACCAGTAGAACGCATAAAAAGTGAGTCAGTGAAGGAGACAATAATTGGCACAGAGTGATCAAACGGGACAATGAATGACACAGTGATCAGTAGGGGACGATGAATGGCACAGAGTGATCAAAGGGGAATGTCAGTGATCAGAATAAGACATCCCCCTGAAAATAAGGTCTAGGGCATATTTTGGCGTTTCAAAAAAATAGAAGACAGCGCCTTATCTTTGGGGAAACGGTAGCTCACTAAAAAAGCTATGTGCACCCCTTAGTAAGCATCCTCTGGAGCATTCAGACCTGCTACCTGTTAGTGGTAGGGGGCCCGAAATTTATGATGGTGGTACTGATGTGAGGACCATACCTGTCAACCCTCCTGTCAACCTTCCTAGCGCTTCTGACGGCACTATTTCGTCCTGCACTTGCTTATGCAGTATTGCAGCTGACGAGATAGTGCCGTCCAGCTAAGCTCACAATCCCCGCCTGCACACTCTGCTCTGTGCGATCTTATGCAAGCCGGCTGTGACACCTCTACCCGCCTAATCTGCACATGAATGTCCCAATTTGCACATGAATATCCCAATTTGCACATGAATGTACTTTTTTTATAATAATTGTGTGTTTCAAACATTATTATAGTCCGGATGTCTATTAGACCCTTGTACGGACAGATTTTTGGAAGTTACAATCCTACAACACAAAAAAAAATCCATTAGAGTCTATGGTGCGCTTCTGGTACAGAAATCTGGACCTCAGCAGTGCACTAGGGAGGTTAAAGTAAATTTTTTTTAAAGACTACAACTTCTGTAAGGGAATTACTTCTGTCCTTAAAACTCATTCTGTGGATATGTCCTCATTAGACTCTCAAAGACATTTCAGGAACTCTAAAAATAGTATACATTCTGATGACCCATCTTGCTCAGATGCACAGCTTGGGCTTTGTCATTGCGCCCCGATATATATGTGTTAGAAAAGTATCACCCACTCTTTATTACAGAAATGCCATCAGAGGCAAAAGCCACACGTGTAGTCACCACATAAAGAAGTGTTGTCACCACAGCATAGCATAACATTTAAGAAAGACTTTCACAGCTGGCTCATTGGCTAATATTTATGTTAAACCTGTATAGAATATTTAACATTTATATTGGAATTCTAGTGTTGGAATGACATATTTTAAGGTTTCATTCACGTTTATAAAATGGAGCCTAGTTTGCCCACCCACGTGACAAGCCCCTTGGAGGGAACCCACCTGTAGGCGCGCTCCTATTGGCGTCCTCGTTCCTGCCAACGTGTGTCAATCAGGGCTACCCGCGCCGGCTCCGCACACACTCGCGCACGTTCTCGTAGCTGGCCGCCATATTGTAGAGAATTGTGAGTGACGTCACGGCTGCTGAGTAACTCCGGTATACCACGGAGGGGGCTGTACACGACTGAAGTGTTATTGAGCAGTAATAGAGGTGTATTTTATATCGTGTGCTTGTCATACAAGAGGAGGCAGGAGTTCCCTGAGACGTGCAGGCTGCAAAACCGGCTGCTTTGTGTGATTAGCATTGTTGGGGTTACGTCATTGTGTATACATGCACCTTTACTGATGTTACGTCATTGTGCATATATGCACCTTTACTGATGTCACGTCATTGTGCATACATGCACCTTTACTGATGTTACGTCATTGGGCATACATGCACCTTTACTGATGTCACGTCATTGTGCATACATGCAACTTGCTGTTCTTCAAGAACATGTTAGGTATGACAGTGACAGTGGGTCATTGCGCTACAGCAAGGGTTAAATACTTTCATGTGTACTGAGGTCTCAGGAAAAGAAACTAAGGGTCCCCATACACCTTTAGATTTCGCTGTTAGATTTCCTTTAGATCTTTTGTTTTACCAAAACCATGTAATATGAGGGACTTTCTAAACCATCAAGTCTACCTGTGTTTATCGCAGAGGACCCTATACTTCATAGTTGTTGGTAGATCTAAAGGATATCTGACAGAAAGATCTAAAGGTGTATGGCCAGCTTAGTGGAATGTTTGCACTATTACAGGATTGGCGAATCTTTTAGAGAACGGGTGCCCAAACTGAAACCCAAACCCACTTATCTTGAAGTGCCAGCATGGCAATATAACCTGAATTACACACAAATCATATACACACATGAAACATGTAATCACACAACTACTTTCTTATAAGTCAGAATATATCTCCATTGCGTTGTGTGCTCTGTCGGTACCCCCTACATTAAGCGCAGGGGTTCCGATGGAGCACATACACATTACCTGCCCCTCTGTTCACATGGCGTTGAGCCGATCCGCAGATGCAGGGGTTAACATAGTGCAGTACATTAAACCCTGCATCAGTGTATGTGTCAACAGAGGATCCGCCGGGCAGATGAAGTGTATGACCCCACCAAGCACTGCGCTTATTGTAGGGGGTCCCGACAGAGCACACAAAGCAGTGGAGACATAGAACAATGGAGGGTATGGGGCACTGTGTGCAATCAGAAGAGAGGGAAAGACAACTGACAGCATTGAGAGCCAATAAGCTGTAGTTCTCTCCTCTGTGCTGGCTGAGGACTCGCATGCCCACAGAGAGCTCAGAGTGCCACAGGTTTGCCATCACTGCACTATACCCTCTCTTCTAGGTCATCCCTGACTCCTTATCACTTAAGCTTGCCATACACGTATAACAATTGAATTAATACAGATAACATTTGATTGAACACGTTTTTTGGTGTAAAATCTATTGTTTTACATCAATTGAACGAAAATCAAACTGTGTATGGCCACCTTAACCTCCCTAGCGCTCTTGCAAGGTCCAGATTTCTGTACCAAAAGTGCACCATAGACTCTGGAATTTTTTTTTGTGTTGTAGGCCTGTAACTTCCAAAAATCTGTCCATACACGGGTCTAATCGACATCCGGACTATAATAATGTTTGAAACACACAATTATTATTAAAAAAAGTACATTAAAAAAAATTATAAAATGTATCATTTGAAGGATAAAATCTCTTGAATAATTTGGTATGAAAGATTTCAAAACAGTATTTATGTTTGTTTATAATAACATTTTTATTACAATTGAAAATGTGTTTTGTTTTTTGTTTTACTTTGAATTGTATTGGATACAGTTATCACTGTATCCAATACAATGGCATTCGGCACTCTCTGAAAGGGTTAACTTCAAAGAGCACATGTGTAGATGACACTGGGGGTGACTTTCCACATGTGGTCTTTAAAGATAGCCCAATTTAAATATGAATGTCCCGCGGACCCCCCCGGGCATATGCAAATTGCAAATTGAGCTGGGAGAGGGGTGACATGGCGAAGCCAGCTTAGAGCATCCCCCGGGATAGCACAGAACAGTGAGTATGTGTTGCTGCCGGGGGATGTGAGCTTAGCTGGACGGCTCCATCTCGTCAGCTGCAACACTGACATGAAAGTGCAGGACGAGATGCAGCCGTCAGAAGCGCTAGGAAGGTTAAGCCTCTTCCAGAAGAAACCCTTCTCCCTCCTTACAGTGCAGAGATTATGGCCTTGCATTGTAAAGAGAAGATGCTAAGGGATAAGGGATAACAAAACCTTGCAGGAATGCAGACTCAGGTAAGTAAATACTTTTACTTGAATACAGAATTTTAGTAAGAGTTCAACTATTAAAGCCTAACCTAGAGAAGATCCTAAGGTTTGCATGAGTTAAGGTCCCCATCCATGGATCACTTTTGCGGCGATTGATCATTTGGGAATCAAACACGGCTACGCTTTCCCGCCCGAGGAAAGGTCGACATAACATGGCCTTATGCTCCCTCCCTCCTAACTTCCCACTCTGCACATTATTTCAGGGTGGGAAAGTAGGAGGGGGGGTTCATATACCAGATGGTGTCTGGGGTGACGTCTAAGGGCTTGATTCCACTGGTGCGATTTGCCGCGGCTGTATCTGCGCGGCTGCAGCCTCTCCTGCCGGCACCCCAAGCTGTTTTCATCCGGATGCACGTGTACGTCCGTGCGTTCAGATGAAAACTCTGGGCAGCCCCCATGTAAAAGGATGCGGTCGGTTGCGGTTTCTGCACGAGAACGCTGAAGCTAGTGTTCGGAACCACACCACATCCGCATCCGCACTGCATCCACACTCAGCCGCACCAATGGAGCCTGGCTGATGCTTTCCCTATGGATGCGGTCGGAGGGGCGGCAGCCGCGCGGACACAACCGCGGCAAACCGCATCAATAGAAACAAGCCCTAAGAGTGTGCATATCTACGTAGGTTGAGAACCACTGACTCAATGGTTCATTTGAGGGTCATTTCACACTTGCCACAAGCGTTGCAGGCTAACAAGTCTTGCGCTTCTCTTTGTTACACATCCTAATGTATAGGAGGCTCAAGCTTTGGGCTCAAGGGCGCTATGTGTTAATGTGCTGCGTTGCGTGGTAATACATAACACAACGTTAGGCCTACAGAAACCTGTGTACCCTGTGGTAACGTTATGTCGATGCCGTAAATGTGACCCAGGTAGGTCACATTTCTTGATTATATTTATGTATTTTTGACTTTTGTTTTGCTTTTTCTAGGTGGTAATGGCAAGCACTTCTGCTTTCCAACATGAAAGTAAAAGTTACAAACGCAAGAAAGAAATGGAGGTAAGAATATGGATTCCTTTTGTCTACTTTGTAAGTCTAAAAAGTCGCTCCAAAATTGTTACTGGCTTACTGTACTTACCTCCTCTGCTCTCATCTGTGGCAATCGCCATGTTTATTCCAGTCCTCTGGAGATTAATAGCTACAGTAACATGTACGGCCATGAGGGAGTCAGATATAATGGTTCTCAATGAGAAAGAGAGCAGCCACATAGACTTGTATACAGATGTGATAAGGTGACCGCATGCTATATTGGGAGTGAAAGCTGCTGCGGTGAAGACAGAAGTGGAGGGTTGTTGAGGAACATGTAAAAATATCTCATTACAGGTAAAGTTTCTTAAGGGGGTTTCTCAGTGAGGGACACAAAGTACATCATCTGAGTTTAGGTGCAATCTAAGCTTCTTTTGACTTAATAGGGACAAAAATCATATGTAGCCCCAAACCTAAAACTACAGAGGCAGTGAAAAGTGAAACCCTGCTGTTAAGCCCCCCATACACCTTACAATCTAACCATACAATTTCCTTTAGATCTACTAACAACTATGTAGTATAGTGACCTCTGTGATAAAATATATAGTGATTGCAAGGTTTACAATGATCCTCATATTACATCGTTTTAGTAGAAGAAAACCATGTGTACAGAAATGATATGTTAAGGTGTATTGGGGCCTTTAGTGTGAAAGATTTAATTGGTGGGAGCAGTTTTGTGCTACCTGTCCCACCAGCCCCACCCCTCCTGGTACCCGATCTCACCTGACCTGACACCAATTGCTCATGTAAAGGTGGGGGGATAGGGTGGGGAGTGTGGGTAATTAAAAAGGACTGAGGATAGAATAGAAGGTCAGAAGTGGATTGCTGCACAAAAGATGCAACATTTATTCATACAACTGTGTTAGGTCTGTGCCATGCATGGGACAGGCAATGCCACTGAGAGAGGGGCCTTCCATAACAAGCAAAGAAATGATATATAACTTATTGTGAATATACAGTTTGAGTTTAGGTTTCCTTTAACAAAAACATTTTCAAAGCTAACCCCACATGCCATTTTTAAAATACTGTGCTGAGTACTTTTCAAATTTGTTTAAATGAGAGTAAGGGCTTGTTTCCACTGATGTGGATGGCTGCCGTGCTATCCGCGCGGCTGTAGCCGCTCCCGTCCGCACCCCAAGCTGTTTAGCATGCGGATGCATGCGGACGTCCGTGCGGTAGGATGTGGACTTCAGGCATGCCCCATGTTAAGGGATGCGGTTGGTTGTGGCATCCGCACGAAAACGCTGTAGCGAGCATTCAGAACCGCACCGCATCCACATCCGCACCGCATCTGCGCATATCCGCACTTGGCCGCGCCAGTGGAGCCTGGCTGATGCTTTGCCTATGGATGCGGTCGGAGGGGCGGCAGCCGCGCGGAAACAACCGCAGCAATCCGCACGATTCCGCATCAGTGGAAACAAGCCCTTAGTAGGAAAGGAAGGAGGGCCATGAGGAGTAGCAATATTATATTGTTTGTTGGCTTTTATGTGTGATAAACAGAAATTAAATCCCTCCCCCCAAATAACATACAATGATAAACAAAAACAAGTTCATTTAGATTTTTCGATAAATCTAAACATTAAAGTCGACCTATTACTAAATCGTTTTAATTAAAAAAAACTCTCTTATACTTACATTTACCTTTCAATACTGTCCCTCTTCTTCGCACTGACAGTGTCCTTTGCTGAAGTGCTCACTTCCCCACAATAGGGGAAAGGCAACATGGGACAATTGAAATTTTTTCTTTACTTGTTTTTTTTTCTTGATTGCATGTATAAGTGCTTGAAGGAATATGGAGTACATTAGGTGAGTATAGGTCTGCTTTAAATAATAAGATATTTAAAACAACGAGGGTGTCACGTTTGAGTTCCAAGTCCATAGGAAACCTGTATACCTTTCACACCTTTCTATAGAAACCCATGTACCTTTCACACCATACTACATTGTAGTTTTGCCCTACTAGCTTTACCAGACATTCTTATTTAAGTAACTGTGGTTTTAGATTTCACCACTAGATGGCTGTACTGTCCTTTATATGTTGTAGACGAAGGTATTTACTAATACAGCAAGTAACGTTTGGACTACTGCCATAGAGATAAGAATCCTCAGTGCTATCATAACTGATACTTTGTAAGGGTATGTTTCCACATCCGTCAGGACCCCTACGCTAAGCACATTGCTTTGTGGGAGGTCCCGACAGAGCACATACACATTACCTGCTCGGCGGATGCTGTGTCCTCAGATCGCTGAGCTGATCCGCCGATGCAGGGTTAAACGTAGTCGAGTAAGTCAACCCCTGCATCGGCGGATGTCTGAACACAGCATCTGCCGGCCAGCTAAAGTGTATGGGATCCGTGGGGATGTCTGCCAAGCACATCGCTTAACGTAGGGGTCCCGACGGATCACACAACGCTGTGGAAACCCCTGCTAAGAGGTGGCCCCTTGGGTGTCGCTCCGCGTTCCCCAGAAGGTAGGCACAGCAGCAGCTAATCATTTGTATTTGTGCTTACTTCTCCTGAAGAAGCGAGTGAATCTTGCGTAATGCATCGAGTCAAGCATATGTACTTCTCACCATGTTTCACTATTATGTGTATACTTAATATGTGTAAATAAATGAAATGCTCTTTTTAAGCTAAACTTTTGCACACTTACACTTATTGCCACCATTCATCATGAGAGTTCCATAGGCTACCAGGGTGCAATTCTTTGTTCTCTTGTTCATGATTTAAGGATGTTGGCAATTTTGGACATATACAAGGATGCAGTGTATTTCTTGTCCTGCTACAAATGTGCTGAAAAAACAATGGTGCTTCATTTAAATGGAGGTCAATGGCCCTTACCTTTTCGGCCTCATCGATGACACTGGAGAGGACCCAGAAAGATCGTCAGAGATGCTGCTACAGAGGGATTCCGCTGGCTTCCTCCAGATAGGTAAGTATATCCAAGTATAGTTAAGGGGGGGGGGGTGCCATGTTCATGGCGTCATTGATGGCATGGTGATGTGTACTGGAAAGCAGGGAAGGCAGGCAACACAAGCAGAATACTGATGATGCTGGCCATGTGGGCTGGAAAACCCCACTCCCTATGCAAGTTTGTTGTTGTTAACTATGATGCTGTGCCCTACCCTCTTTGGTGTCACCAGAAGCTCACCGAGCATATGTGAGTATGCCCAAACCCAGCTCCGGTCACGTTTGTTTTGTAAACGACCTCTGTCCAAACTGGGTTCAGGTTAATCGAGTCGTTCAGTTTTTCTAGAATTTTTTGTAAGATACCTCAGCTTATTCAGTCGGCTTATACTTGAGTATATACACGGTGTACATATTCCTACGCACACACAATCATTTATAAATATATAATTCATGGATTGCTAGAAATCTGTGACTTGGCATAAGCCAGATAAAATGTATCTCTGATAAGATTATTTAAGAGCCATTATACTTTAGCTATGCACATCTGCATCTTTTTAATGAATCACCTAATTGTGTCATGTCTTTCAAATGCTGATAGGTCCTAGACTCAGAAATGCTTCAATGTGCAGCAGCATCAAATCAGCCATCTTCTTGTTCAGATATCTCTCAAAGAGGAGAAGGAATCTTTGATGCAATATTCAAAGGTTAGTATTACAGATTGTTATTGCATAGTGAATGTAAGCATTTTTTTTTTAAATCACATTTGCTTTCTTTCAACAGATTTTGAAGAAATAAACCTACTATTTTCAACGTTTACAAAGGTATTAAGGTAAATATGCATCCTAAACAATCTGGCTAACATTGTTACTACTTAATGAATGAAGTCAGCAATATTCCTGTTAACGTTCAGGATAATTGAGGCTGTATTTAGCCAGGCAGACATGGTTATTAGGCTGTGAAAAGTCTGTCAACAACTGCCATGAAATGAGCCCCAAATGTATTTCTAGATCTTGTAGATCTGTTGCCTTGATCCAGAGGTTGCTAAGGTTTCTCTGTGCTGTTGACCTTCCATATGAAGGTCACAGACAGTGAGCATAAGTGTCTTCATAAACAATTGGATCAATGTAACCACTTAAAGGGGATATATACTAATAAAAAACACTCGCTAGCTGCCATCATTGTGGGGGTTAATGGGTAGTCAATGTAAGGAAAATGAAGTACAACAGGTGAGTGTAGGTCCACTTTAGGCATCATCCTTATACAACACATAGGCTACATTTACATGCTTGTTTCCTAGCTGCTGTCAGTCCACAGGCTAGGAAATGACCTGTCTGCAAATGCCAGCAAAGTTGTGCAGGCGTTTGCGGGTCCTTAAGTTATCAACCCTGCAAAAGCCCAAAAAAATGACCTGTGGACGCTTTGTTAAATCCATCCCTATTCAAAGTAAATGCTGGCACGGTCGTCCGTGCGTGGCCAATCTGCTGAGAAATCGACATTTCCAGCTATAGTCATTTTATCTTCTTTTTACCCCTTTTCTTTTTTTTACAATTTAATACCCAGTATCAAGCACATTGTGTGTATTTTATGCATTCTGTTTGTAGTTGAAAATTACAGAACTACAATAAACATATAATTTAAATACTGCTTTGATGTGTCTAATATTATTAAAAAAAATTACTTTCTGCTGTTTTTTTAGTGAGCAGTGTGCAACAGACCTTCTCTATGTGGAAGAATTTGATGACATTCTCAAAGAAGCCAAATCAACAGAAGCTCAGTTAAAACAGAAGCGGGAAAGCCTTAAGAACCAACTAACTATGATTGCTGATACTTTACAAAAATAAACTATACCCTAGCTGATATGTGTAAGTACTGTATGTAGTGTTTAATGTCCAATCAAAGAAAACAAAACTACATACAAATGATTATATTGTGAAATGAGAATGCGGTTTTTTTTGGAAGTTCTAATTAATAAACATTGTTTTTAAATTTTCTCTGCATAGTGTTTGCTATTATAAAACTAATTAGATATTAATATTAGAGTTTTCAAATTCTCCCTGTGCACTTAGCCAACTTAGCTAGCACCTGGGATTGTAAACCATTTGAGGGAGCTATGCTCCTAGCTACCAATTATTTCCTGTTCCCCATGAAATAAAAAACTGCAATGTAGTCTAGCCAAGTATTAGGACGTAGCAAAGAAATATATAGGTGACCATGCAGGCAAAAGATGTATAGTAAATGGTCAGGGGTTAAGTTCAGATAGCCCACTAAGGTCCCCAAGAGGGTACCTCTCAATGGTGTCCACATGTGAGTTGCTCCACCGCTATGACCCTAGCTGTCTTTGGCATGGCCAAAATGGGCACCACAACTCGTGTATCCCACTTGGCTTTTGAACCCTGGAGACTGTTGTACTGGTATTCATATGTGGAATGTGCACCCAATAATGCACTCAGTTCGTATATATAGATGGCTTTACTAATGATATGTAATAAAGTCACAATTGTTTCTGTATATGTCTGGAGTGTACACTTTTAGTGGAGTCGGAGTCGAGGGGTCGGACACAATTTTGTGTACCTGCAGCCGGAGTTGGCAAAAAATTAACCAACTCCGACTAAATTAAAATGGGAATAAAAAAAAATAAAAACTGCAACTTCAAATGTCATAATTAACTACTCTGTTATAAGAATAAATGCATGCGGTGCATAACCTTAGCGCAAAACAAACACGTTAAATGACCATTAAGCATGCTGCACATTGACTGTATGCATCACTACATGGGACATAATGCACAGTTAAGGTGCAGCACCGCTTTCCATTGTGTTGTGCTCCGCTGTGAACGCAGCGCCCACTGTGAACCTCGCCGAACTCTCGCTGATATATAAGTAAATGTTTTTTGCAGGACTAGAGACGCTTGTGTAAGTGAAGGGAATGGATCGCCAAAAGTTCAAGACTGAAGTTGTAAAACATTTGAAAATCCACTGTAATTCAGCTGAGGCGACAAATACTTAGATTGTTAGCTTCCACTTTACACATGACTTTGGGATTCAAGGGAAATCATGAACAAAATGTTTGTCTTTTGCTTTAATTGGCAATTACAGTAGAGTGTTGGTTTCCTAGCCAGTGGTTCTGTGGTTAATGTATGTTGCCTTCCTTTCTTTCAATGGATGTAAAAAATAATGTAGCATATGAAATACAGAGGAGTCGAGGAGTTGGAAGTAGAAAAAACCGAGGAGTCTGAGAATTTATCTACCGACTCCACAGCCCTGCTTTTATCTCGCCACCAAGAGGCTAGCCACCTCATTGATTCATTACTTTGAATAATTTTTTTGTGTATTAGTAAATAAATGTTAACTCTAAAGAAAAAGTACAAAGTCTTTTGTGTGTTAAAAAGGTCATTTTGATTACTGTGCTGTTTAATTCACTTTTAGTTTAATTGTTGTGATTCCGTCAGTGTAACCTTGTTATTATGTGCTTACATACATATCTGGTGGATCTATTTTCAAGTACAAAGAGGCATGTGCAGTGTATTGGTTAGATAATGAGGCCAGTGCTGTGACATCACACTTTTATTCTAATGTGCACTGCAGCTTAGTCGGTTATCCAGAACCCAGGGCTTGTCAGCGTCTACAAACTGCCAGCAGACAGAGGATTCTGCTGATGCTCCTGTAATCAGCTTTCGCTACGCTGCATCCTCTGCGTATTATCCACCTAACCTTGCTGCAATCACCACATCATACATGGATTTCATTTTATCTGCATTCTACAACATTCCAGGTAATGTAACTGATATAAGAGCTGAATGATGCAGCACATTCTAGAATGATCTGACTCCTGTGTACCGTGTTCACTGTAGCTGCGACCAGATAACCTGGTGCTCTGTAGGGTTGCAATGTAAATAGCTTTTCATTAACCTTTTATGTGTTTTTTATGTTTATTGTTGTCTACATTGTACACCTGCTTAGTTCTCACCATCTTCATCTTGTATAACAAAACCAGAAACCAAAGTACAAATGGAAAATATATTTTTATCTTCTGTCACAATTTACATGGCAATTTTGTGGTGTCGGCGGTTGCATAGTTTTTCACAACTGGAGCAGAAAACTTTGTCACATTAGATTAGTGCACTTGTGAACTATTCTGCAGGATGTCATGAAAGGGCTAGAGCTGTGATAACAAATATATAATAACTGTAAATGTAAAATCTATGTATCATGCATTTTAAGGTTATGATAAACCCCTGCATCCTGTTCTTTACCCACCTTTACCGTTATGTGTATAAGGGATATTGAGTTCATAGGTAGATAAAATAAAATTGTAAGTGTAAGATTAGAGTTTTTTTGTGCTCTCTGTTTTAAAAGAAAAATGTATCTTTAGTTTTGGGTAGAGTGCAACATCATTACAATTTTAATCATAAAATCTTAACATGTTTAATTGCTGTCTGTGTTCTCTTTGGGGAATTGTAGCCACAACCGGCACTGAAAGTGATCCAAAATTTTACAGTATAGATGTTTGCTGGGAGTTGTTATCTTAAACAATAATACAACTTATATGCATCAATTATTGTAAAATAAGGGTTGGATCATGTGGTCAGGTATGTGTTGACATAACATATAACACAATAGTTCGTTTTCGCAATGAATATGTTTAATACCCTGTTCCTAATCTACATCAGTGTAGTTTTGTAGAATGGTTGCGTATTTTCTTTGGCTGTCCCTTTTTGTGGCATTTTATGTGTAGGTTAGGTTATGGGTAGGTTATGTATGTTATGTATGCTATTGTGTTTTTTTTTTGATAATAAATTCTTTATTATTTCTTAATAAAAACAAAACACAAAGGACCTATACACATCATCCATATTACATTTCATATTCCTTAATAAACGTAATCATTCAACCTGTCCAGTCATCTCCCTTATATGCCATATATATCCCCATCTCCTCTCCCAGACCCGCACCGCCGCAGGTCAGGTCGCCCTCTGTTTTGGATGTAATCATCCCACTGGTCCCATTCTACATGGAATGCTTCATATTTATCGTTTATACGTGCAGTTAGATATTCCATGGTTCTTACCTCACTAACCCTATTAAATAATTCCCTACGGGTTGGGGGTATCGGTGACTTCCATTTTGCCGCTATTGTACAGCGAGCTGCCGTCAGGATGTGCACCGCTATTCTTCTTTGTTGCCTGTTCAGATGTTTCGGTGAGGCCCCCGTCACATGGGTTTTTATACTAAGTGGTATCTTTTCTTGGGTTACAGATTCTATTATTTGGTTTACCTCATTCCAGTACTCTTCTAACTCCCCACATCCACAATATATATGTTCCAGTGTTCCCTCTTCTGCCCCGCATCTCCAACATCTATCCGTCATTTTGGGGTATATTTTATGTAATTTCTCAGGGGTATAATACCAATGATAAAGTATTTTATAGATATTTTCACGGTGTGTTATCGAGATCGAGGTTCTCTTAGCAGTCTCCCAGATTTGATTCCATTCTTGTGTTGTTATTTCTCTACCTAGTATCTTCTCCCACCTACCCATGTATGAGGGCCTCCATTCCCCATTTTCCTCTAGGCACCTGTACAGAGCAGCAACAAATCCTTTTAAGTTATTCTTTTGAGTGCACATCTGCTCGAAGAACGTAACATCCCACAGTGGCTCCGCTCCCAGCCTGCCCCTGAGGTAGTGACACACCTGAATATATGTATACCGTTCACCCTCAGGAAGGGTCCTTTTAACGCTGAATACCTCATTTTTTTCAGTTTTCAGACCAGGAGACTGGTATTGCCCTGTTGGGATAAATCGGCTCCAGTTGAGAGACTCTGTGGGTCAGCCCATACCTATATCTATTTTTTTCCATATTTTTTTTGTGTGTTCGATCGTTTCGATTGTATCTAATGATTTATATGTATCTGTTTGACCCCATATAAGTTCTTTCAGGCTCTCCATTCCAAGAATATCTTTTTCCAATTGTACCCATCTGGGGGGGGGGGGTTCTGTAGCCATACCCCATGGGGCCTCAGTTGGGCTGCTATATTGTAGTTTTTAAAGTCTGGGACTCCCAAGCCCCCTTTATGTTTTTGTCTGCACATGAGTTTGGCCAACTTTTTCCACGGGACCTTAACTGGGAGAGTACTAAATAAATACAGAAGTTTGGGTAGAACCATCATTTTTATTCCTTCGATTCTCCCAAATAGGGAGATCGTATGTTTCCTCCATCCCTTCACCATGTCTTGGATCTCCTTTATTAACGGTGGATAGTTACTCTTGTATAAATTATCATATCTATCTGTAATTTTCACTCCCAAATATTTTATTTCTTCCAAATTCCACTTCCAGTTGTAATTTCCTCTAAGAGCTTCTATAATTTTTTCTTCCAAATTTAAGGGCATTGCCTCAGTTTTATCAATGCTGTTTTTATAACCTGAAAGCAGGCCATACTGCTCTAGAGTTTTCATTAGGGGTGGAATTG
>CM070038.1:79242470-79275160 GCA_036250615.1 Ptychadena robeensis
AACCTAAGGTTCCAGTTGTTAGTCTGTAAGGTTGTCACAAATTCTTGTAATAGTTCCAATGGGCCATCATAGATGACTATAATATCGTCAATGTACCGGCGCCAGAGCAGTACATGAGAGAGGTAGGTAATCATTGCCGGATCATTGCGGAGCTCATTTTCCCATTCCCCCAGGTACAGGTTGGCGTAGGTAGGGGCACAACAAGTACCCATAGCTACCCCCTGTACCTGGAGTATTTGTACCTATATAATGTCGATCTATATGTACCTGTACTTATACAATACTTATTATACTTAGATTAAACTGTCCCAAACCGCCTCCCTGAAGAAGCCCTTGACGGGCGAAACGCGTCGGGGGATATATGGACCACCATTTGTATTCACTATACCAACCTTAAGGTCATACCGATGTTACTCTTTCGATATGTGCTTTTATCTGTACCGACATACCAGTGGCGCCGTGTGTGACGCCATTTGTCTGCCGATATGTCTTTTTATTGTTAAATCAATGGTCCTTACCATAATTGAATAAAGACCTTTTAACTCAACTTATGTTTATAATTGGATGCCTGCAATTGCCATTTCTAGCGACCCTGGCCTCCAGGGATCAATGGGGTAATTATTTGCCCCATTTTTAGGGTTCTTCATTTCTTTAGTACAATTTTTTGGCTAGGGCATATATCATTCAAGTACTATACAGACACCTCCCACCCTTAGCCACTATTATATATCAAAGGTTGCAGTTAGGGGTGTGAAATTTGTAATGTAAATTAATAATCCCCAAAAAAATATTGGACTTCTTAGGGCTTGTTTCCACTAGTGCGGCCAAGCGGATGCCTGCGGTTGTCCGCGGCTGCGCCCAATCGCTAGGCACGCGGTTGTGCATGCGGTTGTGCGCGGTTTCGGGCGGTTTTTGTGAAGCGTTTTTTTTTTCTAATCTTCCTGCTGAATTGCATTATGGGAATTTTCACTTCATGCTGTATTCTCCTCATGGAAAATATCAAGATGGATGCCTCTGACTCAGATGTGCTTCAGATGATGATGTCTTGATGATGTGTGGATTGGGGGTACATAGGGGGCCTAAATGTACAAATAAATAAGTACTTACAATTGCTGCAAGTCTGTGTCACCTCAAGGCTTCTCCAATAACTTTTATTTTACTTTCTTTTTCTCAGGAAGTAGGGGTGAGTGCTTCTCAGGGTCTTCCTGTCCTCCTGACCGCGCCCGACCGCTCCCGACCGTGCCCATAGGGAAACAATGGATGCGGACGAAATCCGCCCCCTGTTCTCTGCAAAACCGCGCCAATCCGCGCCCATTCATGTCAATGTGTGCGGATTGGCGCGGATCAGCGTAGCATGTGGTTAAAAACTCGTATGCTGCGTTCACAACCGCATCCGCGCCCAACCGCAACTGTACGCATCAACGCACAATCGCATACATGGAAACTGCCACATGCATTTCCAATGTATGCGGTTGCGGGCGGACGAAACTGCACAGAACCGTGCGGTTAGAACCGCACCTAACCGCCCAGTTCCTCACTAGTGGAAACAAGCCCTAAGGGTGTTGGAGATCTGGGGGATGAGAGTCAGAGTAGACATATGTAAAGGTAAAATCTGACAAGAAAAAAAGCACTGTGTGACAACTGGAATACGACTATGAAAGGTTGACATTTGGACTGCTTGTAGTCTCAGGGGTTAGTTAAAATGACAATGAAATTTCATGGTTGTACTACTGAGGTATAAGATCTGGGGGTTCAAATGGTGTTGTACTGTGAGAGTTACATGTGACCCAAAGCCAGCTAGTGACCTGTGGATGGAGGCAGCTAATCGGAGGCTAAATCAGGAACAGGGAGGTCCATCTGCAGTAGAATCTACCATGCAGAGGGCCGTGAAGGGGACAGTTAGGGAGACCACCCCACATATGGGGTGAGTGCCAAACATCATCTCCTGCTACTCATCTGAAGGGCTCACTAAAAAAGTTATGTGCACCCCTGATCAAAGAACAGCTCTATGTAATCTTCATTTCATAGAAAACGTAATCATAGGTCCAAACAGACCAACACTGAACCTGTAACCCAAAGAAACAGAAGAGGCAGAGAGAAGGCATACATAAAAAACATATCCAGGTGTAGAATTAATGGCAAAGTCACCTCTAGACTGGTGATCAAGAAATATAAACAACAGTAGCAAATAGAAACAAATTAACAAAAGGAACCAAACTGTCATAACTACATTGGTCAGGTTGTGTAACGACCTCCAGACAGGGCTGGATCAGCTTCTCGAAAGTCAAGCCAGTTCGACCATCTGTCTACGAAAACTTTTAGAGAATCATGTGCAGTATGAATCAGTTTCTCCATTTCAGCAATACGGTCAATTCTCTGGAACCATTCTGTCATTGTTTGGGTCTTGGGTTGCTTCCAAAAAAAGGGTATGAGTAATTTAGCTGCATTCAGAAGGTGAAAGGGTAAAGACTCCTTGTATCTCTTGAGAGGAATAAAGGTATGATGTAATAAAAAGAATTCCGGTGAGGAACTACCTTTTTTCCCCCAAGATCCTCTCCATAAATTCATGAACCTGTTTCCAAAAAGGTTGCATCAAAGGGCACTTCCGCCAGATATGCATGTAAGTACCCGAGTGACATCTCCAACATCTGTCACTAGAGTTTGGGTACATTTTTTGCAAGACCTGCGGGACTCTATACCATCTAGCTCTGAATTTGTAATTGTTCTCCTGAATTTGGACATTAAGTGAACCTTTAACTGAGAGGAGATTAATTTTCACCCAACCTTTTAGGAAAAGGTAGTGTTGAACTCCCTTTGCCAAGCAATCCTGTGGGCTGGGGAGTCAGAATGTCGGATTTGGATGAGATAGTTGTATAGGGGCGATATTGTATGGCTAAGAGTGCCAGCAGAAAAGCATAATTTTTCAAAGAAGGTGTGGTCTCTGCAAATCAGCATGTGGTGTTGACCGAAATTTAAGAAGTGTCAAATTTGTAAATATAGCCAAAAGGGCATGGGCTTGAGGAGATTCGTCGAGTCAAGGTTTATCTTGTCTCTAAAGTTGTTATCCCTAAAAAACAGGAAAGCTCTTACCTGCCTTTTTTCTGTGTTTTTAAAGGCTCCTATACACGGGTCGATTTTTCGCTCGTTTTTTTACTAATCGATCACCGTGGGCATTCACAGCGATCAATCGAGTTCTGCCCACCCTCGATTTTGGGCCCACTGTGGTGTGCAGAAAAGACTCCCGAAATGTGGATCTCCGGGGGTAGTGTGGGCTTTGAGGTGGTAGGATGGGTGCTCTTCCTACCTTGGAGGTTAAAGATGGGCTAGAAATCAGTTGGATGGTGCGCACATGGGGGCGAGGTAGGCTGCAGCCGTGGGCTAAATTTTTAGCCGCTCCTCAACTGGTCACAACATCGACTCAATGCCTCTGAGCAGGCACTGCTGCTCGGGTGGGGTTCGGGTGGTCTTTCGCCTCTGTTAGACGGGGTCCGGAGGTCTTTTACCGGCGCAATCTACCACTTGGTCACCCGAGGTAGGCTGAAGCAGGGGCCTCATGTAGTTCCGCCGGGCCAGGAGTGCGGGCGAGTTGTGCAGGGGAGAAATCGCCCGGTTCCTTGCGGCAGGCTGGTTCAGCAGGGACCCCTTCAGGGGATTGGTAAAGGGGTACAGGTCAGTTTTGGCAAGTTAAAGTCAAAAATAGCTCCAGGGGAGCAGAGAAGCTGCTTCTCCCTTGCCAGCCAGGCCACGCCCCCTACTTTTTCACACCTTTAGGGATGCTAAAGGGATAACAAGCTCTCTCCCCATGACTCTGGCCGTATGAATCCATCTGGACCATCAAGGGTTGCACGGCACTCACCAGTAAACAGTGTTTGAAAGTTAGTCTTCAGGCTCCACTGCTAGGAAGAGAAAACACGTGCAAAAAAGTATGCGTTTTCTGTGCGGATTACCTGTGGTTTTTTTTTTCCATGGCAGAACTGTGTCAATGGATGCGGCCAGTGTGGCCGTGTGTTTAGGATGCGATTGCGGCACGTTTTTGAAAACAGCAGTTTTTTTTTCTCGCAGCTGCACTGTACTGTGTCTGTGGGGACTGACCCATTGGGGGATACGCTCCCAAACCACCCACTCAGCCGTCATTACGATGATAGCATTGACGTTTTCAGGAAACATCTGAGGTTTTTATACCTTGTCCCAGGCATTCAACTACTTGACGTTTTTGACATGAGCAGAGAGATCCTTTTTCTCTCCCATATTGCTTTAACGGCCCTTTCACACTAAGGCTATGTTTCCATTACGTTGGGGCCCCTCCGCTACGTGTATATGCTTAGCGGGGGTCCCCGACGTAGCAGATAGACTTACCCGATCTGCCGATGTAAGGCTGAACGTAGTCGAGTATGTTCAGCCTCTGCACTGGCGGATGCGTAAACAGACCATCTGCCAAAGCAGGCAATGTCTGTGAGATACGTCGGGACCCCTGCTAAGCATGTACGCTTAGCGGAGCGGTCCCGACGTACAATGGAAACAAGCCCTTAGACACAATGCCATCCATGAGTTTCATTGAAAAACAAAATATTTAAGTTTTATGAAACTTCAATACAATTGCCATAATAATTTGGAACACAGTGTATGTGATACTATGAGTGTGTGAGTAGCAAATATTGTAGCGTGGGATTGAAATTGGACTTTAAAATCAAGTTCTGAGGAAATATTATTATAGAGATTGTTTACTTTATGCTTCTATGATATACTTGGAAAAGTTATTTGGAAAGTTTCGAACACAGTGTACGACTTATCTATAATATAATTTGCAGCCATCCACCAGTGATTAGCACTGCATTTGTTTTGCTTCGCTCTGCATTTTGGTAAACAGATGTTGTTCTGTCTTTCTAAAGTTTTTTTTCTTCTATGTAATAATTTAGCTTTTTTTGGGGGGGGGGGGGGGGGGGGGGGGGGGGGGGGGGGGTCCTGCTGGGCAATTGAGGACAATCTTGTTATTAGAGGCACGTTTGCAATATTAAACTTATACTTCAAGGTCTAACCAGAACACTATATATACCATTACACATGAGAAAATTCCATTGTGCTACCTAGCATTTCCCACAGTAAGCTTTCCTTTTTTATGTTTATAACATTTTCTTATGATAATGACAAGCTATAATAATTATTTTCATTATATAATGATTGTCAGGTACTTTCCCCAGATGCCTGGCAAAAGTGATGCCAGGCATGTCATCTGGCTATCTGTAAAGCTGAACATGGATTTGAGATGGGTGGGTGAATTTGCGGCAGAACGGCCGTGCGTGATGACGGCATAACGCACGGCCGGTCGTTGCAAGAATCGGCCGCGCAGCCTTTGTGTGCCCGCATTTACTTTGGATCTGCCCCAAAAATTTGGACGTGTGCATTCTTTGCCCTTTCAATTTATGGGGTGATTTATGATGGGCGCGATTTGCAGCTGATTTCGCGGCACATCAACTGCTGCGCACGCTTTCAGTGATTGTTCTGCCGCGAGCACGCATGGTGGTCGATCTGCTGCAAAATCAGATGCAAATCTAACCGTCTATGTCCCCTTGGGAATCACTGGTCTATGCCAAGCTTTAGTAGTGGGTGTCTACAAAATTATTTTGCATTTTTTTAAGGTAGCCATACCCGCTACAATCTGTGGCCCATTTTGCAGCCGATCGATTGCCAGGCGTGTCCCCGGCGATCACTAGGTCGCAAATCGGATGGACCCACCTGGGCAGATTGACTAGGTTCGCACCGCAAGTTGGATCGTAAGGTAAATTCCTGGCCAATTTCATTACTTTGGTTGGGTCTGCTTGTAATGTCCGGAACACTGCATTTGGCTGCTAGAGAATCGGGTGGAGATGGTAGCATGTATGGGTTCCTTAAGAATATGATCTGTAGATCTGTACCTTGATGTATTTCTTTTATACTTTTAAAACTTTTTTTATTATTTTGTTACAATGCAATATTATTAATGTTGTCAGTTCGTGAATGAACCATCTCTAGGTGAAAGTTTTCAGTCTGTTTAAGGTTTTCAGTTGATCTGCAGTGTATGCTAATAAACTCATGTGCTTATTAGCATATACAGTGCTGCTTGAAAGTATGTGAACCCCTCAAGTGGTGTAGATGTTTCTGTTGTTTAACCATGATTGTCTCATTCTATCATCACCAGTGTTTATTCATGAAATGTCAGATATATGTTCATCAATTGCATGTACTTGTTTAGTAGGTTTTGTTTAAGTTGCCCAAAAACTACATGAAACATGGACTTGTGGAGTGTATGTGCAAAAGTAAGTGAACCCCCAACTGCCATTGGTTAAGTCGAGCAGGTAAAAGACGCAGGTGAAACACATTTGGGTGCTTAACTTAAGCACCAATGTCAAGTAGATACATCCGATTGGAAAATGGGGATATTGTGTGGCCTGCACTAATTAAAGAGACAGGAAACCCAACTCTAACCCTGCTGGTCCCATACAATCAACATGCCACAGAGCAAAGGCCGATATCCGAGGACATGAAGAAGAGTGAGCCGTGTCAACAGCCCATCAGTCTGGGAAAGGCTATAAGACCCTCTCCAAACAGATTCCTCAGCTCCAAGCTCCCATCCATCCACTGTACACCCGCCTAATTTACAAAGGAGGGCCCTTCAACACGACAGCACACTTTCGCCCTGAAGTGGACGCCCATCCTAAAATATCACCCAGACGCCACCAGAACAAATAATAAACAGGTAAAGGCCCAACACCCACACATCACCCTCTAGAGACCGTTGCAGCCTCTCTGGCAGCATCTGGGACAATGTGCATGCGCTCTACAATCCACGAAAACCTTGAATAGCCAGACATTCCTGGGAGGGTTGCAGAAGCGCCCCACCACCCCGCCCCTGCTCTCCTCCAGCACGCCCTCACTTCCAGACACACAACCAGAGTCCTTCTGGAAGTCCATTCTCTGGACAGACGAGTCCTAGAATAGTCTATTTGGTCACAACCAAACCGCATGTTTGGAGAAAAACTCAACCACGCATATGAAGACAAAGCCCACCTCCCCCACAACCGTTAACAGCTATGGCGGTGAACGTGAAAGTTCTGGTGGGCTTCTTCTTTCTCTGCTGAAGGGCCTGGACGACTCCATATGTCCGGATCCCTGCATTCTCGGGTTATCAACCGATCTCGACCAGAATCTCCTCCCCGCCATCAGTCGGGCGTTGAAGCGGACGAGATGATTATGCACACAAGACCAATGACCCAAAGCCACTCGCACAAGAGTACAAAGAATGGCTCTCAAGAAAGAGGTTCACCACTCTGGATTGGCCGTCCCCAGTCAAAGTCGCGAGCTAAACCCCCACATTGAAATGCTTGTGGAGAACCTGAAAAGTTGGCTCTCATGCCCCATTCCCTCCAACGCTCCTCAACTGGCTGAGTTTCTGCAGAGGAGTGGGCAAACTCCCCTAAGCAGATGCGAGAGACTGGTCTACGTGGTTACGGAGACGTTTAGCTTAGTAAGGCGCTGCAAGGGAGGAGCCCACAAGCTACTAATACAAGGTTCACTACTATCACATGTAAGATTTCAGTTTGGGACATAAACCCCCTTTGTTTACTTAAATAATGAAAAATATCTCTTTTTGTGTGTGTGTCTATCTTTTGGAAGGTGTGCTTTACAAGATTTGGTATTTAAGATGTATGTCTAAATAAGGTTTCTTTTAAATGTTTTTTGCACAAACAGTGACCATGTCTGGAGGGTTCACATACTTTCAAGCAGCACTGTACGTCTCTTGCTCTTCATCTTCTGCTTTTTGAAATCTTATGTGCTGGAAATATCCACAAGGCAGGCATGTCAGACTTGTATTTAAGTTTCCCCAGCCTTAGTCATGAAAGCATGATATACAGAGGGGATCTGCACTGGAGTGACACTGTTTCACTCCAAACAGTTTTATTTTCAAGTTCACAAGAAAAAGTGCAATATCAGTGTGACAACAGCAAGGTCACCCCAGTAAATGAAATAGTCCTAAGTTTACACAGAGCACTGTCTGCAACCATGTGGTGTGCCTGTTTGTGTTATCTGAGGCTTCATCATGCAGATGATTATCATGATGCAGCATTAATGTGGGCCATGTGGAGAAATCTTCTCACTGATTTTTAGGGGAATGGTTAGTACTACTCAGGGCTTTTTTTCTGGGGGAACGCATAGGAACGGAGTTCCACCACCTATTTTAAGTCTGGCCCTAAAATAAGGGCACTGGCTGCAGTGCGTGGTGGGTGGCCCGCCGGGGGGCCCTCGTGTGTGTTGTTTAGTGGGGGCAGTGTTGGCCATTCAGCACGGGTTATGGGCGCACCACGGGCAGGCGATTTTGTGCCTCCCCTCTTCCCCTCCCTTGCAATGTGCAGCGAGGGAGGGGCAACGCCCTTAGGGCCATTTCACACTATATGCATTGTGGTGCGTTTTTTTACAGCGCATGTTTTTTTTACCGCACGCGTTTTTTTACTGCACACGTTTTTACATAGACAACCAATGTTACCATTCACACTGTATGCGTTACGTTTTTTAAAACGCAGTGTTTCCGCATGCGTTTTTATAAACGCACTGCTGTATGCATTTTTGACTTATTTTTCCTGAATTTTTCATTCATTTGGTCAAAAACGCAAATGCATAACGCAAACGCATATGTAATGTAAAAAACGCATATAGTGTGAAATGGCCCTTAACCTTCCTAGCGGTTGTGACGAGCCCAGCTCGTCCAGAGTTTGTGTGAAGAACAAACTCTGGATGAGCTGGGCTCCCGTGCATGCCGCATATCGGAAAGCTACGGCGATTCTCTTACCAGCTGCAGCATTTCCGGGGTTGCGCGGCGTCACCGATCGCGTCACGGTGGGCGGTGCCATAGCCCTCCATGTTAATGGAGGAGCTCCAGCTTTCCAGCCCACACAGCTGACATCATTAATGATGCCGGCTGTGTGGAGAGAGGCGGGGGGAGGGGGGGAATTGCAGGCAGTGTACTGTGTACACTGCCGCGATTGCCCGTACCGTGCTGTTAAAAACAGCATGGTATGGGCAGTGCACTAGGGAGATTAAGGTGTGTAGAGCTTGGCACTTATCCAACTCATCACAATATGTGTCTTCTTGCACCTGAACTCTCAATACATAATATGAATTCCCCCAGCTTATCATAGTGCCAGTGTTATTGTAACCAGCCCTAGATACGTGCATGCAAAACAAATCCTTTTCAATGCATGACCATTATCTTAACTCGTTCTTTTATATAACACACCATATTAAATCTTAATTCCAGCTTCACTGACAAATCGTCTGACCGATTTCAAAACAAAAAGGGCAACCCGCTTTGGCAGACTTCCTATGGAACACCTTAATACCACATACTATTTCAGGCCAAATAAAAGCACAACTATTTTCTGGTTATAGAAAATCTATGCTGTTTTTCTATAGTTTTGGATACATCGTATTTAAGTAAACAGTTCCATCACATCTCTGCTTCTCATTTTAGGCCCCCCTTACATTTCTTATGGTAATATGCAGTGCAGTTTAGCCAATGTCCCAATCCATCACAAATACAAAAAGTTAAGGGAAAAATTCTCACTTCGGGAGAGTGGGAGGAGCCCAATCGTTCCTTTACACCCCATGAGCCAAATGCACTTCCAGAACCACTGGTGTACAGTGCAAATATAGCCTTTATGGTACAGAGCCATTTATTCCAAACTGCATACAGATGTTTCTGGCTCATTGACCATCATCAGTGCAGTGCATGGAAACCATGGCTCTATGGAGTGGGGCTTAGGAACCGAACATAGAGGAACAACCATGAAGGTTATGGTGAGAAGGGTTTAAGTCCTCAACTCAAGCAGTGTGTAGTACAATCAAGCCTTCTTAAAACAAAAATTTTCCCTTAACTTTATGGATTATTGATGAAATGGGGCATGTAAATACCTTCTGTTTTAAGGAGGCTACGCACTGCTTGAGTTGAGTTTTTTTTTAGGTCCTTTAATCCCTTCTTACCATAACCTCTATGGTTGTTAGTTTATGATAATATAGAAGTCACACATTTTTTGAGTCTCTGGCCCCATGTCAATGCAGCCCAGACATCAATACTTCAATCTTCTCCACACTGTTTGCCTATAGACAGGCCCCCACTTGGGAGGCTTTTTGTGACATCCCACCCCCAGGTCTTATGTGGCAAAGGAAACAATGGTTGACAAAGGACCAGGAGCCCAAAAACAAACAAGGCTGGACAGTTGCTAACAGACAGAAGTGTAGTCAGGTCCAAGGCAAGATCAGGGCTGGCAGCAGGCAGAGGATTGTCAGGTACAAGTCTAATAGTCAACGTAAAGTAGGTTCAGGGCAGGCGACAGACAAGAGTGGCGAGGAACAACACAAAGCTCATTAATTCAATAAATCCTAAACAGGTTTCACCCTGTTGCATATGAGTTTTATGATTAATCTCCATTAATAGATAAATATTAGTTTCACATAGAATCATACTTCTCTACAAGTTAGCCAACCCTAAACAATAGATCTGGTACACAATAAGATGCTAATTTGATTAGAACCTACTACCAAAAGCCAGATCAAACTTATTCATTCACAGTCAGGGAGGCACCACATCACCTGGTCTTAATTCTACTTCAAAGGGCCCATGCAAGTTAGTATAAACATAGACCAGATTTTACGGAGCCAGTTGTAGAGGTAGAGTTAATTAATATTAATTAGTAATATTACAATTAGTGGGCTGAGTTAAACATAAGCCTTCCAATAAGCAAGCAGGTAACTCCCTAAGAGTCAAGGAAGATGCCCCTTTGACCCTCCTTAGAAATTACACATAAATATAGGCAGTCATAGGGGAGAGAACGGTCGGCGGGGAGCAATCTTAGCAGGGGAAATGCTGTCTCACCGAACAGCTCCAGGTACCATAATGTAACCTAATAATCCTAATAATCCTTTGTCTTATATGTTATTGTATCGTCCTGTTATTATGTTCATTGTTATATGTATAGTTTAGTTTAACAACTGTGAAATGCTTCTGCGGCCTGTCTCTTAATCAAACTGTTGTGATATGAGCCATCTCTAGTTGCAAGATATCCTCATTTACGGGTAGAATATATTGATATGTCTATATAAATATTCATATCAAAATATCTCTATTGATATATATATAATAGATTATTATTAATATTCAAACCCGCAACACACCCAGCAGTAACTATGCATTATCACTGGAAGTCATGCAGAATCCAGGCCATTACCAGGCAGGAAACTGTCTTACAACTGAAATTAATCACATGGGAAGGCAACCTGGATATACCTATGCCTGTGGGAGGAGGACATGAAACCCCACCATAGATAAGAGAATAATGATGAGCTATTATGATAGGCAAGATTCGAATTTGCGATATTTCGCAAATAATTCTACTTATATATGATTCGATATTCATAAATTTAAATATTTGCGGTATGACCATACATTGCGAAAATCTTCTAAATTAATGGTCACATGCTATGTTTATTTTTGCAATGCGAATATGATTTTCACAATACATGGCGAATACTCGAAATCCCGAATATACGTCAACATATTCAAGATATTTGTGAATTCTTGAATTGCTGATATTCACAAAAAATATTCAAGCTCAACACTATGGGAGAACACCTTGGAACTGGGGTGACACCATTTGGGGACACCGTACGGAGAGGATATCATTCCTGTCAACTATCCAGTTTTGGCCGGGAAAGCCACATAAAAAAATTCCCGGCCAAAACTGGATAGTTGAAATCCCAATTTCGCAAAATCGCAGATTTTCCCAGATTTTGAAATTGGGGTAATTTAGCAGGGAGGGGGTGCTGAGCGCTTGTACTAAGTGGGGCATTAGCAGGGAGAGTAATGCCCTCTCCCTCGTAAATCAGCCCACAACTACATGTAAAGGAGGCCTCCGGATAGCAGAAGTAACGTCATTTCCTACATTTGGAACGTGGAAAGACTACGATCCAAGTACCCCCCCCCCCACACACAAATGAACCCGGAACAGACAACGAAAGGAGAGGTAAGCTATCCTGAGGCTTACTATACGGTAGTTTATTAACACTGTCAGTCAAGTGAGATTATTTAGTTTCACAGTACTACAATAATAGCACAATAAGATAAAAAGACAATATTACCTGTAATAAGGAATGTGTATTAGTGGAATTATCTAAGCCAGGCTAGTATTTCTTAAAGATAAACACAACATGTGTATATATGGATTTCACAATCCAAAGGTAATATTTATTTCACCTAATCACTCGATGTAGGGCTGCCAAACAAACACATTTCCAGATCACTAGATAAAGGATTACACAGTTTTACTCACAGATATGTGGTTTTACACCAATAACAATAAACAGGAAAACATATGTATATAGCAGAATAGGGCTAAAGCCCATGGTGCATATTCATCCATCAGATACAAAAAAAAACCCATCCAGAACAATAATAGTAAACAATATCTTAACATTAGAAAACAATTTGCAACGTAAGCAGCATCATGTTATGGGGCAGGAACCGCAAGACCAGTCCCAAATCACTGGTGTGCCAGGGTGCAAGTACCCTGGGCAGAATGGAGTGTGCAGAGAGAGAGAGTCTGCGATGGGAACTCCCACCAAATAAATGGAAAAAACAAAACTAAGCTATTCAGCTAAACCTTATAATGGCAAAAAGAAAAAGGGGGAAGGGGAAAATGTACCCCTAGTGACCATGTTGTGTTTTTATGTGGCGAATAATAAACTGATGAACGCATTTTAAAGTGTGGAATATATCGCTATATACTGTAATTGTTTTCTTTAATAGCTGTCTGTGCCCCCTCTGGAAAAATTACATTTTACTACCAATCCTAAGGTCACATGTGTTTGCACTGCAAACGCTGCTGACATTATTGTTATTTGTGTCTGAGCAGTCAGTTATCAATCACTCTTCAATGCACCTTGAAGGTATATTTATTTGTATTATTTGTAGGAGTATTTTTTTCATGGAGATCAAATTAACCTTCCTTGCTTTATGCCAGAACTCAGTGCGGTCACAGTTTATTATTGAAACAAACTGTGCCCGTGCCGGGATCGGGCATAAACCTCAGTGCTCCGTATACTTGCAGCGATTTAGCATCGCTGCAGGCTCACAGATTCCTTTAGTCCCAGAGTCTAACACTAACGCCGAATGGGTGGAAGGCACCATAGACCTCCATGTTATTGGAGGGAGCGTTGCTTTTCCCCGCACACATCGTCAGCATCTAATTGACACTGCGTTGTGTAGAGGGTGGGGGGAGGGCGGGGAATCCCAGAGTACAGTGTACTCCACCCATACGGCAACTTTTCACACCACAACAAATGGTGCAAAAAGGTCCATAACACCAGGGAGGTTAAAGAGTGTTTGCACAGTGTGAACAAAGAACATAACCAAAAAAAATAAGTTCCTCTATGTAAAGACTATGTGGTGCTCATTCACTTCTAATCAATGTTTTTTTTTATTATTCTTAAGCTAGCCATACACTGCACGGATTCCCTGGCTGATCGATTCAGCACCCGATGGATTCCACAGGTGAGAACGATCAGCCAATTAGGGAATCCGATCGTGGCAGCCCACCTTGTACGGCCGGATCCGTGTCCGATGGATCGCCTCCCTGACCGCAACGCCCCCTGATCAGAGCAGAATCGGACCCGAAAAGACCAACAGGTTGGTTCTTCCTCGGATCCGATTCTGTGCCCCCGATCGGACGGGCAAGGTGGGCTGCAGGGGATTCCGGCACGATGGATCCGCGTGCACGCGCCCGGAATCCATCGCGCCGGAATCCGGCACGAATCCGTGCCGTGTATGGCAGCCTTAACCTTGTGAACAAAGATTATTGTTGAGCAAGAAGTGTTTGAATCACAAATTTTGCATTTGGATATTGGAACTTCGAGAAACTAGGTTCGTCACAACCACTAGAAAGATTAAGTTTGGAAAAGTGTTTTGTCAGGAATGGTAGAAAAAATGTGCTCATTATCCAAACCATAACAATATTTTTTTCTCCTTAGTTCTGAAGAACTTTTTTATCCAAGAGGAAAAACAAGTGTGCTTTTCGGATCAGGAAAGCAAGGAATGCATCGCACCTTTGTTTCAGACTGTGAAGGAGAATCCACAGCCCATCCCGACTAAAATTACAGGCACAATCCCCAAATGGATCCAGGGTAGTCTGCTACGTAATGGGCCTGGCAAATTTGAGTTTGGAGATGACAAGTAAGATTGTTATTGGTTTAGTTACATTTCTAGCATGGCTGGCTAAGAATAAATAATATATTTGCAGATATATTGTTTTATTGAAGTGTAAAGATCTATCATAATTTAAAAAGTGGGTCAGCCATGATTCAGAATTTGTTTACAAACGAGCAGGGTCTGTCTCAACAGCTAGGGAGAGTATTGTATTTCTGTTAGGGAATGTCCCCACTGGCGAAGCTGGCCACGGGGCGGCCAAAACGCGTGTGCCCACGAGCATCTGCACAAGTGGAGATAACCCCATTGAAATGAATGGAAGCGGCTGCCAGTGGCTCAGAGCCACACCGCCACACAGCCAACTTCACCTGTGTGGACATCCCCTTCCAGTTAAGCTAGCCACACATGGTACAATTTATCATTCAATCGAGCTTCGATTAGATTTTGTACTTCGATTTAAAAAATCGAACATCGATTGTCATTTAATCGAAGTTCTCCACATGGGAAGCACGATAATTGAACAATTTCGACTGAAATTAAATCGAAGTAATCCTCTTACGATTTTAGTTTCAATTGGAAGTTAATGGGAAGTAGCCTAAAAAATCGAGCCAAAAAATCGAGCCACAAAATCGAGCCCAAAAAAAATCGACCAATCGACCAAAATTTTCCAACTTGTCCGATCACTTTTCAATCGACGATTGTACCAAAAATCGTTCAACGATCATCGATTGCACTATGTGGCAGTACATCGATTAATGTTCAATCTTTTTTTTCCATCGAAAATCGTTGATTGAACGCTAAAATTGTACCATGTGTGGCTAGCTTTACTCTCATTTTCTGCTTAGCCACTTTCTTGTTCAATTTTTCATTGGAACTTCTTATTGAGCCTCGATTTGTGCAAGCACACAATCAATTCTTTATTGGAACTTGTATCATATCCCACTTAGGCTCCATCTCTGAATACCGAAATGACAAGGAAGGCCCAACCTAATTAATGTTATTAACTTCCTGGGCATTACAGGCTTTTTGCCATTTTGCCAGCCGGTGTAAATTAGACGCCGGCGGTGTGTGGGGAGAAAAGCGATGCCCCTCCATTACCATGGAGGTCTATGGTGCCGCTCCATTTGGCGTCACCGATGACGCCAAAGACACAGGGCCGAAAAGGCTCTGTGCTGCAGACTCACGGAGAGCCGATGGTTGCCCCCGATCTCGGCACAGGAGCAGTTTGATTCACGATTAAACTGGGCCTGTACTGGCTTCGGGCATAACTCCCAGGAGGTTAAACCCATAAACAAAGAAAAGCCCTCAACTCGAGCAGTGCATAGCACAGTCAAGCCTTCTTTAAACAGAAGGTATTTGCATATCCCAATCCATGACAAATCACAAAAGTTAAAGGAAAAAATCCTCACTTTAGGATAGTGGGTGAAGTCATGCAAATTATTTCTTTATGCTCCATCAGCCAAATGCACATCCAGAGCTGCTGGTGTACAGTGTAAATATAGCCTTATGGTACAAAGCCATTTATTTGAGTTTTAAACTCCATACAGCTGTTTAAGACTCATCATCAGTGCAGCACATGGAAACCATGGCTCTATGGAGAAGGGTTTGGGAGCCAAACATAGAGGAACAACCATGAAGGTTAAACAAGAAAACCATATTCTTATTCTCAGTTTTTTTATGTGGTAATCCAGCTAATAACATTCTGCCTTGTGAAAGGCTCAGTATCTATGATTCAGGAATGCATCCACCCTTAGAAAACAGCATTGTCATTCTATGGAGATTGAAGGATTAGTTGAACTAAAATGTAGATGGTATTTGAGTTTAAATACTCTTATATGCCAGTTAATGCTTCCCAGGACATTTAAAGAGAATACCTCTTAGTCAAGTTACATCGCTTCTCTTCTTCATTCTGTGATCTTAGCCAGTACGAGCACTGTGCGTATTGTGCTTATCCATTCGCAATACACACACATATGCGCAATGTATGCCGGTTAACAATGTTAAAGCACAATATGAAAAATATCTGCCATTGTGAATATCTGAGCGTACATTCACAAAATATTGTCAATTTTCGAATGTCGGATCTTTGTCGAATATATTCAAATTTCATAAATTCACACTCAACACTAATCACGAGCACATTGTGAAAAAAAAAATCTTATTAGAAATAACATAGAAAAGAAATGCATTTATCCATAGTTATCACTCCTTACAGCTTGGAAAATTATAACCTGAAAATGTTTAGTATGAGACCGTTGCCAGCACTCTCTGTAGACTTAGTTTTCATATACTTGGTGAATATTTGGCACCAGGATGAACTACAAGGGCACATTATGCCATGGACACAAAATTACAATGTTGCAATTAAATGTCACATATACATTTGTTCTACATTCTTCAGAAAGGAGCGGACAGAAAGGAGCCGACAACTGGCTCTCCTTTCACTGTAACACTAGGAATGTTGTTTATGTAATCAATATATTGGCAGAACATGTAAATAATTAAAATATTGGATAGCAGGCAAAATATATCACATGCAATTCCAAAGTCAAATATATGTGCAACCGTGGAGGATCAGTAATAAGGTTAAGTCAATGAGTTGGGAGACAGATAAGGGAAAGCGGAGTTACAGTGTCCTTGCCCTATAAAGGATAAGGTATAGAAAGGAGAGTTTTTCACCACTACCTCCTGAAGAGCTAAGCACTTTTCTTGCAATACATCAAGCCTCTCTTGTTGTTGTCTGTCCATACCTTTTAGGTAGTACAGCTACAATAAAACTTAGAGGATTTATTATTGTGGGCACTTCTTTTAAATCTACTTAGAACATGTAAATACATGAGCCTTCAAGATGTGCAAAAGAATGTGAACCCTCAAGTTGGGCTTAAGCCTGCCATACACCCACCGAGCGGCGGCTGATTTTGCTGCCGACCGATGGGCGTGCACGCTCACGGCCATCGGTCGGCAGCAAAATCGGCCGCCGATCGGGGGTGCCCACATGGGACGACAGATCCCTGTCGCCCCACAGCTTGGCCGGCCAGAGAACGCACATGTCCGATGTTCTCTGGCCGATGCCATTAACTTCAATGAAGACCGGCATCTTCATTGAAGCTAACGGCCGGCACACAAAGGGTGCCCTGTCGATGCTTACAGCTCGGGACTGTAGCGTGATGACGTCATGACGCTGCACACCAGAGCTGATCTTCGCAGCTCTGTCGGCCCCCACTCAGTGTGTGTGTGGGGGCCTTTAAAAACACAGAAAAGAGAAACATAACTCAAGAGGCCACACCTGGCTTGTGATATACAAATATACAGGTGGAAGAGGGAACAATGGCTGTGTTAAATTACATGCACAGTATATTCATTATAGATATCCTGCCAAAATGATATCCAAGAGGATTAATGACCATGCTAGGAATTAATGCACTACTCTCCAAGGGATGCTTTTAGTTGCTCTTAAATTACTTTGATAATAAACCAATGTCTTTGTATATTAATTTTGCTTCACCTTGTTGAGAGCCACACATGTTCTGACATTACAACATCATTTTCAGGTGATAAACAGTACTCAGGGCAACTATCGTGTTTCCCCGAAAATTTATTATATTTACTTTTCCTCCCAAAGATTCCCTATGTCTTGTTTTTGGGGGATGCCTTTTCCATGAAGAATTGGGCACTGGGGTATCAGGATGGGGGGTCACTTAAAATGACACAGGGGGGATCAGAGAGGGGAATCAAAATGGCACAGGAGACTCAAAGGGAGGATTACCATTTTAGTAACCCCTTCTGATCCTCCTGTGTCATTTTGATTGCCCCCTCTGATCCCCCTTGTCCAGAGTTACAGTACTGTATCTTTGGGGGTGTCTTATTTTTGGGGGGATGCCTTATATTTCAGAGTGAGGAAAAAATGTTAGGGTGCCTTATTTTGGGGCAACAGGGTATGAAACACAAATGAATGCAATATTTGTTAATACCTTCATAGAGGGAGAATCAGGACTTGCACACTATGTGCTTTATGCAGAAGTGAAAGACACCTCTGCATTCTTTAACATTAAGTAGTGTCACTTGGCTGTGTCATCACAAGGTTGTCAAAGGCTCACGCCTCAAAGACATTAAAGAAAAAAAATCATATTTAACAATGATATTCAGAATTAAAGAATGTTCTGTTTCACAGTCTTAGAAATATATAGATGTTGCAGGTGAGCATTCCCTAAAGCAGGGCACTCTACCTGTATGAGCATGGTGAGAATTCCCTAAAGCAGGGCACTCTTCTTGTATGTTTCAGAATATATAAGAATATACACAATATATACTTGAGTATAAGCTGAGTTTTCAGCCCAAAACGAATCAAGTAAGGGTCAGAGTCAGGGTCCCACTTACCTGTCCGGGTGTTTGGTGGTCACTGTGAATGCTCCATGTGTTTCCGACTTTGTGAAATAATTTTTAATGGAAAAGGTGGAAAACTCCACTACTTATGATTCAAACATGGAAAAAGTTTCCATTTCCATCTCATGTATTGGTCAAAATAATAAAAAATGGAAATGTATTTTTGTTTGAATATAAGAATTTAATTGAAAACCCATTCTGTAATAACAATAAAGCTGTGTTCTCTTAACTTTATTGAGGTTGTGGCACAAAGATTCACCTAGGGGCAATGGTGCTTTCTCTATATTTTTCTCATTAAGAAAACTCCACTATCTGCCTTTGCATTTCCCACCCACGGCTTATACTTGGGTCAATACATTTCCAATGTTTTTGTCAAAAAACTTAGGTACCTCCGCTTATATTTGGGTTGGCTTATACTCAAGTATATACAGTAATATTAATTAATAGTAAGGATAAATATATTTATTAATGGATGTTCTTTTAAAATGAATAAAATTGCCTCATATCTCTGATGGAGATATGTGATATGGCTTGTAAAATTATATGTTTATAAGAGTATTAATAATGCTCACAATGTAATGTTTTTCATCAGGTTTAACCACTGGTTTGATGGCATGGCCCTCATGCACAAATTCACAATCATCAATGGAAACGTAACTTACATGAGCAAGTTCCTCCAAAGCAAAAGCTACAAGTCCAACGAAAGTGAGAACAGGATTGTGGTGTCTGAATTTGGAACTTTGGCATCACCAGACCCTTGTAAGAGTTTGTTTCAGCGCTTCGTAACAACATTCCAGTTGCCAGGTAAGTCATGTTCTTAATAATGGTGTGATATTTTTTTTTAAGCTTTTTTGATGAAAATTTACTAAAGATGAACTAAATAGCACAAACAGAATTCATGGCTTACAAGTCTAATAGACCTCCATGTTTATGGAGGGGCATGGTTTTTTCCCAGCATAATTCCTGCATCACCAGTGACACCAGAATCGTGCTCAGGACCTCATGGAGAGCAAAAATGGCTGCAGCATTTTATCCGCCATGATCGCCCATGGCACGCCCAAAGCTTGCTATGTGGGCAGGTTAATACTGTAAATGCCTGACATCAACATGTAATTTACTTAGCATACAGTATATGTAGTCATGGCTGAATGTGGGTGAGACATTTAAAAAGCTCTCAGTTATGTAACAGATCACACACGCACGTTCGCCCATGGCACGCCCAAAGCTTGCTATGTGGGCAACTCTCAGGAGGTTAATACTGTAAATGCCTGACATAATGATGATGTATTACAATTAGTCAAATGTATGGACTGAAAATACTCAAATATAACCTGAATCTTTCAGCACCAAAATCAAAAATTTTGTGAATTTATCATCACAACATTTGCTGTAGACATAAATCACATAAATCAGTTAAAATTATGACTTCCCAAAATAAATGAACACTTGCTGTGTGTTTCTGTCACTAAAACTCATATATTTTTTTGTTTGATAAATTGAGGAACCTCATCTTATATTCTACGCTCGCTAGTCATACGTCAGCCCATTGATTTAAAGCAGCATGTTTATCTGCTGCACTATTTAGGGACTTGCATTCATTAGTGTAGCCCTAGCCTTATGCAGCAATACCAAAGAGGAAACTGAGTCCATTGAGTAATACATTTAATTGAAGTATATATATTTTTATTTATACTTCCAAATTACAAACTATACATGTAATCTCATCACTATCTTTAAAATAATTCACAATAAGACTACTGGTTTCTTCTTTATTCGTACTTTAGAGCCAACAGATAATGGGAGTGTAAACTTTGTCAAATACAAAAAGGATTATTGTGTCAGCACAGAGACAAACTTGATGCGCAAAGTGGATCCTTCAACGCTGGAAACAAAAGAAGAGGTAGTTTTATTAATTTTTCATTTTAAACTATAAAGTCAATATTTCCAAGATTTGTTAACCCAACGGGTTATATTTATTTTCAAACTATGGTGGACCTTTGACTTATGAACTTTATTTGTTCAGAAGGGTTGGTTGTAAGTCAAAACCATTTTCCCTTGGAAAATAATGGAAATGACAATATTTTATTCCGGACCTCCCAAATTACCACTTACTACTGAAAAGTACAAGCATTTTTGAGCCATTGAGCCATATCAAAGAACCTAATCTGCGCTTGTTTATGGTATACTTTTAGAAGCACCGAATATACTTGATCAATATAATTAGAGGGCTGGCATTTTGAGTTTTTAACAATGGCAGCTTCCATATGTCTTTTAGTTCATATCTCAAAAATAAAGTGGAGTAGAGGGAAGTAGAGTGAAACTGGGACAATCATGCACAGCAGTTACTGAACTTGTTTGGCTCAGTTTTAGTCTGCATACATTTTCCTTGTCTAAATTTTGGCCTCTCATTGTGTCAGGGCTATGTTAGCAACAGCTTTATAACCTTTAGGAACCATAAGAATTGTTCCTGAGATGGACATTATTTTCACCTCACAGAATTCAAATATAGTAAATATGATTTCGGTTGTGCAACCAACAAAACAGAGCAGGAATAATCACACAAAAATATACATTTATTTAGCATACACGGAGATATATAAACATATAATAAAAGATAATAATACAGCAAGATATATATGACCAGAAAGTCAGATATCAAAATGACAACATCAACATGTAACTAACTGTAATGTAATGTAGTCATGGCTGAATTAGGAAGCTCTCAGTTATGTAACAGATCACACATGCTAGGAATATATGAAACCTAGACTCTGCAAGATCTATGCCAAAATCCCAGATAAAGGCAATTATTTATCCAAGATAACAAGCTAAGGTTGTGATACAGGCTATTTGCAAATTGCCAGAGTTTCACTATAAGTCTATAGAAGCAGCCTAGTTTGTGTATGCATCTCACCAAGAGGTCTTACTTCTCATAGACTATACTAGCATGACCCTCTGCAAATAGAGCAAATAGAGAACTTCTAACTATCACACCCAGCTTGTTGAGAAATGTCATGTAAAATATATACTTTACCAAGATCATGGACAATGAGACCTCATGTTTTAATGGCTGGATCCCCCTGGTTGTGATGGTATGTCTTTGGTATAATGATGGCCGAATCCCCCTTTGAAATTGTAAAGGCAGGATCTCCTGAGTACCCCCATGCCCATCACTTTTATATCAAATAAAATTTAAAATAAATACAAAAATTGTCATACTGTACATATAAATTGACATATTTAATAAGAACATGCTTGTCACACTATAAGCGAGGAACAACAATGAAGGTTATGATGAGAAAGGGATGTATGGCTGATGGGATGTAAAGGAATCATTTCCATGGTTCCACCCACTGTGCTGAAATGATAATTTTTACCGAAACTTTTGGGATATGTGATGCATTGGGGCATGTAAATACCTTCTGTTTTAAGAAGGCTTTACTGTGCCATACATTATAAGTGGAAAACAGATTATTTTTCTTTATAATATTTGTGGTATACTCACAATAATCTTCTTAGGTAGCAGTTACTAATTACAGCCCCTTTGTGGAAGATATACTATTGTAAACCACCAATCTGTTCAGAAAATAACTATAACCCATAGAATCCCTTTTTAGGACTAAACCCCATGATGAATAAAAAGTATATGCATAAATGGTGTAACGTTTCACATTTTCTATTAGATTAACTGGTCAAAATATATTGCTGTAAATGGGGCAACAGCTCATCCTCATTATGATCCATGTGGTACGACATACAATATGGGGAATTCCTATGGAAAACAAGGTAAGAAGAATCACATGCAAAAATGAATCAACTTTAAACATTTTGGTTGCTTTTCTGTCCTCCAGTATTTAAAAAGTATCCACCACTTAAAAACCTTCAAATGTGACTAAAAGTGAGCTCCTATTGCTGACCTCTATACCTCACAGGGGGTGGCTTGGGGACTCCCGCTTTGCTGTGGCCAAACAATTTCAATTTCAATTTTTTTGGGCATTAAAATTGGAAAGACGCCGGCATCTTTATACCAGCTCAATTATATCCCTCTGATTGCCAAGGTGATAGCCAAATTACAGTCCTGGCATAATCTTCCCCTTTCCCTATTTGGGAGGGTACACCTGTACAAAATGATCCCTTTTGCGCAACTTCTATATCCCCTCCAGAACATACCCCTACTGCTAAAGCATAAAGATGTGACCCAATTGAATAAGGCAGTATCCTCCTTCCTGTGGCAGGGGAAGCAGGCTCGTATTTCGCTAAATACATTATATCTTAGCAAGACAGAGGGGGGCGCTGGTCTTCCCAACATCCGAATGTATAACTTGGCAAGCCTTCTCCGACATTCAATTGATTGGATCCAACATGCCAATTGTTTCTCTAATTACTCTCTGGAAACAGACATGGCAAGGCCGTGGCTCCTTGAAGGAGTATTACATTGCCCGATATCAAAACTACCCCCGCATCTGAAAAACAATGTCTTAGTTAGAGACACAGTACTGGCCTTTAGAGAAGTCAGAAAGGTTTTACATCTCCCCACTTCCATCTCAAAGCTATTACCGATTACGGGCAACCCGATGTTTCCACTAGGTACACAACAAGCGGTATATCATACCTGGAGGGAGAGAGGGTTATCTCATGTCAAAGACCCGGTGGACCCCGTCACTTATGAAATGCTTTCTGTGTCTCTTATTGCCTTGAACTTTGATTTGTCACCAACGGAATTGCATCCGATTTACCTCCAGCAACATGGGCTTTCCGCACTGTGCTTGTTTCTAAGACCCTGCTATACGAAATCCCTTAGTGCCGCATGTGTTACGAATTGGTCCAAGGACTTTCCGTGTGAAGCCATAGAGGATAAAATTAATATAGGATACCAACGTATACGGAAATATATTATGTCAGAGACATGGCGGGAGACACAATTTAAGTTGATGCATAGGGCATGTAGAATGTGCACTAGGATATCTGAAGAGGCAGATGGTAAACAGGTGACACGTCCTTACTGTCCAAAGTGCGCCACAGATAGACCCACTCTGGCCCATTACTTGTGGCTATGCCCTACCATCAAATCTTGTGGTCCGCAGTGTTAGATTATATAGCAACAACGCTCGCTCTCAGCATTCCGCAGGACCCATTATTATGTTTATTTAGTTATGTCTCGCCTGCCCTGCAGCGAGTTATTTGACACCATTCAGTCTGGGTCCACCTTACATTGCTTTCAGCAAGACGAACGATTATGCATGAATGGATAAGGGAGGAGCCACCCCGACTATCTCAGGTTATCTCTCGACTCTCTGACCTTTTTAACATTGAACTGCATGGCCTGCCTAGAAATAACCCCAGAAAAGAGAGTTTTCTATAAACGCTGGGAGCCCCATATAGAGCAGTCACTCTCTCCTCTCGCAAAACGCAAACTGAAAGTCATGTTACATGCATGTTACAAGTAGATATGTGTGAGACTACCCGGGACTGCCCGCTTCCCTGCTTCGACTAACGGTATGATTTTTATTTTAGTTAACATCAACATTGACCTGATAGATCCACCCCCCCCCCCCTTCTATTTCTGGTTTGAAAGGCACTGACCCAAAAGGGCATATGAAAGTTCAGTTAACTGACCACTACTGGAGCTTTCTGACCCCCTCCTTTTTCTTTTATGTTATCAGACTATACTGGTTGGTACTGCCTATGCTTTTTGTATTTTGTATTCTGTTTCTTTAAACTGTTATATGGTTTATGATACATATAACAGTATGTCTGCTCGGTTGCAGGCATCTCTGTACCTACTTAATTTTTCATGCTATGCTTTGATTGTAACTTGCAAGTGTTATCTAGCCTCGTACTATGTTTCTGTTTTTTTGGGGTTTTTTTGGAAAAATTGAAAAACCCAATAAAATTGTTAAAAAACAAAACAAAAAAAAACCTTCAAATAGTCACTTGCCTTGCTCAAGGTTTTGAAATAGGGCGCTCATAGCATTCGTTAAAGCTTTTGGCAGGTAGCAAGATTTAGTATGCTGGATACCATGACAATATTTTTTTAAATCATGTTTTATGTAAACAGGTATAGAGCAAGTTCCAGTTTTTTTTTTTCATACGATACTAGTAGATTCTACAACACTTTATAAATTAGCATGCAAAAGTTTAAACAGTAGTTACAGCTTGCAGGTGGCGATACTACAAATGATAGAGAGGGATATTGATTGCTTGCCTAGATTCCTGCTGTCCTTACATTGACCAGCTATGTTGATAAACGGCCAAAAAAACACCATGCTATGGCAGAGGATTAACAATAGTGTTGAGCTTGAATATTCGAAAATCTATTCAAGAATTTGCAAATTTCGCAAACATGGCGGTTGATATTCGCAATTCCGAATGTTCGCGATATTTGTCATTGGCTTATGGCATGCGACTATATATTTGCAATGTGAATATCGAATTGAATATTTGTAGAAATATTGGGTTTTCAAATACTGCCTATGCCGTTCATCACTAATCAACAACAGTAAAGCAGGCATGCAAAGCAATGGACATCGACCATGGTTTACGGTCATGTCTGATATCCCTGTTTTTGAGCGGGATTGATTGGTCCCTCTCGAAAACAAGGATGTCCGCAAGGCGCTCGAAGCGGCCATCGATCTGCCCCATATCTAAACATGTGTTTTCTGCTTCAGGAAACATTGAAGATCACTCTGATTTGATGGTGTCCATTCACTTCCCTTGATTAATCAACCTATAGAAGATTCCATGGCATTTCATATTTTCAGGGTTTACATAAGATTACATTTTTGGTTCAAATCAAATGTTGATATTTTTAAAAATATATTGATTAACCAATAGCCCTATCCTTTTTTATATATACATTACAGGGACATTTTACAATATTATTAAGGTGCCTGCTCAGGAATCAGAAGATGAAAACATGCTCCAAGGGGCTGAGGTAGTGTGCTCAATACCTGCTGCGGACAAATGGAACCCCTCTTATTATCACAGTTTTGGTAAGTATCTTACTAAATAAAAGCTCTAATGGTGGAGTGTTTTTAACCTCCTGGGTGTTTGGGCCGAGTTAACTCTGGTATGCCGATGCTTCCGGGTCTGTCCCCCGATCGCGTCACCGGTGATGCGAAGAGGGTGGGGGTAAGCGGGGCCATAGACCTCCATGTAAATGCAGGGGCGTCGCCTTTTTTCAGCATAACTCCAGCATCTCCAGTGATGCCGGATTTATGTACTGAGCCTCCGCAGCGCCCAGAAGGTTAAACAATTATTATTAAACAAATGTTTATTTCCATACTTTCTTTACTAAAAGATTTTAAAACCATATAGAAAATAATATTGAATGAAACTTTTGCTTACCCATAAATAGTGATGGGCGAACATTGGCTGCTTGTGAACTGGCGGATCAGACTTTAGGTTTAGATATTTTTAAAAAAACCTGAACGGCTGATCTGGCCAGCAGAAGAAAATTTACTTCTTCTTGGCTTGTCTCCCATCCCATGTGTCTCTATGTCCGAAAGAAGAGCAGCTGCCTGTGCCATAGTGTTGATCGCAAATATTCTAATCGCAAATTTTTATGGCAAATATTGGCACTCGAAAAAAACTCAAATATAGTGCTATATCTTCATCATTGTGAAAATTCAAGATCTTTTCACTTCAATGCATAACTACTGAGCATTGAGTTTGCAATATGCACATGTACAAGTGACAATTTGTGCAAGGTAATAATAACTGGTGATCACAAATCCTCTAATTTACATATTTATTGTGAATATTAGTGGTAAAATTTGCGATATATATATTTTCAATTTTTTTTATCAATAAAGTGCGAATACGAATATTGCCTATGATGCTCATCAGTGCTCTGCCATAGCGCTTTAAGATTAAGCTTACAGATAATTTAGTAAGTAGTAGTATAATAAGTAGTAAGTTATATATCTGACAAATCTGGATAACATTGATTAAAAATAATGGCATAAAAAATTATCAGAATGTATTTCCTTGCTTCATGAGCAGGAGGTTTCCCTTCTACATCATAAACTGTTTCCAAACCACTTTTCATAGAGTTGCATTGGCACATTATCCAGATTTTTTTGAATTAGGGCAAAAGTGTTATGTATTAAATTCTTCAGTTTAGAGCCCAGGTGCACAACCTGCGGTCTGGGGGCCGCATGCGGCCCTTTTGGTGTTCCTTGGTGGCCCCCCTCAGTCTTACACTTGAAGCCCCCACAACCTATTTATGCAAAGGGAATAGGAACTCACCTGTCAGTCAAATTGAAGGTTATGTGCCCCATTAAAATCATCAATTTCTTTGAAGCACATAACCTTTGAGGATATACATGACACAAAATCTGCATTACCATACTACAGTGTTCCCTAATGCTTGAAGTATAATTTAAAACCAGTTTTGTTATTTAAAAAATGAAAAATAATGTCTTCCTGCTATGCCTGCTGTCATTTAAAAAAAAGCCTAATAAGTCAGTATAGATTGAAAATGTTATGTGATGCTGAGGGCCACACTTGTGGCCCTCCATATCAACTCAGTTGCCCACCACTGGTTTGAGGATGGACATGGTGGAAAGGTGGACAAAAAAAAAGAGTGTAACTCTACTCAAAGGAGTAAAGGTCTAGGGGAAAAATATTTTAGGACACTTGAAGTAAAACTAACTAAATTTAACAAATAATTGCTCTTGTCAATTTGAAATTCAGATCTGGTGTGATAAAGTCACTGCTGTGGCCATTCCTTAAGGCCCCCATACACCTTACAATCTTACCATACAATGTCTGTACAATCAACTTTTCTTCTTCCAAAGCCATGTAATATGATGACCTTTCTAACCCTTCCAATCACTATGTATTCTATCAGGTAGGACCCGGCACTACATAGTTGTTGGTAGATCTAATGGAAATTGTATAGAGTGATCCGAAGGTGTATGGGGGGTCTATAATGAAAGAAACTTTAACCAAAAATCTTGGTGCCTAAAGATATAAATGTGAACCAGTGACAATTGATTTTATTTTTTTATTCTTTTTTCCAAGGTATGACAGAAAACTATGTAATACTTATTGAACAGCCAATAAAGATAAGCATTCTGAGAATTGCTACAGGGAAAATAACTGGTGCTCCCATAGCTGACTGTCTGAGCTGGGATCCAAACTGTGACACCATATTTCATGTGGCAAATAAACATACAGGACAGGTAAGGTATTCAAATATCTGCTACTGTGCATTTGTGTCCATATTGTCTCCTAATATTCTTATATTTTTATATTAAATATTTTAAAGGTTGTATCCAATAATCTGTGACATGCTGAAAGAGCATCCCTGGAGTAGTTCATTGCTATGGGGACAAAATATTTATATTTCAAACCTGAACTTTAAGGCTAGGGCTCCACTATGCACTGGCATCCGCTGATGCCAGCGCAAGTCTCTGTTGCTGTCCTGTGGGAACAGATGGGCTGCATTGATGGAGGTGGGGACTGGCGGATCGGGAGTTCTGACAGGCTGTGTAGACAGCCCTGTCAAAGCCCCATTGCCGTCAATGCACTCTGTTAAAATCTGTGGATTCACCTCAGATATTTAACAGGCAGTGGAGCCCTAGCCTTACTTTCCACAATCACGCTGAAAAAATATACGCAGTTTAATATTCATAATAATTGTGGCCAGCCACGAAAAGGCACACATTACTCAGCAGATCTGGATTACCTATAAAGTAGCCAGACTACTGCTTCCAAAAGGTCCGTAGAAGGTGCAGCCGCCTGAAAAAAACCCAGTATTTTTTGGCCTATTCAAGCTTTCATCACACAACACAAACTTTACATATAATAATGATTATTTCAAGTCAAATATATGTTAAATAATACACAATTATTTTTTTGTATATGAAAGCTATACAGGAGATTTAAACTGATTAATTAGCTTAATATAAACAGCTTAATATCTATTTTTTGCCTGGTCAGTGTGACCTACAAGTCTCATGTCATGGTATGTTGTCTATTCTATGCTGGTTAACCTTGTGCATATGTATGTCTGTTGTATTGTTGTACAGTTTTTAAACTGTACTTAATAAAAAGACACATTTTATCTATTGAAAAACACACAACGTGGTTTTGTTTATGTATATATGATAAGCCTCCTTCTGTATGGTGCATTACAACCTTTTGAATCACACACAGACATGTCTATCCAAATAAAGCATATATAATATGCAGGTGCAAATCACTACCAACTGAATCAGAAAAAACATAGAGGAAGCCATAAAAATCTCAATAGACAATTAACTTGGGTTGAGTTAGGCTAAATTTATACTGTCATTTGCAAGGTCGTTTATGGTCTTTTAAGCAACCAGAAAACGACTTTGCATTAAGTTTAAAATGGAAGTCAATCAGGCCGTTTAAAAACAGAAAATGTACTGTTGTTTATCAAGCAGTAAATTTTCTGATCGTTTTTTGAACGCCTTCTGTCACATTCAGAGGGTCATTTGATCATTAAACTACCCCATTGACTTCAATGGTGAAGCTCTGAAATCGACTGCAGCACTTTGCAAAGCATTTTGCTTGTTCTTCAGTCTTTTAAAAAATTACCTGGGAGTGGCTATCCAACCTTACCAGGCACCCTGCAGGGTCAGGTGACCTCCTGTGGCTGCTTGAACTCTGCCCCCCCCCCCCACGGAAGAATGCATTGTGTAGAAAAGTTTTTGCTTTAAAGCAAGGCCCTAATTTAGACGACCTGCGAACGCCTGTACTATTTTGCAGGCACTTGCAGGGTGTTGTTTCTCGAAAGCAGCTTGTGAATCGACAGTGTAAATTTTGCCTTATAGTGGATTGACTCATGCCTAAAATGATATATTCTTCTGTATTTACAGCTCCATTCCATAAAATACCATACCAAAGCCTTTGCAATGTTTCATCAAATCAATGCCTATGAGGACCAGGACTGTATTGTGCTCGACCTCTGCTGTCAAGATAAAGGGGATGCAATACATCTGTTTCAACTGCAAAACCTTCGTAAATCTGGAAAAGCTTTGGATGAGGTATGGTCTTAGAATTTAAAGACTGGACATATGTTTGATACTGTAAACCTAAATTATCACACTCTTTGTTTGCTAGAAATATGCAGGGGTGTATAGCATATCAAGCGGTAGTAGAGATGAATTAGGCCTGAGTTTCACGATTGTTAGGCTAGGACTCCATTTGCACTGAAATCCCTCCATTGAACTCAGGGATTTTAGCGCAGTCCACAATCCGGCCATTGTCTACACAGCCCGTTATAGTACCTGATCTGTTGATCTGCACCTCCGTCACATTAAGCTCGACATGAACACAAGAGAGGCTTGACGGATGACACGTCCATTATCATAATGACATATGACAAATGTGTCCCATTAATAGGAGGGGGCTGGCACTTGTTGGTTGCATCCGAGTGCAAAGTGGAGCCCTAGCCTAGTGATCATTTCATGTCACAGTTTAGCATTGCAAAACAATGCGCCAGGTTTTATGGAGAAGGGGGCAAAAGAATAAGAAATAAGCTTTTGTAAGCTAGAGTGTGTATGATGACTTTGCTGTGACATGTCCATTATTCAGCTATATTGTAAAAATGTAGAAGAATTAGTTGGGTTAAAAGAATTATATCTCAGCCTGCTTAAAATTCATTATGGTAAATTGGCACAGTGTCAGGAGAGGCCTTTTTGACACTCCTAATCATGCAACCTCTGGGTGGACATGACATGTGGTTGTACATAGGGTTTACATGGGGTTTATTGGGGGGTGAACAACACTATTTACAACTGCTGTACTTAATTGGGAATGATATAAAATGTATGGAATATTTGTAGCATCAGAATTTCCTATATCCTGCATTGCACCATACAACCTAATCTTTCCCCGCAAGTACCTGATTAGCACCTGATTTATATATTTATGGTTTTCCAAAGCTTTGGTTTGACAGTATAAGCCGGCCATAGACTGTTCGATCCGTGGTCAATGACATATCAGATTGACACTGCCCACCTGGAGCAACCGATCCTGGGCACTCCAAAGATCGATCTTCCAAAGAACAGACATGTCCATTATTCTTTGGTCGATCACATTACTTTGGATGCATTCCCATCCAAAGTATATGCCTGCACACAAAGGGTGCGCACCAAACGGCAAAACAATTAAGTCATCACTTGCGGTTGATCGGCTGCAAATCGCCCATGAATGGCGCTGCCTATGGCCAGCTTAAGCCATTGTAAATTTAGGGCTTACATTGTAGTTCTATGTCGCCATCATTTTACTCATACTCACTTAATTAATAGATTGTTTTGTTGTTGTGTATTATATTAAAAGTAAAATGTCTTTAATGATGCATCCCTCTTTAACCAGGTCTATAAGTCAATGGCCAAGTCTCTCCCTCGGAGATTTGTGCTTCCTCTCAATATTGACTCTGACACACCGCATAATGTAAATATCAATCCTCTAGACTATACAACAGCCACCACTGTCAAACAGGACCTTGGAAAGGTAAATTTACAGCGATGCGCTTTGAAGTTCATGGTTCATGAAAGTACATTCATGTGTAATAACCTATTACCGTGGTTCTATTTTTAAATAAAGGATTCTGTGGGACAGTTTAAATACCAAATTAATACAATATTATACAATATGGCATGCACAAGTTTCATAAAGGAAACAGAAAACCATAATGCAAGTCACAGTAGCAGAGCTTAAGCAAAAAAGGCATTGGTCGCCTTGTCAGTGGTTGTCACTGCCAGTGGGGGAGTGTGATCCACACTGGGTGATACCATTTTATTTACAGAATAGCGTTGACACCAAACTTCCTAAGTGCTATTTTTTGTATACATTGGCAAAAGGCCTAGCAAGTCACCAAGAGGACATGTCCCTCAACAATCACAGTTGCAATGTGCCTTCGCTTGCCCCCACCCTATTGTAAATAGTAAAGTCTGAATGTTTCGCGTATGAAAAAACTTTCTACATCACCTCTCCTGTATCCCTGGCTACACATATCCGTGCATCCTAGGCAATCCTAGCAATCCTAGGGGGGGGGAGAATTAATGTCTGCCTATGTGTCTAGTAGTATGTAATTGCCATATATATATATATATAATATATAACATTGCCACACAATTTAACACCCATAGCACTACACTATATATGCCACTATGGGGTGACACTGTGGGTAAACTGGACTGGAATGGATAGGTGCTGAGCTATATATTTGTAAGCAGTCAAATTATAGCTGTATAGAATGATGGCTTTGGTTAACTTAGTCTGTGGACGATTATTATGTCCTGCTGTCACAGATGTTTAAATTATTATTTATATGATAAAATAAAAAAAAGTTATAAATATATGTCATATATGTTTGTACTAGGTGTGGTGTACTCACGAGAACCTGTACAATGAAACATTTGCAAAAGTTGGCCTTGACTTTCCAGCCATCAATTATTCCAACTATAACACCAAAAAGTACTGTTATTTTTATGGATGTGGATTCCAGCATCTTGTTGGCAGCAGTCTTATTAAAATGGATGTGGTGACCAAGGAAATGAAGGTGAGAGTCTATTTATTTTTATTTTGCTTGTCATCTTAATATACTACCATTAGGCCCTTTCACACTATATGCGTTTTTTAAAGGCATGTGTTTCTGCATATATACAAAAATGGATGCGTTTTTCATATTACATCTGCGTTTGTGTTTTTGAACAAATCAATGAAAAATGCATGAAAAAGAAATAAAAATATGCATACAGCAGGGAGTTTTAAAAAAGGCATGCGGAAACGCTGCGTTTTTAAAAACGCAATGCATGCAGTTTGAATGGTAACATTGGTTGTCTGTGTAAAAACATGTGCAGTAAAAATACATGTGTGGTAAAAAAAAACTGTGTGTGTTTTTAAAATGCAGCGCATATAGTTTGAAAGGGCCCTTAACCTCCCTAGTGCACTGCTGAGGTCCAGATTTCTGTACCAAAAGTGCACCATAGACTTCAATGGTAAATTTCTTTATGTTGTAGGCCTATGTTGTATGTTGTAGGGAATACAACCTAACCGATTGGGGAGCACTTTTGCTTTTGACAGACTCATACCTACG
>CM070038.1:79281083-79303856 GCA_036250615.1 Ptychadena robeensis
CCCCCCCCCCCCCCACCTGCTACTGATGATATGATTTTTACCTTGTCATTTGACCATGGATAGATGGGTTTACGCTGAACTTTATGAGCCTAAAATGCTCTGCAGACATCTAGAGAGCAAGGAAAAACTCCTAAATTCTAATTTGAAGATTTGTGTGTCGGGAATGATAACAATCTTAAGGCCCCCATACACCTTACAAACTTTCCATACAATTTCTGTACAATAAAATGTTGTTCTACCAAAACCATGTAATATGAGGACCCTTCTAAACCTTACAATCACTATGTATTCTATCAGGGAGGTCACTATACTACACAGTTGTTGTTAGATCTAATGGAAATTGTATGGATCGATCTTAAGGTGTATGGGGGGCTTCAGCAATGCTGTAACATAATTACTATTCACCCCCCCCCCCCTCACACTGAACTCCTTTCTTCTGTCTTTAGGTTGTGAACTTTCATTAAAGGAAGGTACGAGCAGTGGTTGTCCTTGTGTGATGAGCAGCATAGGCAATATTAGTATTTGCAAAAAAAATAAATAATTGGGCCTATTATTTGCTGTAAATTCGACAATTGATCTCCAGTCATTATTACCTTCCTCCAAAAATCGGCACTTAAACACATGCATATTAACACAATTTGTTGTCATGGCGAACTCTAGTGGCAGAATGTGAAATTACAAGTAGAAGATAAACATTGCAAATATCGGCAATTGTACATGCAAGCATATTGCAAACGCAATGCATGGTACTTTACCGTAGAATCTTGAATATTCAAGATTATGAAGATATAGCACTATATTTGAGTTCTTTGCACAATAAGTTACCTTCTTCCTTTCTGTTCTGATTATTCCCTCCTTCTAAGTGCCATCTATGGAAACTTAGGTGGGGGAGCAGGGAGTGATCAGAGCCAGACACAGCTAAGAGGAAGTGGCTGCAGTGTACCCATGATTTGGTAGTGGTGGGGGGTCTTATTGATTGAAAATTGGGTAATAATAATATATTCCAACACAAAGAATACCCATTATGTACACAAGTGAACTGTTTCTGAGATTTATTTTATTCAGAAGCAAATGTAGAAGTATCAGAAGTGAGAACATTTGCACTTATTTGCATCATTATTATGATTATACCACGCGAGGGACGCTCTTTTATTCTGCTCTGTACATTTGTTTTGGAGGCCTCTTTATAGCAACAGTTTTTTCTTAATGTTGGTGCAATCGTTTTTTGACAGCATCCATTCATGTCTATGGGTGTGATCTGGAGCGATCGGGCGCGGTTCTTGGGCCAAACGCCCAAGTAAATACCCTAAATGGAAGGGGTCTGTTGGCAGGTGGGGGCAAGCCCTTATTCTCAGCAACTGCTAAGCTGGTTTTAATGTATTGTATTTACACTGCTCAAAAAATTAAGGTTACACAAAAATAAGAGCTGATCCTAGATCTGAATGAATAAATATTCTTATTAAATACTTTGTTCTTTACATAGTTGAATGTGCTGACAACACAATCACACAACAATTATCAATGGAAATCAAATGTATCAACCCATGGAGGTCTCATCCCACACTATAGCAAAGGAGGTTTGCTGTGCCTGTCAGTGTAGTGTCTAGAGATGGTCGAATTTTTCAACTTGCTGACTTTGTGAGCTGATTGCAAAGCCTCTGAACATGGTATCATCACCAAAATGCTGGAGATGTAGAGAAGGGTTGTGGGAACATAAAAAAAAAGTTTTGCTCTAGCACATTAACTTAAATTAATTTAAAAAACAGTTGAAATTCCGATTTTGGAAATTTTGACTTGACTTTAAACCTAATTTGTGCAAAAACTATTTGTGTTAGAGACATAGTTTTATTTTGGAGTATACCCCCAACCCTTCTCTACATCTCCAGCAAGTTTGGTGATTATACCATGTTCAGGAGCTTTGTAATTAACTTGAAATAATGGAAATGGTCATCTCTAGTGTCCAGAGCATGGAGGCGCTACTAGGAGACCGGCCTGCTCAAACAGTCAGAAACAGACTCCATGGGGGCCCAACATCCACAGGTGGGGGTTGTGCTTACAGCCCAACACCGTGCATCTGTAAAACATTTATGGAAATGAAAATTCATTGAAAATGTATATACTCCAGAAGAAACTTTTCTCTGCAACACCCCCCCCCCCTTTCATACCCAAACAGGGAAGATGCCGAAAGTGGGTCTAATACAGGGGTGAGCAAACAATGGGGGGTTTAAATTTGACAGACGGGACAATGGGGGTTTTAAATTTGACAGACGGGCCAGACAAAGAACCTATAAGAGTCGCCCGGTCCCAAGTCCTACCAGCCTGGCTGAGATATTTAAATAGATTACATTAAATTAAATTAAAAAAAATGAGTAAGGCTGGGCGTACACTACAGCGCCCCCAAAAAAAGTGCCCATAGCGCCCGCCAACTGTTTGGGCGCTGTTTAGGATGCGGTATTGCTGTGCCGGCAATACTGCATCCTATGCATATGAGGCGCGGTTTATGCGCGTCACACACCGTGCCCATTGTTTACAAATGGGCGTGGCATGTGTCCCCTGTGCAGCGACGGGACGCCCCCGAATCCCCAATGCCCGGGTGGGCGTTCTGAATACGCTCCTGCTGCCACACTGCCCCCACCGTGGGCATGACGCGCCAGAATAGACTTGGAGGTCATTTCCATTGGGGATAACAGGGGGCAGCTGCACTGTGTGGTTTTCCCTGCAGTCTACGTGCTGGAAAACTGCGCAGTTTTCAGTCGTGTAGATGCAGCCTTAGGCTTAGTTTCCACTTAAAGCGGAAGCCTGCGGTGGTGCACGGCGCAGATACATCCGCGCCCATTCTATTCAATGGCGCTGGTCCCCGGCAGCGGAATCGCGCGGACCGCCGCCTAAAAACTCGGTCGTTTTTAGGCGGCGGTCCGCGCGATTCCGCGGTCGCCCAGCACTGACCGCGGCCATAGGGGTGAATGGCCGCCCCTAAAAACCGCATGAGATGCGGTTCTTAGTGGCGGCGGTTCTTAGCAGCGGCAAATGCGCCGCCGGCTTCCACACAAGTGGAATCAAGCCATAATAATCATACTGACAGAGAGGTTTAAAAATAACAAATATTTTTAGAAAATAAATAACTATATATAAAAAAGAGTCTTTGGATAGTAAACTGAAACATTCTATTGGAAACATAGGCAAACACTTGCCATAACAATCATCCTCCACTTTTTGCAGAGAACAAATGTAGGGGAACTAGAGCGTCCTGATAGTGCTTCACGAAATTCTTACGGTGCCAATAGCACCGTGGAGACATAGCCTAAATGGGCCGGAAGCCATAGTTTGCAAATATATTTAATTTGGTTTTGAAAAATACAACACAGAAACTTGAAATGGAGAATTTTAGAGTCAGGTAATACAATTAAATTTATTCAATTTTTTTTTTTATTTTCCTTTTGACACGTTTCCACAGATCTCCTGCGCTTTTAGTGTTCTGGTGACAACTCAAATGCTAGAGAGAGGAAGCGAATGTGCCTTTTGGGGACACATTCAGCAGTAGAAGCCCAACAGAAGTTCCACATATTCCCCCTCCATTTAAAAATGACGTCTGGTACAATATCGTTTTATTTCTTTCTGTATTGTAGAATATCAGGGAGATGGAAGCACAGTACTATGGACAGTAATGTACGACACTCGGCTGTGTATTATACGTGTGTGAGGTACACCGAGCCAGGAAATGCTTGCAGAGAGAGCTGCACACATTACCTCACACAGTAACCATAACACACCGACCACGTGACTGCTGTTATGTCTGGAATGCTTCTTGCTTACAGGGATCAGGGACCAATCAGCGCGGGGAATCTGGCTGACTGACAACAACTAACCCCAATAGCAGTAAAGAGTCATCGTCCAGAAGTTCAGAGGGGCATAACAGGAGGAAGATGATGGTGGTGGGTATAAGCCGGGCACTGCGTGTGCCAGGTAAGTGCCAGTGTGAACTTTGTATGAACTACCAATGAAGCGTCTGTGCGCTGGGAGTAATGGGGCGTAGTGTGGCCGGAAGGGTTGTTATACAAGTGTTATGCAAGTTATGTAAATGTGCTGCATGGGGTGTTGGCACCGCTGGCACTGGGGTGGGCATGCATGGCTGGCAGTCATAGTCAAATAAAGTCTGTATATAACCCTGAGAGGCCTTTGTCACACCATAGCGCCTGCGCTTATAATATTCTCCGCTGCAACACAGTTGCTGCAATTACTTTTACTGCATTTAGGGCTCTTTCACACTATACGCACTGCTTCGTGTTTTTGTAAGCGTGAGCATTTTCACAAAACTAGAATAGTAACCAATGTACCCACTATTCACACTGCATGTGTTGCGTTTTTTATAACGCAGTGTTAGCGTGGACGGTTTTTTTATAACACCCTGCTGTAGGCATACTGCTCTGCAGTCATAATATAGCTTCTAAAAGACGCAAACGCAGGTGTGCAGTGTACAAAACTCATGTGTTTATGAGTGTGCGTTAACCCATACCTTGAGAAAACATGCCTTAAAAAATATGTATTTAGCGTGAAAGAGCCTTAAATGCTTTGCAATAAAATTATACCAAATTATATTACATTCCCCCAATTTTGTGGGATGTGAAAAAAGGGAGAAAGTCACATCTTAAACTCATAAATCAAAGTTTATGTGTGATATGTAAAATCTCCAGGTCCTTATTGCTGGTCAGTTTTATGGTGGTAGTTCAGAGGTCAGCAGACCGTTTCTAGACTTGGGGGCCCTATACCAGTTTCTCAGATTCCCCCTTACCCACGTCTCCAGACACAAGCAGCACGCCTGCACAGTTCTGTACTGTATGGACACACTGCTCTGTCCTCCTCCCTCACTAATATCACCAACTCCCACCCGGCGACAGGTCACAGTTATTGTGTCCGCATATTGCGCATATTGATAGAAATGGCCCTGTTAGCAGGACACTGCATGGCTCCCTATTGGATGACCCTAAATCCTAGGTGCCCAACCTACGGGCCGGGGGCCACATGCGGCCCCTTGGTCATTGTTTGGCGGCCCCCCTTGGTCCTCCATATGCGGCCTCCAAAAACCTAACTGTTAATACATAGGGCATAGCAACTCACCTGTGAAGTGGTCACACACTGACCCAGCTTTCCTAATTAACGTTGGCGCTCCTACATAAGTAAAATTGGCAATGTTGATCAAGGAAGCCAGGTCTACATATGAGCGCTGCACCCAGGGGCAGGAGGGGGGGGGGTGGGTGCTGTTGGGTTTCGACTGCCTGTTGGGATCTGGTCCACCGGCTGCTGAGCTATATCGACGGGGGACGGCCTGGACCGATGTTATGTGCGGCCCTTAAGTGAAGCCAAGGGCCACACTTGTGGCCCTCCATATCAACTCAGTTGCCCACCACTGCCCTAAATAGTTCCCACACCCTTCAGATCTCCAGCAACTTAAAACTAGAATTCTTTATGGAAAAATAAAATGTTGTAGTCATTACAAGGAAAGAATAGCTGTACTTACCTTCATTCTGGAGCTGTAGACTGCAGTAAACCCATTTCACCAGCAGAAGTTACCAGTTGTCTAAAAAGAATCATGCCCAGTGCTGGCACAAATTCCAAGGCAGCTACTGGAATAGGTGGTTCCAATGTTTGGCTATGGTACACAGCCCTGACTGCATTGGGTACTGAGATTTTGCTTACAACCGGAGTCTGTCGCTGTGTGCGGTTTGGAGCCATGCCTTCAGATTACCTCCATATGTCATACAGTGCCCAGACAATACCTTTTTCATGGGTGCTACAAAGGTTGGAGCATAGTCTAAATTGATTGCAGCCTGTGGTGTTCCTGCATCCTGATTTCTCATTGTCTAGGCCAGGAGTGGGCAAACTTTTTGACTTGTGGGCCACATTGGCTTCTTAAATTTGATAACAGTGTCGGATCAAGAGCCTGTAATGGCCGACCCACCTATTCCATGCATTGCCGGCATCACTAATGATGATAATGATGTGTAATAGGCGACTTGTGACAGGGAGGTTACATTTTTAAATCTCCTGCACTTACAAAGAAATGCTCATTCATTGCAATTAGCAGAGATAATTCCTAGAGACTGTTGTCACCATGAGGATGCGCCCACAGTGTCATGATCACGTCACTGCATCATCCCCAAGGCAATGGACACCTCTAGGCATTATGTGCACTGATTGCAGAGAAACAAGCGGAGGGGTGCATTGTTTTAACAATGTGACAAAGGGCCGGAAAAGAAAGCTAAAGGGCCGGATCCGGCCCCTGGGCCTTAGTTTGCCCACCCCTGGTCTAGGCAAAAAGAATTATTTTGGAAAGGGTGTGGATGTATACACTTACCCATCTATTAGGTAGCCTAGCCCAATACCTACCTGCTCCATCTTGTGAACTGATGTCACAAATATTGACGGCAGCTAGGTGCCTGATTGCTTTGCATTGGAAGGACCTCCAACCAGAACTTATAACTAGAATATTAGACATGTGGTTACTGGAATACCTTACAGCTCAAATATATGACACCAAAGATAAGTTTGAGATGATGTGAGCTAAATGGGATTCATATATTTTGGGGGACGAACAAGGGATTACCAAGAGAGATGCGGCATTCTGTATAAATATAGAATCACATTTATGTCATTCACAAGGATATATTTTTTGGGGTGTTATTTTTGTATATATGTATTATAAAGCACAATTGTTGTTATATATATAAAAAAAGAAACAGTTTATAAAAAAAAAAGTGTATGTATACTCAAAATAAAAATGCTTTTCCCTGCAATCCTATGAGAGATTGCATTTTATCTTCTTTGGGGGTTTTCTCAATACACAGTGATGCTGCATTATCATAATGAATGAGACAGAAGGGTCTATGAACGACGTTCAAATGTTTACACATTAAAGGGGAGCTTTTTTTTGCTGCGTTTTAAGGTGCCGATACTAGGGCAGATCAGAGGTCAAATGAAAAAAAAAAGGTAAAAGTGTTAAAATTGCACCGGATTCCGATCTGGATTTCTGGAGGGACTGAGACCAGAATAGTCTCACCTCTCCATCTATTAGCCTAGAGGACCAGACACTCCAGGCATGGAGGCACGGGAGATAGCAGGCAGGAAAAGTTAGTATTTTAATTTTTAGGAATCGCTGTCCTTGGATGTAGGTGATTTGTGTCTATATGTGTATTTGTTTATGTTTGGTTTTTTTTTATAGTTTATCTCCACTTTAACTAACACTTGCATATTGTGTTTTATTGCAGTGATTAAGAAGTGGTGTGCATGGGAGAGGGTATGCTTTTCCACTCATGCCAATGTGGAATGCCTTGCCCCTCTGTTCCAAACTGTGCCAGAGGCCCCCCAGCCAATTCTGGCCAAGGTCAGAGGTACCGTCCCGAAGTGGATCCGTGGCAGTCTGCTACGTAATGGGCCTGGAAGATTTGAATTTGGAAATGACACGTAAGAATGTCATTGTTGATTTAACCAAGTAGACAGTGTGATGCTTGTATGATGGTATACAGGGCTATATGTACATTTAAAGAGAACCTGTCACAAAGAGACATTTATATACAATGGACTCTTGGCTTACCAGCTTATTTATCAATAATTCTCCCGGTGTTCTCACCAAAAAATAAAATAAAAAGTGCTAAGCCTACCAGAAAAAAAACAAATTTGTAATCACAATTCAGGGTGACATCTTTGACTTTCAGAGAGGATGAAATGGAAGGTGGGTATAGTTAGGAAGGAGAGTCCACCTCAATAAGAACATCAGGAATCTGGCTTTGTGGTGTCCTTTCTCTTCTTGGAAGAGTCTGTAGCTTGGTGAGGTGGTCCATAATGACATGCTGTACTTATCGGTGAGATCGGTCACATGGACGCCACTCTCATATGAATGTCACCCTCATAAAAAAATATGCACTGGGTGTTTGCTCTATGTCCTGTCACAAGAAGACTTTAAACACTATCCGGAACACCCTGGGGCAGTAGGCTGCTGGCAGGAAAAGAGCTAAAGCATGTTTATCAGAGGGTGCAAAGCTAGAGCACACTCTATAATGGTAATTATAAGCAATAGAGCCACTTCTCTGAGCCCAGAGACTAAAGCTAGGCATACAGCATTTGATTATAGTGGTCGACCTAAAACAACCAAAGTTTACATTGATCGGATCTAAATTGTATACTGCACACATGGTTCGATTGGCGAAAATTGTTCTATAACGATCGAAATGTGATCGGACTTGATAAAATTTCATATACAATACCGTGATCTATAGTGCCCTTTAAAAAAAACCTTAGTTTACATCTTGGAGAAAAACTTTCTCCAAGATAGGGATTGAATTTATCTATATGATCGGACTTGTTGGAAAATTTTCACCGATTGTACAATGATCGAACTAAAATCATAGCATTTGTTTGTTGGTTGGGACGATTGCATTCGATGAACACATTTATATATGACTTTTTCCTGTGTTTTTTTATCTTATTCTGATCGGACCTTTCATGTGGTACTACTTTGGATTCGCTTTTGATCAGTGTCCGATGAAAAGATCAAGATCTAAAATTGAATCGAAGATTGATCATTCTAAAATTGAACTGTGTATGCCTAGCTTAACTGTAAAGCCCCCCATACACCTTAAGATCGATCCATACAATTTCCATTAGATCTACCAACAACTATGCAGTGCCGGGTCCTCCCTGATAGAATACATAGTGATTGGACGGTTTAGAAAGGTCTTCATATTACATGGTTTTGGTAGAACAAAATTTGATTGTACAGAAATTATATGGAAAGATTCTAAGGTGTATGGGGGGCTTTAGAGACTTACTTTATACTGGGGGGTGGGTGAGCGGCATGGTCCACCTGCAGTCTCTGCTAGAACATGCTACATTCACTCTATGTGTGAATAAGTCTTTGCGGCATTTCCTCATTTCCTCCCCAAAACAATTGGTAATGGTGTGTCCTAATGCGCACAAAATATTTTCATGCACGTCTAAAAATATGTTCTTAGACGTGCGTATCTGGGTTCAGAGTGCAGCTTTACAAATTGCGTCTCTAACATCTCAGGTCTTTGTTTAAAATCTAGCAAGCAGAAACACGTTCAGGCCCTGCGCATAATACTGGTTAAGTCAGGATTTTTTTTAACACAAAAGGTTCACTGTATATTAGTACATCGGATATGCCATTTGATTTATTACCATTTTTACATCTGTCAGTACAGGTTAAACAAAACTAAAATACATGTAGGTAAAGTAATGGCTTCTTTTGTTTCAGGTACAATCACTGGTTTGATGGCATGGCTTTATTGCACAATTTTACTATCGACAATGGCTCTGTCACCTACATGAGCAAATTTTTGGAAAGTGATGCTTATACAAAGAATAAGAGTGCGGATCGGATTGTAGTCTCAGAGTTCGGTACATTGGCAGCTCCAGACCCCTGCATGTCTGTGTTCGATCGCATGAAATCCAGATTTGATTTTAAGAACAGTAAGTCCTATGTCTTTACATAAACACTATTGTGTTAATGTCTTATCCCCTACCTTAAGATAGATTGAGGGTATCATTGGGCTTTTTGTGTTTAATTTTTCTATTAGTGTATTCTCAGTGCCCCTGCATTACACATGTCTATTCATTCTTAGTCAGTGCAAGAAAATATATTCTTTAGAATCGCTTTTAGGTGAACTAGTTCCATTTTACGAACTATGAGACGTTCTGATGTATAAGATGCACCCTATACGTTGGAGCACGCATCAACAGACATAGTCAAAGCGGGGGTTAAAGGAGAAAGGGGAGCTATCAGAGGTTGCCTCTGACAGCTTTCCCTGCAACACCTTTAGCAGCACCTCACTGCACCATGTTTAGTTATGACTCAACCAGTAACAACTTCCCTGCTTCCCTGCTACACCAGAACCTAAAAGAAGAGCTCTGCCCTCTGGCTCTGGTGTGAATGTCAGCCACAGTTGGCTGACAGTCATGCATGCCAATAGCAGAGATGTCAGAATGACTTGGTCAGCCAATTCCCAGAGCTTTGCTTGGTGGTCATTCCCATCTCTGCCTTACTTTCATCTGTGCTGTCCATCCCTTTTATCTGTTTTTTCCTTTTACCCCTTCTCTTTGTAATGGATCTTGCTCAACTAAATATTAAATGTGGCATACGTCAGGGGGGCTCTAGGGAGCACCAATGTAGTATAGTTGGTCTGCGGTGTGCCACTTATTGCTTGTACCCTTTTCTTAAGCAAATCCCAGGCTATGACATTCTGTAACATGACTGTCTCTAATTACCTCTTGTAGTCTGCCTATCTGTCTGATCATCTGATCATAGCATTTCAGCGTCTCCAACAATCTTATATCGTATCAAAACAGAAAAAAATGCCATTAGGAAGTATAGAACCAATGACACCAACAAAGTTAAATGGGTCAGAGAGATGGGTGATGAAGTTGCATAGAGATTAGAATATGGAGGGGGAGTGTGGCCATCCATGTAAAAGACAGATGTTAACAGGGACACCAGGTTCACAAGCTAGCACAACAAAGTTAGGTTATGTTAATGGTAAAGGAAATGATAAACTGCACTTACAATAATGGATGCAGGATGCAGGCTTAGCAAGGAGTATTGATCTCCTAGAAAGATAGGAGTTGCAGGCTGCGTGTCTCTTCAGCCATGTGGCTACGAAGATGATGTCACTTTTTGTTTTGGGCAGCAGCCCTTTGTCAACCATTATCAAATTCTCTCATAAACCAGCTCCAGTCGAAGTCATAATCTGTCTCAAAGACCTCTCTTGGATCTGTACAACTAAATTGTCTATAATTTCCAATAGTTTTTTTTTTCTTAGTTGTATTCAAAGTCCCCTGATTCCCACTGAGTGTCTCTCTTGGCCCCATATACCTATATCTTTTTTACTGCTAATGTCTTCAGTAGAGATGGTCAATAGGATGCCTGCAATTTCATCATTCACTATAACTTGTGGTTTATTTCTTTCATCCCTTTCAGTGTCCACTGACAACTGCAGTGTCAATTATGTGCTTTATAAAGGGGATTACTATGTCAGCACCGAGACCAATTTCATGCGAAAAGTGGATCCAGCAAGTTTAAAAACCCTGGATAAGGTAATATCAAATAAAATAGATTTCACCATTTCTAGTGATTTAAATTATTTCTAGTGATTTAAATTATGATCATTGGGTACCAGTGGCTAGCACATGTTCCATTCATGAATGATTTTATTACATCTATGGCAGAAGTAGTGTTTTATATTGTGCTAGGCATCAAGTAATTGAGAAAGTGTAATTAGTAACCTTTATTTACTATCTGTAGTTACTGTCTGCATCAATTACTATAGGTGGTCAGTTGGTATTAGATGCAACTACGGAGTATATGCAGCGTTTACCTAGAATTCAGTGTTTGCACTAGTTGGTTGGAATTGGGATACTTTGATTGCTCTCCATTCACCTTAAATACATGGCATACATTGTTCATCTAGTGGCTATCTGGACATAAACTGGTTGATTTGTACCAGACCAGTGGCTCTAGAACTTGTAATGCCTTTGTGGAAAGGAGGACATATTATAAAAAAAAAATTTTTATATTAAGGACCTGTTACACTATGTGCACTGGACAGGTTTCTATAGGAATTCTTAATTCCCATAGGAATAATAATACTGCTGGCAATTTTTGGCCCATGGGTCAGATTTTGACACCCCTGGGCTACACACACGTACATACAGGGATGAGGGCACACATGGACTACACACACACTGTGCATACAGGTATGGGGGCACACATGGACTTTACACACACACACTGTACACACAGGGATGGGGGCACACATGGACTACACACTGGGTGTAGAGTATGTGTGTAGTCCATGTGCTTACAGTTTGTGTACTTTGCCTTCACTCAGAACAATCTTTGTACCCCTGAGGGGGCAGTGAGTGCAGCTGGTAGGGGGCAACTGAGAAGGTAGATCACTGCCACGGGCCAAGTATATGGTTGGCCTGCCAAATTTGGCCTCCAGGGGAGAGTTTTTGACACCTATGGGCTAACACATGCAGTGTGTTTTTTTAAACCAAAATAACAGCTGCACCTGTCAACAAACTTTATTAACAAGACTTTCCAAGCAGTATTGCTGTAGATTATATTTATATATACAGTTGAGCCAATAATTATTCATACCCCTGGCAAATTTTGACTTCAATTTACTTTTATTCAACCAGCAAGTTATTTTTGGACGGAAAATGACACAGGCATCTCCCAAAAGATAATATGACTATGTACAAGAGGCATTTTTGTGGAAAAAAACATTTGTTTGTTAAACATTCATCCCGTGTTTATTTATGTATTTAATCATTATAGATACGTAACATTTTTAAAAATCTTTTTTCTGTTTTTTTTTATTTGTTAAAAAATAGGTGGACTGGAGCAAGTTTATTGCTGTAAATGGAGCTACTGCTCATCCTCATTATGATCCAGATGGGACTGCGTACAATATGGGAAATTCTTATGGGAAGGAAGGTAAGTGTGTGTGATAATGCAGTCTTCTTTCATACAGTCCACAGTAGCATTCAACTTATCCTTGCATGGAACACTTAGGCTCCTAAGTTACATACAATGTGATCTTATATTATCATACAAACATTACATTTACTAAACGAATAAGCAAGGAAATTCACAAAAACTTAAACTGTACTTGAACTCTGATTTAGTTTTTAAAAAAAAGGCATTGGTATATACTTCAGAAATGCAGAGGTATTTTTCTGCATTAAAGTCCTGGATTTAACACTTATGGCAGCAGTGCCTGGGTGCTTTAGTAGACATTTTCTAGTAAGGTAAGATGGGAATATTGGGAGGGGTGAAGGTTTATAATTCTAGGGTATTGTGCTGCTAACATAGCAGTCTAGTAATTATTCTTGGAATAGTAACTGGTCAACTGTCACTAAAAAGAATGTTGTATTAAATGATTTCCATAATATATGACATTATGTTTTTGCTGTAGACTTTTAATGCCGCCCTATCATTTTTTCTGCATAGGAACAAAGTACAATATAATAAAAGTTCCCCCTCAGAGGTCCAGCTCAGGGGAGACTCTGGAGGGAGCAAAGGTTGTATGTTCTATAGTACCAGAGGAAAAAATGAAACCTGCTTATTATCACAGCTTTGGTGAGTCTAAGTGTTCATATCAAAAAGAATAATGAGGACGATTTCACTAATTTGTTCTTCTTTGATAAAAAAATGTTTCTTCTTACAAGAACAAATTTAAGTAAATTGTTACATAAAACAAAATTCTAACAATCACCTGCGAAAAGAAACAACTGTATTTTTCTGACTTTAAAGCACACTTTTCCCCCATTAAAATCAGTGAAAAAATGTCTGTGCGTCTTTAGGTCCGAATATGCAATTTATTTATTTTATGTCCAAAACATCCTGGGAGCAATAGTTCTGCATCCAATGAGGCTGGAATTTGTTCCATTCCCTCCAGCCAAGCCTAAAGGCCACTGCCAATAGGTAGAATTTAGTATTAGCAGTAGTATCCATTCTCTGAATACACTGACCAACCAGCTGGGTGAATTGAGAATATTTAGATAGCTGGAGTTGTATATTTACATTAACATTTTGCATTGCAATAAAAAAAATTCTCCTCCTATATGTAAATAGGTGATCATGGGTAGGTTATAAGTGCCAGATTTTCTCTCCGTAAGTTGGTCAGAGGGTTCAGTGAATGGGTAGCGCTAGTGTTTAGACCAGTGGTGGCCAACTGAGTTAATATGGAGGGCCACAAGTGTGGCCCTTGGAATCACTAAAGGGCCGCACACAACATTTTTAACTTCTACTGACTTGTGTTAGCATTTTTTATGAAAAATTACAGCAGGCACAGCTAGAAGGCATTATTTTCATTGTATTAAACGATACTTCAAGCATCAGGGAAGACTGTAGTATAGTAAAGCACATTTTGTGCCATATACCATACATTTTGTGCCATCACGTCATAAATTAGGTGCCTCATAGATATCATCAAAGCCTCTGATGATATCTATGGGGCATATAACCTTTGCCTCAAAGGGTATGTGCCTCAATATATATTATACAATCATCCCCTGTTTATTGGTGGAATAGTAGCACTCACCAGTCTGCTGATCCCCTGCCAACACTAGATAAGAGGAGAAGTGAGGGACTTACTCAGGCACCATCTGGGTCCCTTATTGGCTTTTACGTACCCCTATCACATAAGTGTACCGCCTCTCCTCCTCTTCCCACTCTAAGAAATTCTTGGCGAGGACCTGTCAGCTGGGGAGCAGTGGACAGACATGTGAGTTTCTATGCAATAACAGGTTTTGGGGGCCGCAAGTGGAGGACTGAGGGGGGCCACCATTGAACGCCCAAAGGGCTGCAGGTTGGGCACCTGGGGTTTAGACACATGTTAAAGTTTCAGCCTTGCACACTATTGGAACTAAGCTGCTGCCTGGTACTGAACTTTTGGCTTGGCTGAAGGAATATAGTAAATACTGCATGGCCCAAACCTGCACACTTTATTGGAACATTCTGTATATTCACTTTATATGTGAATGGCTCAAATTTTCCCTCTGAAACTGTGTCTTATAGTGTGAAAATACAGTAATTAAAGTCATGATAAAGCCTGTGTCAATTCCTGGTTTACTTGCCCCACATCAGGAGAAATTGTAATGTTCTGTGCCTTACCACCTGCCTGGCAGAATGGATTTTTCTCTATTGTTTTTTAACTAGTTTGAATTTTTTTTACGGATTACAATGTAAGGGGGGGGGGGGGGGGTATTTCTGTAGAACACTGCAGGCCCATGTGGAATAGGTAAGCCCAGTGCTTCAAACTTAAACACAAAGTGGGCCAAAATTTTAAACTTGGAAAAAGTCACGGGCAAACCTTGATATTTGGTAAAAAGAATTGTTCAAACAATTGTAAAAATGTTTAACAATTGTAAACGTTTTACAGATATAACTATGAACCTTTTGATATTCTAATAAACCTAATTGTTTAAAGATGTCATCTGGAACAAGCAAAGTGTAATACTATAACATATGCAATATCAACTGTCAAAAAATTTGGAAATTATTTCTTAAATTCATTAAAACATTCTGGCAAACTGAAAAACGGAAAATCTATTGTACTGTAATTCTGCTTTCCTGACACGCTCCATGTCAGCATATTGTGTATGCTGACATGGAGCCGTCAGTAAATAATTGGCAGCTTTGGCCCCCAGGATTGTGTGGCTCTGGGTTACCACTTTGGTAATGAAAATCTACATCAATGCACACTTGGGAATCCCAGGGAGGTGAAATCACAAAGGCTCAGCATTACATGTGGCCATCACCATAGTTTTCTGTTTTCAAGAGGCAATGTACAGCACCCTATTCTGCAAACTTCTAGGACATAGTTTTCTAAAAAGTAAGCTTGTACAACATTAAACTAACATATGTTATAAACAGTAGACATGCTCTCGTTTTTAGTCTGGTTTCAATTTGCTTTTCTCAATAGGAATGAGTGAGAATTATGTAGTGTTTGTGGAGCAACCTCTGAGACTGAATATTGTGAAGTTACTTATCAACCAGATAAGAGGAAAGTCCTTTTCGGGTATCATGAGCTGGGAGCCCGAGCTTAACACCATCTTCCATGTTGTTAATAAACACACAGGAAAGGTAATATTTTGCAAAAGAATCATAAAACTACAACACTCCCTGTAATTGCATCATTTATCATGTGCATGTTGGTTATGAAGGAGCCCAACCATTTTCTTGTTTCTGTAGTAGCCTGAACACACCTAGCTTTATTGCTTTCACTGACCTAGAACAAACTTGCAGGATAGCAAATCAGAATTCCTGGTCTGGGTAATATTCCAGGTCAATGTCTGTAGGTGTAAAATGACTGATAAACTTTACAACCAGATAACTAGCATCTCCAAATGTAACGGTCAGCATATTCTCTCATTGCACAAATCCTTTATACCATTCTGATTATTCAGTGTCTGAATAATAGATTTGCTCTTTTTTATTCTTTTAAATGTTATCTTCACTAACAGCTGTCATTTAGTTGGTTATAAGCAGTGGTTCTGGTTTAATTTTCACTTCCAAAATCGGTAGCCCCAAGCCACACTTGCTTGGGGGTTGCTTACTGTTCCGGCAGCATTCTCCAGCAATGTTGCCAGCGATGTCTTCTTCCTGGATGCCTCTGGCGAAAATACAGGCAAAATTGTGAGCAGACCCCATATCTCCAACCTTGTCACTGACACCAGGGATGTGGGCGGGTGCCCGCGCCTATGTCTCTATTTTCCTACAGGTAAAGGCATCACAAATCCTCCCATTTCTGATAATGCCGGAGGTGTGAGAAGAGGAGCAAATATAAATAGATTGTTCGGTAATCTGTTTTCATCTTTCGTATATTTTTGGCACCCTTATCTAGATGAAATGGGACTGCCCGGGGAGTTAAAGAATGCCCTTTTGTTTATGGTAAATCATTGCAGTAACCTATATGAACCAATGAGAATTCACAGTTCTAATGGATTATAGTTAGTTGCTTTGGCTTCATGCACATAATAACTGCCATTTAGTGAGAACCAATACTCACATAAGCAGCTTGTGCTCATGTGTCTTATAGGGAGTAACTTAAAAAGTAACCCAGACCACCTGACTCAAAAAAGCACTATTTTTCACTGTAAATAGTTACAAACATATTTTTTTAATATTTAGGTTTTTCTTGAACATTAAAAAACATAAACTGGGCATATTACCAGCATTAAAAAGCAAGCTGCTAACATAAAAAATGTGATGTCCATGCAAGCCTTTTAATATAGATCCCCTAGAAACCAATAGTGTTTGTTCAATTGAAGGTATTAAGTTAGGTGTTACAAAGCCAATTTTGACTGTGGCAATGCTGTAGCAGGTATTCCTAGTACTTCACTTACTTACATCTCATATGTTGGAAGGATGGCAATTTTTTTACTGTTAGATAAGAACATTTCTGTAACAATATATAAGAGTGCATAACCACTGCTGACATCAAAGTTGTAGTGTAGCAATTTAAAATATATACATTTGAATGTGTCTTTTTAGAAGCATCCTGTGACCTTTCACAGCAAAGCATTTTCAACGTTCCATCAAATTAATGCCTTTGAAGACCAGGGCTGCATAGTGCTTGATCTCTGCTGCCAGGATGATGGAAGTGCTGTAGAACTCTTTGAGCTGCAGAATCTACGTAAATCTGGAGAATCATTATATGAGGTGACTATGGAAAATTGGTCATCTACCACAAGATCAGTATAGAGCCGTGTTTCAGCTTCACAGATACATTTCTCATCTGACCTAGTAAACGGCTTTAAAAGCCACTCAGTGATCATTTCACCATTATCCCCGCCTGTCTGTTTATAGATCTTTAGATTTAATCCCTAAATCTTTAACTACTGTATCTTTGCACCATAAGTGTTACCCAAAGTTATGAAGACAAAATGAGAAGAAAATGTTCTTGCAAAGTGGGCAGAGCTATGCTGTATATGCTCTGTATTCCTCCAGCCAAGCTAACAGGTCAGTACCAGAAGACAGGGCTTTGTTCAGCTCCATCCAGCCAAGCTAACAGGCCAGTGCCCGAAGAAGGCCCTCATTCCAGCAGAGTGTGCAGGGCTGAAACATTAACTTGTATATCTGCACTAACATTACCTATTCTCTGAATGTACCCATATGCATTTAATTACATATGGCAAGAGAGCTGAGCCTGTGAATTTTTTGTTGCAATGCAAATTGTTAACCTCCCTGGCGTTAGGGTAATTTTTCCATGGTGAAACGCCACACTGTACTCTTCCGTGCTTCTCTGCCCTCCACTCTACACATGTGGGCTGGGAAAAGCGATGATCTAAATTTCCTCAATTCACCCAGCTATTTACATATGGGAGTAGTCCCATTATATGTTCACAGAAACAGGCTGAGCTCACAACAGTGATAGCTGAGCGAGTTAATATTTTGATAGCGTTGTGTATTTACATTTATATGGCAGCAAACATATATGACATAAACTTACTTTTCCTCCCATATGAGTAAACTGTTAGTGCCACATAGGATGTGTATCTCCATAAGTTGGTCACTGGGTTCAGAGAATGGTTACTGCTAGTGCTAATACAACTTAAATCTCAATTTTTCAGTGGCTTTTTGGCTTGGCTGGATGGAATGAGACAAATTCCAGTGTCATGGAATGCATGGCTAATGCTCCCAGGATGTTTTAAAGTTAAAACATTTTTACATATTTGTACCATAAGATGCATGGACATTTTAATGGGAAAAAGAGTGCCCTATAGTCCTACAAATTTGGTAAATGATAGTAGGCTAAGGTTCACAGTTTGATTGTCCTTCTTTACTCCACTACATGATAGTGTTCAAGCATTTATTTATAACTACACACTCTGCATATTTGTCAATTATAGTTATGTGTAACTTTGTAATTTCTTCCTTGTAAAATTGACTTGGTTGTGATGATGTGTGATAATGGTTTCTGCAGGTGTATAAGCTTGTGAGTAAGGCTTACCCCCGTAGATTTGTCATCCCTCTGGACACCAGTGGCAAAGGAGACCTTACACAGCCATTGAGCTACTCTTCCGCTACCGCTGAAAAGAACGCTGATGGAAAGGTAGGCCTAGAAATCTTCTTGCCTAGATTTTGAAAAACATAGTTGATGACTGTTAAAGCTTTTCAATATCACTCCAATAATCAACACTACTGAAGCAAGTTGATGGTCTTGCCAGAGCAAAGATCATTGGAGCAGTGTTCTTACATACAAATGTGCCAAAAAAGAGAAGAACCTATCAAAATTTTCATTGGCATTGATTCAATTAATGATGGCTAAAGGACCCACAGGGAGTGCTAATGATGTCATGGTTAATGTCACAGCACTTTACACAAAATCTTTGGGTTGAAATAAATTGCTTATATTGAGCTTATTATATCTAAGCAGTAAATGAAATCACAAACCAAGGGCACTGTACCAAATCAGCAGTGGTAAACACATGCACTCTTTAATCCTGCCCTCCACCACTCCTGAAAAGCTTGTTCCATAGGTGGTGGTTCAGAAACAATTGACTCAATAGCCATTTTGTTTTGTGTTTCTTTTTTAAGGACAATGTATGGTTTATCTATAGTGAACACACAAGTGTCACAGATCTTTACTGCACCCAAACTTGGTTCCTAGAGTCCTTTATTATGTATCAATTAGAAGGACAAGCTCCATCATTGTTATAAAAGGTCTAAAGAGCTCTTCAGATGACCGTTCATAATTAATAGTACCCTAATGACCATCATCAAGTCTTTTGGAATCATTTACAATCTCTGATATGTCCATACTGAATTTGAATAGTATGTTTCAGGGATAGTCACCTATTTCTGTTAAGAAAACCTGACTCCTTTCATAACTGGCTGAATGATCAAGCTTTAATTAATCTAAAGGGGTTCTTCTACTTTACTGTTCAATCCTTTTTTCTTATGCCAACAAAAACTGTTGTCTAATGTATCGTGGTTTTTGTAGTGTACAGTTGATTTCTTCATGTGCATAAAAGTGAGCCTCTAGGTTAGTTGTTCTCAAGTGATGTCATGGAGTGGCACTTCCTGTATTTGGAACACAAAAGCGACAGTGGGGAGTGTCAATTCCCCATTCCAAATACAGGAAGTCACACTCTGCGACACGAGTTCCGGTGCAATCAGGTAAGTGTATTGTCCTTTCCTTTATATTTTTCCACCCTGCTTGTGCAAATTATGTGTGGGGTGGGAAGTAAGGAGGGAGAGTAACACCTCACCCTCCTAAATTAGAATAGAATATATGAATCAATTAAAAAAGATACAACATGATGCTTATAGCTGTAATTTTATATCTTTTAAGGTTTTTCAAAAGTATTTTTTTAACTTTTGGGCAAAGTCACATTACTTCATCAGCCATTGATATTCAAATCTCTCAAACTGCCAAAGCCATAGGTAAAAACTATATAATCAACTAACAAAACTACCATAGTGACTTGTGATCAAAACTACCATAGTGACTTGTGATCACAGCCTCATTAGACAAGGAGAATGCTTGGCTAATTTAAAATTCATTTTCATGATCCTATGGTGTTTGCACATAAACAATCTTAGTATGTTTTCAAACGTTTAAAATGGTTGCAGAATCATTTGAATGATTAAAGGAATGGGAGTCTATGTGAAATATGCTTCTGTTTATTCTGAGACATTTCATGTTTGTTTTAAAACTGAGAATGATTGTAGATGTTAAAACATTTAAGTTGTGCATAGACGGGCTGAGAATCGTCCGGGCACCCTTTGTGTGCCGGCCATTACTTTGTGTGCCGGCCATTACTTTGGATAGGGACTGCCGTCCCCATCCGAACTAATGGGATCGGCTGTGATCATCCTGAGGCGGGAGAAGATGTCCATTGAGGACTGCCGCAGACTGATCCACAGTCTGCTCAGAGACTATGACCTAATGGACTCGCTGGAGGAGGAAGAGGAAGACTGAAGAGTTTTGTTTTCCCTCCCCCTCTCCCCCCCTATGTGTCGTTTTGTCCATAAATAAAGCTTCGGGCCAGTCTTTACCCCCCCCTGCACCCTCCTACCCTTCCCCCATCACACCTGTTGCTTGTTTATGCGACCTTTTTACAGTTTTACCGTGTATAGAAATGTGATAGTTTTGTATTGCATAGCCTGATGTACAATGTTATAGAGGGGACATGCATGACGAGAGGGGACGGAGATTTCTCTGGCCCCTGGCGCCAGGCATGCCACCTCACATAGTGAAGTCGGTGGGCCCTTAAGGTCCACACAAGCGTATGGGGGCACATGCGTGTGTGGTGTCAGTACAATAATATTGAATAACTATATATTTATTTATTTATGTGTGAATGGTCTGTACTGTTGTAGTGCTTCTGCGCTGCGTCGCAGTACAGGGCGGGATGTGCCTCGTAATGTCAGTGTGTATTTTATATTTTTGTGTATAAATAAAGTATATTTCAATACAAAAAAATGGGATCGGCTGTGAATTTGCCAGCATGTCGGATTCAACATTTGGCAGATTTTTGGTCATTTTGACCAGGGGCCGCACCGAATTCTCTGGCGACCCAATCGATTGCAGGAACGCGCCCGATCAGCTTTCGAATCGGGTAGGAATCTCCCTGTCCATCTGCAGCTTTAGCAACATGGCATACAATTATTTATTTATTTAATTGTAATACAGGTTGAAAAATCAGATTTGTTTTACTATTCTTATCTGTTCATATATATATATATTCCAGAATAAGCAGTTTTCTTCTGATTTAGTTTAGTTTTGTTGATTTAAACCAGTATTGTTTCTCTAGGTGTGGTGTACCCATGAAAATCTCCACGATCACACGTTGGACTTGTGTGGGTTAGAATTTCCACAGATAAATTATGCCAAGTACAACACCAAGAAATATCGCTTCTTCTATGGTTGCGGCTTTCAGCATCTGGTTGGAGATTCTTTGGTTAAAGTGGATGTGGAGACCAAGAAAGCAAAGGTTAGTGAAGGGGGTGATATAGTAAGTTGTGCTCAATGGGTAAAGTATATTGACTGTTCAGTATATGTTAAGCTGGCCATAGACATCTCGATTTCCCTGAGATTAAGTATTCGATCATGAGTCATACAGTGACCGAAAATGCGCACCATGTTCGGGATCCGTTTAATCAGCGGTTTATCATTGATCGGTGACGTAACGAAAAACGACTACACAAATAAATGCGATCAGAAATGATGGAAGTGGGATATGGCCTTCATGGATCGATCGATAGAAACGATCGCAAGTCTCTAACAACGTCCATCGATTCACGATCGAGCAACTAAAATTTTCAGACATGTCAAATCCTGGCACGATCGATTTTTCATGCAATTTCTTGCCATTTCGATAGATCACTTTATGCATGCATCAATTTGTGAACGATCGATCACACCGGTCGATCTCTCGCATGAAAAATGGAGATGTCTATGGCCAGCTTTACTGATATTGATAAGGATTTTTTTCTGGGATTAGGCTCAGTGATGTAGGAAAGAGCAGTCAGGTACACATATATACAGCAAGATATACCTGCAGTAAGTTTTTATTTGGTCAGTAATTTATTTGTGCCTATTTGGAATTAAAAAAGAACTTTAAAGGGATGTTAAACCCTCTCCCAAAAAAAAACTTGTAGAGCATATTAAACATAATTAAACTGTAAGAATAAAAATGGATTAGAGCTCTCACTTCCTGTTTTTAAATGCAGTTTCCTGTTTAATATGGTGACACCAGAAGGTCTTTCCCTCTTCCACCACTAGATGGCAGCATAGCTACGTGTCTGTGTCCATGGACATTAGCAGAGCAACTTCTCATGGAGTCTGTTAATGCCTATGGATGCAGAGACTGTGGCCACACTGCCACCTAGTGCTTGAAGTGGGAGGAGGACCTTATTATGTCACAATAGCTATATATAAATATATACATCTCTCTCTCTCAATTTGTATTACTGCAGTTTTATTATGGTTATTGTTCGTTTTCTTGACAATAATCCTTAAATTTTTTTGTTTTCTAAATGTTACAGATATGGAAAGAAGATGGATTTTACCCTTCAGAACCAATATTTGTGCCAGACCCAGATTCTTTAGGAGAGGATGATGGAGTGATCATTTCTGCTGTTCTTACACCTCATCAGGTAAATGCATTGACCTTGCATTAATGCATTATACAGTGCTGCTTGAAAGTATGTGAACCCCTCAAGTGGTGTAGACGTTTCTGTTGTTT
>CM070038.1:79305717-79320577 GCA_036250615.1 Ptychadena robeensis
ATATATCACTGCTATGTAGTGCCAGGTCTTCCCTGATAGAATACACAGTGATTGGAAGGTTTAGAAAGGTCATCATATTGCATGGTTTTGGTAGAAGAAAAGCTGATTTAGTTATTTTGGTAGCTTTGTATTGCTCTCTTTTGCCTTTCATTTCTGTCATTGTGAGAGTGTCTGTGTTCCAGGAAGCTAGCCATACACAGGTATCTTTAGGTTCAGTAAAGATCGATAAGCAAAACATTGCATTTTAAAAAGAAAACAAAAACCCCAACAGAATGGGAATTGTCTCTGAAACACCACCTATGAAGGAAGAGTGGACCAGGAGTGGTGGAAGGCAGGGAAGGATTTTAAATAGTGCTTGTGTTTAATACTACCGTGTTTCCCCGATGATAAGGCACTGTCTTATATTTTTTTTGAAACGCCAAAATATGCCCTAGGTCTTATTTTTAGGGGGATGTCTTATTCTGATCACTCTGTGCCATTCATTGTCCCCTTCCCCCTCACTGACTTCTAGTCAGTTCTACTGGCCGGGTAATGCAGGGATCAGCAGCTTGTCCTTCCTGGCGCGGACCTTTGCAGTCATTTCCTGCTCTGCTCTGCACTGCAGCCAGCCCTGACGGAGGCACACAGTTACCCATTGTACCACCCAAATGGGAGATTCGGGCACGGATCAGTGGGTCTTATTTGTGGTGAGTGTTTGATTTGTAGGGGGTGGCTTATTTGCGGGGGGGGGCTTATTTCAAAGTTTTGTGCAAAAACCGAGGGGTGGCTTATTTGATGAGGATGGCTTATTATCAGGGAAACATGGTAGTGATTCAGTACAGTGCTGCCATTTTGCTATCCCTGTAATAGGTCTAGATATGTGGGAGGTGCCATTCGTCTCCTAAGTGAAGGGCCAGACAAATACTTTCTCATGTGACTAATATGACAACCACACAAAACACAATCCCTCGAAATGTCTGCACTGCTACAAATTATTTAAAATTGCTTTATTGTTTACACATAGTACAGAGAATGTAAGTTTCAGTTCATTCACTGCAGTATGCAAACATTAAAAACCCCAAACACTTTAAAACATATCTGTCTATCATAATCCCCAGACACTAAACCAGGGAACAGATGTACCCTGCAGCAGCGTGATAACGCCATCATGCTGCAGTCATATATCAGCGGAGCTGGGGAGACAGTTCTGCTCTCTTCCCGGCTCAAAGCTTTGCATGGAGACCAGCGTTCTCTATGCAAAGCATCGGACATCGGCCATATTTAAGGTCATGTCCGATATGGCTGTTTTCGAGCGGGATTAATTGGTCCCGCTTAAAAACAGCGATAGACGCATATTATATGGGCCAGATAGATGGCCGTGAGCGCGCATGGCGCTCAAAGTGGCCATCGATCAGGCCCATATCTGCAGGTCTGTACCCTGCTTTTACGCTGGTCATACACCTTTAGATCTCTCTGTCGGATGTCCTTAAGATCTACCAATAACTATTAAGTATAGGGTCCTCTGCAATTGAACACAGGTAGACATGATGGTTTAGTAAAACAAAAGGCATTATAAAGGAAATCTGACAGAGTAATCTAAAGGTGTATGGGGACCCTTAATGCTTGATTTTCACAGGCCAAAAAAAGGTTTTAAAGTACCTAAGCTCAGGTTTATTCTTGCAATCTAAACCTTTAGCTGAGCCCTTTACAAAAAAAACAAAACAAAAACTAAACACATTTCCTTTGTTTGCATAACTCCTGGAGTTTACATGAGGTAATTAAGCTGTTCTAGTGGACTGAGCTCAGGCCACAGTGCTACTTATTCATTACATTGCAGTGTCACAGAATGAGGATAAAATGAACAATGAAACCCTGTTAAGAAATGCACGAGGACCATGCAGGAATATGCATGGCCCCTCTTAAAAAAAAGACACTGCATTCTGCAAGCTGAGATGGCACTGCACTAGTAAAGTAATGTTATTCATGTAGAACATGGCAGAGAAGCAAAGCTTAGTTCAGGTTTACTTTATTTGAGTATATGAAATGCACACATGTCATATATAGATGTAATGTAATTAAGAATCTCAGGATGAGTAAGAAAAACTATAATTATCCTCATATCTGACTGCGAATCTACAAAGATAGATGTATTTAATTGTGTGATGTGTTAACATAGGACTTAATAGGCCAGAGTGGCAAGGCTTTAAGTAACCCCTTAAACGCCAGCAAAAATACCCAGTTTAGACAAAGTAAATAAAACAAAGTAATGAGGACTGTATAGTTATAACAATTCTGTTGTAACTCCAAAGTTCTTTCTTTATTGCGCCTTTTGGCATTTATTTTAGTCCTTGTGAGAATTTCTGTGCGCCAAGGGTCTATTTTCCCAAGCTGTTAAATCAATCATCATTTGGATCGTTTGAAATTCATTCATTCAAGTGATGGAAATTGAGAATAACATGGAAAAAACTTGATCAGTCAGGTTAGAAATTTTAGTTTCATTGTACACGTATCTGACAGTCAGGTCCATAAATATTGGGACAGCGACACAATTAAAAAATGTATGGCTATAGACACCACCACAATGGATTTGGAATGAAACTGTTGTCATTTCTACACCATTCACCTGATTTTGATGTAAATACCCTTTAATTACAGCTGATAGTCTGCAGTTAAAGCACATTGTGTTTGTTAAATTCCAAATCCATTGTAGTGGTGTATAGAGACAAACATTTTTCAATTGTGTCACTGTCCCAATATTTATGGACCTGACTGTATTTGTATCTGATCCTATTATGGAGCATGTGCAGACACCATTATCTTCAGGAAAGGAATCTGTTTTCCATCAATTACACTGCGTGCTCTTACTATCGATTGATACTAGATGGACGGTCTATATTTTAATTGCACAAGTCAATGAAGATTAAACTCAATTGGATAAAAGTTGCTGAGGGTACGGCTAGCTTAACAAACAAATCAGAATCAGACATACTTCTCATATATTTCAGGTGTAGAACATTTATACTGAAACATCATTATGTTGTGACCAAAAATATAAACTATAAAAATCTTCCACACTCAGTCCTGCTAAGGACGGAGGGTTGCTGATAGTAATAGAATCAAGTATAGGATAAAATAGGATCAGCTGCTATTCTAATCGCGGAGCAGAGACCGTGGGAGATCGCTGGCACCCAGTCATCCCCGTGGTCTCCCGCAATTAGAATTACGGCCTGGAGATCACTGACACTTGCAGGCAGTAAGTAGGGGGGTGGGACAGGACATTTTGCCTGGTACAGGACCCACCCACCTGATCGCGTTAAGGTTAAAATAGCATGCGATTTTAACTGCGCCCATTCACCTATAGGACCATGAGCGACAGCCCGCAATGAAAAATGCGGGGAGTCACGATTCTGATCGTGGGTCGCACAACGTCTGCATCCGATTGCGGCATTTAGTTCCATTCAACTAAATGGAAGTGATCAGCTGCGATCTTCACGCGATCGTCCGCAGTGCGGCTGGTCGCATAAATGGGAACAAGCCCTTATGGTCTCTGTGATTGCAGAATTAATTATCTGTGAAAGTAACATGACTGACTCCACAAATCCTGGAGTTCTTTTTGTTTCTTCATTATGCTTTATCAATTAACCCCTTCTGGTAAAAAAAACCAAGCAACATTACTAATTGTAAGTAAAAGTGAGTCTCTTGTCCCTGTAACTACAGCTGAGAGCCACCAGGAAGTAGTACTAGGTGAAATTAATGTGGGAATTGCAATACTGCAGCAGGTAAACTAAAGGGGATTTTGTATCCTTAATGGCTGTGGACCTAAAGGCCCCCATACACGGGTCCGTTTCCCAACGGATTCCGGGACGATCGATTCCGGGCGCGTGCACGCCAATCGATCGTGCCGGAATCGCGTGAAGCCCACCTTGTCCGTCCGATCGTTCGGGGGCCCAGAATCGGATCGGACAGAGAACCAACATGTTGGTCTTTCTGATCCGATTCAGCACACATTAGGGGGAGTTGCCATTTGTGAAGTAAGCGATCTGACACGGAATCGTCCAGGAATCCGTGGGACAAGGTGGTATGTAGCGATCGGACACACTTAATTGGCCGATCAATCGGACCTCCGATTCCCGCTGACATCGCCGGAATCGATCGGATAGGTGATCGATCGGCCATGGAATCCGACAATGTATGGCTAGCTTAAAGCCCAATTATGCAATTTCCATAAAGGTAGCCATACATGGGCCAATTATTGACTGCTCTGCCAATCACCCGATGGTGGATCGTTCGCAAATGGGGTGTGCCCACCTGGACAGATCGACCAGGATTCTCATGCATGTCAGATTGCACGGTGATCCGGCATGTCGGTAAATTTACAGCTGATTGCATTACTGTTATGTCCAGCACACAAAGCGTGCCTGCCGATCCTCTGAGTGACCGACTGCAATCGGACAGTAATCGGCCTGTGTATGGCTACCTTTAGATCTACCAACAACTATGTAGTGTCAGGTCCTCCCTGATAGAATACATAGTGATTGGAAGGTTTAGACAGGTCCTCATATTACATGGTTTTAGTAGAACTAAAGCTACCATATTGTATGGTAAGATTGTAAGGTGTATGGGGCCTTTACAATCACACCCATTTAATATCAGTATGTGGCATTGCCCCTTGTGTAAGGAGAGAATTCTTTGAACATTTAAATGATATAAAGGTAGCCATAGATGGGTTGATTATTTTGCGATTCGATAGTCGATTCGATCATGAAATGGATCGCCATTGATTGTTTGTACCGCCACACAGTGTAATAGATTCAGACAATTGTTTTTAAAGGGTCATTACTGCTTTCTGCCACAAGAGGGGGCCTGAAAACAAAAAAATATCAATGTAACCGACATGCCCCGATCACCGCTTGATCGATGTATGTATGATTCTGATTACTTGTGGTCAATTGAACCAGGTGGGCAGGAATCGGATTCCCATTCGATCGAACGGAAATATCGTCCTGTGTATGGGTTCCCTAAGTTACAGTAGATAATCACCAAATCCTTTGTCAGTTTATATTAAGGAATATACTGTATTTTTCAGAACATAAGACACACTTTTTCACCCCCAAAATTGGGGGCAAAAAGTGCCTGAATCTTATGGTCTGAATGCGCGCCCCCCGCGGCCGGTGGTCGCACCTTGGCTTCCCGCCAGCTCTCCCGGCACGGAAAATAGCCGGGGAGCTGGAGGAGCTGTCAGTTGAGAGATGTCCGGCTCTCCCATCTGAACTGTGTATTTGCCTATGCCAGCAGAGATCAAAGTTCTTCTGCCATAAGCAATATCATCTATACCTCTCTCCTGTCCGTGGGAACTGCAATCACTCTGCTGCTCCCACGGACACAGTAACTGCAACATCGTCAGAGACTCAGAGCAGAGACTGAGAGGAGACAGCCCCCCCTTCCTCCTGCAGATCAGTATAGAGATGACGTGTTCTCCTGAGAGTGTACTGCTGCTAGTGACACCTTCTGGCTGAATTGAATATTGCATTCACTGAATTCATTGCATTAACCCAATTGATTGAAAACGTATTAAATCTTTTTTTCTGGTTTTCCTGCCCTAAAAACTAGGTGCGTCTTATGGTCCAGTGATACGGCGAAAAATACGGCAATTGCTAATTTTGTGCAATACTTGGATGTGTGGTTAGGATTCTTTTACACAATAGGCCAGTGATGGCGAACCTTTAAAGCAGGGTACAGACATGCAGATACGGGCCAGATCGATGGCCACTTTGAGCGCCGTGTGCGATCAAGGCCATCTATCGGGCCCATATAATATGCGCCCATCACCATATCGGACATGACCATTAATCACAGACGATGTCCGTTGCTTTGCATGGAAACCGCTGGTCTCCATGCAAAGCATTGGCTGAGCTGGAGAGAGAGCAGAGAGAGATAGAATACATTGTGATTGGAAGGGTTAAGGTAGCCATACATGGGTTGATTTGTCACCAATCGATTCCTGATCCGGTCATTCCAGGCGATCATGGAATCGGTGATTGATCAGATCGGGAATCGATGCAACACCATCTTGGGAATTCGATTTGTGGCTGATTTGGACATGAGCTGATCTTGAAAATGGCCGATTCCACTAAATCCATCGATCGGAAAGGCTGCTGCCTAGGGAGCTGTGGGTCCACCAACGTACTTTGATTACAAAACGATCGACCGAAAAAAATAAAAACATGTTGGTTCAATGTCCAATCCCATTTTTAGTCAATTCCGATTTTATTTGGTCGATCGTTCAGGGTGGGCAGAACCCGATTGATTGCCAACCGGGCACAGTGATAGATCGAGTGAAAAATCGACCCATGTATGGCTACCTTAAGAAGGTCCTGCTATTACATGGTATTGGTAGAAGAAAAGTGAATTGTACAAAAATTGTATGGTAAGATTGTGAGGTGTATGTGGGCTTTACCTACAAGGTGGTTGTATTTCAGAGGCAAATTTACCTTTAACAGGGTATAAAACAAAAGAATTCTTTTTTCGGTGAGCCAGACGAGGAATGGTCTTATTGTAACTTTCTTTTTTTCCCCCTTGCGGGTTTTTTCATAGGGGTGCTTTGATTTTGCGGTTCATCTATTTCCGAATCCGTCTCATCAGTCATAAGTTCTTGTTGCAGTTTTTTCACTTGAAGCTGGTTCTGGATTTCATTCATCTTAGTGTTAATATTTTTCACTGTTCGTTCTAGACCTTCGTTTTGCTCGCTGGATGCCTTCTGATTGGACAAAATAGAATCTTGCAACTTTAAAAAGCTCTTTTTTAGCATCAGATTCATTCTCCCATGCAGCTTCAGGCTTTTAGAAACATTCCCTTGTATGAGTTTAAGCATCTCATTTGTTTGTTGTTGTTCAGCAATAAGCTGGTCTATCTTTTTGGCCCAGTTTGGTAAGCGCTGCTGTGGACGCTGACTGGTGGTGGGCTTTACAACTTTTTTTGGTGTTCTTGTTTTATGGAGCTTAGATTTCTGTTGCGGCACAGCAGCAGGCGAATGAATGGACTTTTTTGATGTCTTAGCTTTTTGTTGACCAATTGGTTGTTTTGGTGAACCAGTTGAGGAGTGTATGCTCTCTTTTAAATTTTTTGCTCCACGGTAGTCAGATGGATTTGGTGCTTTATGTTGACTGATTGGTTGTTTTGGTGAATCAGTTGAGGAGTGTATGCTCTCTTTTACATGTTTTGCTCCATGGTAGTCAGATGGTGTTGGTGCTTTATGTTGACCAATTGGTTGTTTTGGTGGATCAGTTGAGGAATGTATGCTCTCATTTACATGTGTTTCATTGTAGTCAGAGTGTTTTGATGTATCAGCAGATGAGTGTGGAACACACATATCTTCATCATTATCAGTTAATACCATGCAGTCTGATGATGGCGAATCTAACTTTTGTATAAAGTCATCTTCTGAGTCATATATTTCATCTGTAAAATAATATGAAAAATGAGAGCTCTATCTAAGTGGGTATAAAAAATACCTTCTTAATAAAAAAAAGAGAGATTACAGGAAATGTAAAGTGACCCTGCGTTCAGATCGTGTACACTCATTTATTTATGAGAAAACAGTAAAATCACAGTAAAGCAAGCCCACATTCATCATTTTATCATTAAACATTGAAGAAAAATGTATTTTTCAGAGTTGCCCACAACGTCAGTTAAGTAAGTTCTCTACAAGCTGCCCTCTCTCAAATGTAAACAACCAGGAGCTATTTCTAGGCCATTAAAAACCAACCAAAGGCTTGAAACCAACTCTGAGTGTTATGGTTAAGATGTGTAATGAAACAGAAATAATTATGCGTTATTGTGTATACATAGTGTGGGCTATCCAACGCTTAATAATTTTCCTTCTCTAGAAAAAAGTCAAAGGCCTAGACTCCACCTGGCTTCCTGGACGCGTCTATACAGTCACATGGTAGCCCATAGAAAACAACGGACCGTGTTCTCCCCTTTCCGTAATCCATGCATTTGGCTTGCACAGATTTCAACGCAGTGGAGTTTAGACCTTACTTATCCCTACATCAAAATAAAAACCAGAAAGAATCCATCAAAATTATATTTTCTGTTCTTTGCTCCCTTTGCACACACACATTCCGAACTAACTATTCTCTACCACTTCTGATGTAACAGTTTTACACATATACCTCTTCTTATCATTATTTACAGCAGCAGCCTTCGGCTTCTAAATAACATCACACTGCTCTGTATGACTTTACCTCCACTATTCTTACCACATTACCTCAGTATAAAAATGACTAGTACTGTCCTGCTGAAAAACACAAATGCATCAAAAAAACACATCCGCTCTGTTATCGACACGCTTAATTCATTCTCAATGGATGTGTTGGGATGCGCTAATGTGGGGCTACACATCCGTGTGAAAATGAAGCAACACAGCGCAAAGTGATGCAGAGGCTCCAGTGTGTACTGTACCTAATCAATGAGAATGTTTTAAGGCATCAAAACACCACTGTTAGAAGACCATCACACGCTGAAATTTGACACTAGTGGAGCCTAACTCGCAAAAAAATTAGCCACTATCTTCAATGTCTTTAACAACTATACAAAATAAAGGGGAAACTTAAAATGTAGACAATTGATCTGACACTACCTTATGCAGCCTGGATTCTAACTATTAAATCCCCACAATCTTTTAAAAGAAAATCTTGCTTCGCTGTGTAGGATGCACCCTATACAGCCTAGTGTTTCATCACGTGAAAGATAGCTCTGTGCTCCAACTGGCGGAGCGGGAGTTAAAGGAGGCGGGGAAGCTCACAGAGGCTTCTCCTTTAACTCCCGATCCTTAACTTCTGCGTGGTCCCGCATATATCTGTATGTGAGTGGCAGCTTCTGCCAACTCACATACAGAAGCAGGGAGGTGGGCAGATTTTTCCCTGTGCAGAATGTGTATGTGAGCTGGCTGTAGCAGCCACTCTGCAATCGGAGGACCCCACCATGAAACAATCATCCTTCTGCAGATCTCTGTGAGTGGCTGCTTCAGCTAGCTTAAATACATTCTCTGCACAAGAAAAAAAACAACCAGCCGGCAGATTTGAATTAACTGGAAATCGTTGAAATGGTTGACTCCAGCAGATTACACAATGCATAAACGGCTCTGTGCTTTGGGTATATGAGCTGGGCAGCTTGAGTCCAACTCGCACACACTGGCAGATGAGAGAGCCACCGCTGGCAGTAGGTGAGCTGGGCTCAAACTGTATACTGAAAGTAAAATGCCAGTGTTTTATGAAGATAATAAACAAGGAGTTGTTGTGCACAGTGCTTTGGCAATTTGTTTTAGGTATCATCCATTGACACACACAGTTTATATGCCATTCAATGTATAATATAGTATGATTACCTATGTCCAGGAAAGACCCATTAGGCAGCTGTGTGGAACTGGGGCTTTCTTCGTCCATTTTGAAAAATTGCGCAACCATCATTTGTTTTTTGGATAGCGCCTCTGCTGGAGACATTCCATCTGCCTGCGAATCCGCTAGCTTCACTTTATCAATCATGTTCTTAACTTTTCTTTTGTAATCCCGCCATCTCTTTTTGCATTCTGGAAGTGTTCGCCTGATAGAACTTTGTTTGTTAACGCTTTGTAACACTTTATCCCAGATAGCAGCTTTCCCTGCCGCACTAGTTCCTTTGCGTCCAAATAGCTTGTCAATGTGTTCTAGGATTGTTTCTACAAGAGCCTGGACTTCAGAGTCAGTGAACCTTTCCTTCCTCTTCTTAGGCGTCTGCATGGATAATGTTGTGTTTGCACCTTGCGACGTGCTTGGGCCTTGACTTCCTGACATGAGAGATGTGTCTTAAAACACAAAAAAGAAAATATATGAACCTCAGATCATTTTAAGTCATTTAATGCTGATGTCTGGGATATACATTTGTTTTCCTTGGGAGTAAGGGTTAGTTTACACATACAAAAAAAGGAGAACAGAATTGTTCCCCATCAACTGATGGGAACACGGGGACTTTAACGGCCGACTCTCAATGTATCCTCTACTCTAGAGGCATACTATTATTATAGAAATCTATAAAGCATGAAATACGTACATAACATCTTATGTGTGCAATGGCATCCATATATATGTAAAAATGAGATGCTCCAAATATATCATAACAGTGCACGATAATATTCAAAATGTAATGTCCATTTAAGAAAAACAATAGTAATAAAAGCAATTTTTGGACTGTCCTTGCTTCCAGAGGGGGTGGAGCGTAAGAGTGTGGCGGGATCGAGGGAGAGCCGATGTTATCGATGGGCCCGGCATGTGTTTCAAACCCTTTCATCAGGGGGTCCAACACAAAGCTCATCAATCGCCCGTCAAGATATGGTTAAGAGTGGGAAGCTAGGAACGGAGAGCCAGATCATGCCACTGCCGCCAGGATGGGAGGGTCCTAACTAGATAGATGTGTTTAAAAGGGATCATTGGTATCCACAAAAGCGTAGACTGTCCCAGGAGAAGAGTATGGTATAGAACATCCGGTCATAGGGTTAAAGTGCTAGAGTATTGCACGGGGAATTTTCCCCAACGAAGGTGGGTCCTTCCAAGTAGATAAATAAACTTCCTGGTGGTCTAGGTTAGTTTACACATACGTCGGGGCTCTCTCTGCTAAGCGTATACATCCCGGCGTTGCACATTGATATTGCCTGCTCGCCGTTTACACATCTGCCAGTGCAGAGGCTCAATGTACTCGACTATGTTCACCCTTTGTGAGGTGCCATGAAGACAGATCCTCCGCTGAGCTGGTAAGTCTATATGCTACGTTGGGACCCCCACTAAGCTTATACGAGGGTCCCGACGTATGTGGAAACAAACCCCAATGAGCCAACAAAGATCATGCAAAATAAAACCAAACTTGCTATTCCCTAACTTACTACAAGTGGCTGGGGTAGGTAACTAGCTATCTTTAGAAACACTATGAAAAGTTTAGAAATACTATAAAAAGGTGTATCAATATATGTGATGGGAAGAAAAAAACTCCTTGCTTGTAGAAAATATTTTGGAGTATCAAGGTTTGCCCATGACGTTTTTCATTTTTGCCCACTGTGTATTTGAGTTGGGCCCCTTGGCTTAAAGCATATCTAAACCCTTGAATATTATGGTTTATAAAATATTATGTTGCAATTTACCAGTGACGATGTGACGTCCACATTCTTTTTCTTTTCAAAAAAAGAAATGTACAACACTTTCTGACCTCGGATGGCTATACTGACTCACTATACTACGTCAGTGTACAAGGAGAAGTCACCCTTTGGAGTTAAATACACATAGACTTTCAAGGGAACTGCATTCTGTAAGGATCAACAGGTATGTATCTGTTGTTGCAGAAAATGTACTCGGAGATAACTTTTGAGCAGAAATACATAGCTTGAGTTGGATATTGCCCTCAGGTATAGAAGGAAGATTGTCCTTTAACCAGAAGCTGAAGATAAGCCTTTTATGATTACTGAGATATAACTACTATGTGAATTCTTACAGACAGAAATAAAAAAAACACAGTTGCCTGGGAATCAACTGGCCGTTCCTGTCTGCAAGCGCCTTCAAACATGTGCAGGGGGTGTTTACATAACACCACCATGACAGGTCTATTGGCCTTAAGCCAAAAAAACGACTGCTGAACGCCTCATATAGCTTTTGCTGGTAGGTTACGGTTATTTTATAACAGGGTGGTTAAACAAGCGCTCGTATAAACAAACCCTTACTTTTGCTTTATCTATTGTGACAGGGTGTTGCATGGAATCTTAGATTGTGTATGTTGCACACAGGTAGAAGCGCTGGCTATGTTAAGGCTCCAGGAGAAGTCTTGAGGTGCCCATAGACGTTAAGACCTTCTGCCGATCTCCGGAAAGATCAACCCCGCATGATGACGTCATCAGATGCGCCTGGTCCTGCCGAGATTTGGCCAGACACCCTTTGTGTGACGGCAGTTACTTTGGACTGGGACGCGGGTCCCCTTCCAAAGTAATGAAATCGATTTAAGAATCACAGACCCCGTAATGTCTTAGATCAATTTGCCAGCCGTTGTTGGCCCAAATGACAACTTTAGGCTTTAGATGTCCACTCAATTTTTGGGTTGATCATGTGTGCATGGCGGTCGATCGGCCAAAAAATCAGGTGGAAATCTAAGCGTGTATGGGGGGGGGGCCTTTGATCTATTGGTTTATGGCAAGGCTTTGTATAAAAGCCAGTTAAAGGGGCCTGGAGCCGGCCAAGGAAAGTGTTGGGTGTGTTCATTGGTCACTTGGACCATATCCAGGTTTTGGTGATAGAAACCTGTACAGGGTGGACCAGGTTTTTTATTTACCTTTGTGGTGATGGGAATTCAGGTGTTGAATCAAAGAAAAGTCAGAGGACTGCCATTTTCCTGAAACTGACCGGAGGTCTATGGTGTCCTGGTTGCCAGGTTTATCACAACCACGAGTAGTGGGCACTTACACTATAGTATCATTGTAATGTTGTTGAAGTCATTATTGACACTATGGTGTTAACCTAAATGAATATAAAGAGCTCAATCCTTTAAGTGGAAATAAAGCATATTGCATGTCATTGCAAAAAAGGAATGATATAAGCTGCCTCGCCCCCACCCTGTGTTTCCTAAGCTCTCACATTCCTCCTGGGGACTCGAGATCAGAAAAACATTGTCTTAGAATGGCCTGGTAGATGGAAAGAGGCAGCTGATAAACACTTGCTATCTACTTACCATATACAAAGAATACAGAAAAACACTGGGTACCCTCAACCCTTGGACTTTAAATGGAGCCAAGTTATAGGAAAATAGAAATTACCAAAAGATCATATTAAGAAGTATTAAAACAAAGTGTTTTATATATAAATCACATAACAAAAAACTTTAGAAAAATTATAATCTCATGATTAGAAACAAATTCATATATTACATTTAGTGACATTTGATTAGATATTTATGAACTTAATTGATAAGGAATTACTTTAACGTATTTCATCCTCCTCTACGGGGAGGATATCTCTTCCAGGACATAGCCAGGGAAGTAAGAGTCTATTCATTTATATGGTCTGAAGGATGAAGTGGATGTTGAATACACATTCATTTTGCCCGTGGTGCTGTTCCCACCTCACCAAAACGGGGCTCCCTTCAATAGGGAGTTCATTGTACAAATGTTGTTTGTCCCTGGCCACCTGTATACATCAGAGGTGGAGGGGTGGAGTTAGGTAAGATATCACAAGCTGTAAATACAGTCTCACACCAATTTGAGAAAATTCTACTATCTTCTATCATGTAATATATAGTAGTGAAGCGCTGTTGGGTTGTAGTGGGCATATGTTCAACGACGCTAGCCCTTTCTCCAGAAGCAGCAGAAGGAGCTGATCTTCGATAGGTCTGTGTCTTCTGTGGTTGGGGAGCAGAGGTATTACTAGTCACAGATCGCTGAGTAGTATGGCAATCTGTGACAAGTGACACCTGATTAAAGGATTATTGTACTATTACAACCTGCAAGCAAAAGGTAATATATATAATCAGGGGTGCACATAAGTGGTACACAGGTACTCAAAAGGGGCCAAAAACTAGCTCTGCGTACCTGCATTATTGTTACAAAGCTGATATGCGTACTAACAACTAGGAGGCACTCCGTGTCTAGGCAGCCGCAGCAAAATGTTACATGTATACAATTTATGTCACTTGGATAACTTCAGGGAAACATGAATAACTATGAAAGGTTGCAGTTAGGGGTGTTGGGAATGAAAATTACGAATCCAATCCAAACAGATTGGACTTCTAAGGGTGTTGGAGATCTAGGGGATGAAAGTCAGAGTAGGGTAAAATTTGACAAGAGAAAAGCACTGTGACAGCTGAAATACGACTATGAAAGGATGACATTTGGACTGCAGGTAGTCTCAGGGGTGAGTTGCTAACCCAGAAAATGTCAGGGTGTCACTACTGAGGTATGGAACTGGGGGGTCAAACGTGTACTGTGAGAGTTACATGTGACCCAAAGCCAGCTGGTGACCTGTGGATGGAGACAGCTAATCGGAGGCTCAATCAGGAACAGGGAGGTCCATCTGCAGCAGAATCTACCATGCAGGAGGCTGATGCAGAGGACAGTGAGGAAGACCACCCTACATATGAGGTGAGTACCAAACACCATCAAAAGTTATGTGCACCCCTCTATATAATGGCAGATTTTCACTCCTTTATTACAGCTATTCTGTTTTTCTGTGACAGTGGTGCTCCAAACATTCTGTAAAAGGAGCGCACCCTCCTGTCTAAATAATGCTGTGGATCTCAACCTATTAGTCATGACCCTTTGGAATCGAATGACCATTTGGCTATGTACCCACTTAGGTGATCAGCCACGCCATTGACCAGCCGATTTTTACACGTAATAAAAAAAATCGCCCCTTCATCACACCCATAGTGAAAGAATAGACTTTATTTTCATGTCTACGGCGCAATCAAATGCAGCCTTTCGTTGAAGTGGGGAAAAGCCCATTTAACTTAATGGAAGCGATCAGCCGTGATCACATCGCTTAATTAAAATCGTGTCCACCCTGTGGGAACATACCCTTTCACAGGGTTCGCCGTGTTCAAATCCGTGAAATCCTCAACAAGCAGCAGTGGTGATGCCCAAAACCAGAGTGGGGAGTTAGAAGGGAGAGTAAGTTAGGAGGTATGGGTGTTACTCTCCCTCCTAACTTCCCACCCAGCATAACAATTACTCAAGCGGGTGGGAAAATATAAGGTAGGAGACATTACCCTTACCTCACCATACTGGAAGTGACGTCGTAGAGCAGGGGTGTCGAAATCAATCAGAGAAGGGGCCAAAATCTAAAATCCAGCCTAAATCGCGGGCCGAAATCGCGGG
>CM070038.1:79325945-79344521 GCA_036250615.1 Ptychadena robeensis
GGCGCAACGTCACAGCATGGGAGGTGCTACCTCGGAAAAACTGTCTTTCCTGCTGTAAGAATTTTTTTTTTTCTTTTTGGACAGTGATTGCCCTATCTATTGGCAGCCTGATGTGGTAGGTCCGCTTTAACTTGCAATAGGCCCTGTTAACAGCTTTTCTATGCATGTGTCTAGACGGCACAACTTACATCAATTTGGGTGTATTACTAGAGATCTTTATTATTTAAGCCCCCCCCCGTACACGTTTAGATTGTTATCACGCGCAGTCAATTGGCCGGGCACACTTGGGTCCAAGCACTTAGGGTATGGCCGTCGGGTCGCTGTCAGGGCCCGAGCAGCTAGGGGGACCCGGCAGACAGCATCAACAGGATCCCCGCACAGAAGAGACATACCCGCACTTTGGACCAAAGTATTTAAACCGATCTAAGAATTAAGGACATGTCCATAATGGCTTAGATCAATTTGGCGGCCAATTCCGGCCCTTTAAGCTATGGATTTCCACCTGATTTGTGGTGGAAATCGGGTGGAAATCTAAGCGTGTATGGGGAGCTTAAGAGATTTGGCTTTCTGCAATCCAACTTTAGAATCCTGTCAGATAATTGGATGTGATACATGAACAAGTAAAGTTTCTTTTTTCATTCTACCAAGTTTATATTCCATAAAATGATTGGTTGACACAGCTATTCATATTGCAAATGACTTTTGATTTACGAGTTCACTAGGGAAATACCCAACAGTGACAACAGTGGACCATGTCAATGCAATTTGTGTTGGGATGGCCATTTGTAGTCTCTATCATGGATGACTATGCAGTAGCACAACTGGTAGACAAAGCATCGTAAAACATGTTAACCGGTGCATGAATTCTTAAGCTAGCCATACACGTGTCGGATTCCATGTCCGCTCGATCACCCATCCGATCGATTCCGGCGATCTCAGCGGGACTCGGAGCTCCGATCGAGCGGCCAATTAAGTGATCCGATCGCTGCATACCACCTTGTCCAGCTGATTCCGGGACGGATCCGTGTCCGATTGTCCACCTCACGAATGGCAACTCCCCCTGATTTGTGCAGAATCCATCTGATGGAACCAACATGTTGGTTCTCTGTCGGATCCGATTCTGAGCCCCGGAACGGACGGACCTGATCGATTGGACAAGGTGGGCTGCACGCGATTCCGGCACGATCGTTTGGCGTGCACGCGCCCGGAATCGATCGGACCGGAATCAGACAGGAATCTGACCCGTGTATGGGGGCCTTTAGCTAACACAGCTCTTCAGAGAATCATGTTTAGTAAGTGGGCTCAGGATTCAATATTTAAATCTTATAACTTTAGCTAAGTGCTGTAACTCCTTCTTAGAACAGAAGGTATTCTTATGTCTCATTCCATCACATATCCCAATAATAAAAGGTGTGTTCCTAATTTTTGGGAGCCATGCACATCATCTCCCACCTGCAGCCAGATGAACATCCACAACGGATGATGCATAGTGCACATTATTATTATACAATTTAGGAATGATCAACACTTTGTATGGAATCCATGGCCTATAAAATATGTACAATTTATACATATACATTATGTGGCCAAGAAAAAATTCTTGGATTTTGTTTCAATGTAACCAAGCAAATAGATGCGAGCCTCCTATGGATAAATCTGGGGTTTCTGCAGTTGGTCAGGTCTAGGTTCAGCAACAGTATGTGCTCCAAGAATGAGGTCAGCTGACTACCTGAATATTTTGAATGACCTGGTTATTCCATCAATGGACTTTTTCTTCCCTGATGACATATTCCCAGATGACAATGCCAGGATTCGACTAGTTCAGATTGTGTAAGAGTGGTTCAGGGATCATGAGACATCATTGTCACACATGGATTCCACAGAGTCCAGACCTTGAGAATCAGTGCAAGATCTTGGTGAAAAATGAATGCAACACTGGATGGAAATAAATGACATTGCAAAAGCTTATCGAAACAATGCCACAGCGAATGCGTGCCGTAATCAAAGCTAAATTAAATATTAGTGTGTGACCTTTTTTTTGGAACAGTGCTAAATTGTGCTTAATACTAACAAGGGATAGCTAGAAACATTACTATGGATTCATTCAGCCTACACAATAGTAAAAGTTAGTCTTTCAAATTATATACATTTTACCTCTAGTGGTTTTGAACTTCTTTACATATTTATTTTTCAGGAGGAAGGCTAAATTAGTTGACTGTGGCATGTTATGACATAATAGGCATCATGAAGTGTCAGAAGTAATGAGAGGATCTGTATGGATGCTGTGTGCAAGATAGACAAGTCTTCTTGCAGACATAAATGATCCAATTTTTTTTTCTGAAACAAAAGATTGGATACCTCAAATATATTGTATATAAAAGATTGTTAGATGATTTCTGGTTTAGTCTATTCCATGTTCTTGAAGACTCCGAAGACCAGTAATGAAGCCAGTATGAGGAAGATATTGCATGCTACATTTGTGCTTCCATTTGCAAATTCATTGCAGAAATCTCCGGAGCAGCAGTATGTGTGCTTAGAGGCCACCAACACGTTGTAATTTGTTGAACCGCATTCCCTATCCTGGACACACTTTTTGGTAATCCTCAATTCACGAACTAGACACAAACACAAAGAAATAAGTAAGAAGCATGTCAGATTATCTATTGTTTGTTACAATAATGCATTGTAGTGACAGGGTTTATCACTTACTGTGTAAATAATCATTGTGTATATGTATAACCCTGCACACTGTACTGTATATAATTCATTGTATGTATTTGGTTTGTGGTTGGCCCCTTAAGGGTTAAAACTGTTGCCTGACAGGTGCAGGAACTTTAAGAGATGACCTTATCTAGATTTTCCGCTGTTTATCATACATTGTATCATTTGAAATCTGCCTGTAGACTTGGCTACTGCCCTCCTCCAGCAGATGTGTTAAGTAAAAGTTACACAGAACTTTCTAGACTGCAGCCAGCATCAGATGTGTCCCCAGATGTTGCATACCTGGGTGAGGTAACCTCCACTGATCCAGTGGGATTTCCTGACAGCCTGCCTCCCTACTACTTCTTTAGCCTGGTGAAGCCACAGTAAGTTCACCTCAGGAGCCTGTTCCAGCATCCTGGTAGCAACTCTGCAACTTGTTTTGCCTATGCTTTAGACCCTACCTCTGCCCTCGGGAGTTGGTGTGCATCTGTAAATACTCCTCAATCTAACTGTACATAGCCCTTTACCAGCTGCCTGGACCTGCGTCGATTCGGTGTGAGAGCCTGGAATGGTGATTGGACAAGGGATATCCACCTTAAGAACCTGGTCGTGTGAGTATGCACCATACACTCAAAAACACGACACAACAGGTATTCAGAATAACATAATGTCTATAAGAAAAGAAGATGCTATTTTCAATTCATTTGGAAGCCAACATTTTTCATAAAGTAGGGAATGCTTAAAACCCTTCATACATTTGTTTGGTTAATGTCTGTGTTGTTCAAGGGTCCTGCAGGGGCTCTGTAGTTGTTAGTAAACGTGGCCATACACGTTAAGATTTGTGGCCAATTTTGCCACTAAATTGGCCGCAAATCTAATGCTTAAAAGGTAAATTCAGCAGTATATCGGCTGGGAAATCGATCAAAGAAATTATGGACATGTCTGTAATTTCTTAGATTGATCCCATTTCTATGGATGGGGACTGGCGTCCCCATCCAAAGTTATGGCCGACACGCAAATGGTGCCTGGCTGATTCTCGGCAGAAGCCGCTATGCATGATGACTTATTGATCTTATTGATAAGTATTTAATAAACAATAGAAATCGAACAATTGCAGATCATTGGCATGTAGGCAACCACTGAGCATTACTAATGATTAAGAATATTAGTAAAAATAATAATATTAAATAGGGTTTTCAATAAAATTTATACTTACGTGCTACTCTGTCTACTTTTGTAAAACACAGGCTAGTGGAGTTACAGGTCACTGCTGGTTGTTGGTTGCATTGAGTGTTGTTTCTCATCTCATTGCATGCAAAGCATTGTAAAGATTCCACTGCAATACAATTCATAAACAATTCATTCAATTCAACATCAGATTTATGTAATATATGATATTTCTGTTCAATATATTTTTTTAAATAATACATTGTGACTAATTTTTTAAGTGGACTTCAAAAGTGTAACTTGGGAAATGATTACATTTGCCATTACAAAATGAATTCTAACGAATGCTGATCCTTCTGGTATCAGTAGTTTCCGTCCCTAAGCTGAACAAGGCTGTGGCCAAATGTGTTCCAAGTCATGTCCATTCCGGCAAGTCATTCAGAACCTATTAAAGCTTGAGAAGCAAGGCTCCAACCAGGCAAGCAGTATTTTTATAACTGGATCCTCAATGGCAGTTTACATGATTTCTCAGTTTGGGTCTACTTTAAATATCTTAGTGACATGCCTACTAGGTTTGGTCAGTTTAGCAACATCAAATAATGCGCAATCCATCAACGTCAAATAATGCACAATAGTACAATCGATACATAAGAGAGCCAGATGTATTTGTTATTCTAATGTTAAAGCCTAGCTGAACATAGAGTTTAAGGCTAGGGCTCCACATGTGCTAAAATCCCTGCGTTAAACACAGGGATTTTAGCACAGTGCACGAGCTGCCCATTGATGGCAATTGGGCTTTGACCTGACTGTCTCCACAGCCTGTCAGAGCTCCGGATCCATTGGTATGAGCATCCATCACATTGATGTCGGCGCAGCAATCCGCGTCCACAGGAAGGAGGCTTGCTCGTACATAGCGGATCCCAGCGCATAGTGGAGCCCTGGCCTAAAAAAAAATCTCTAGGCAAAGATAGTAGAATAAATATTCAAACATCCAAATGATCCTGATGTGACGTAAATCTCATCCAGGTTTTCAACTGTTCCTGTTAAACTTTTTCAAACTTTTCATTACACAACATTCTGACTTCAAACATAATGTAGACTTTTTTGAGCCTCAGATTTCACATTCAGGTCCAAATATCTTTCCATAATAGACTTTCTTCTAATGAATTCTTTATATTATATATGTTAGGCAAATCTTCTAGAAGGAGTCACGTTATATCATATATTGATATGATATGGTCGAATTTTTCGACTAGCTGACTTTGTGAGTTCACAATCCAATTTGAAATTAAAATTTTAAGTTGACTTTGAACTTAATTTGTGCTAAAATCTATTTGTGTTAGAGACATAAGTTTTTTTTCTAGTACACCCCAACCCTTCTATACATCTCCAGCAAGTTTGGTGATGATCAGGGGCTTTACAATTAACTCGAAACCATCAAAATTTGACAATATCAATATCAATATGGGACAAATGGACATGCTATATATTCAGGTAGAAGAAGCTGCCTGGTGGTTAAAGCTAGCCATACAGGTTGCGATTCCCCCTGTTATTGCTGTATGATCGGCCATAACTAGAGATGGGCCGAACTGTTCGCCGGAGAACAGTTCGGCCGTGAACACGGCATGTTCGCCGTTCGCCTCGCCGGCGGACAGTACGGGTGTTCGACCCGTACTGTTCGCCGGCCAGAAGAAGGTCTAAATTCTTCCTCCGGCAGGATCACAACCTGTGTAATCCTGCCGGAGGAAGAATCTTTTCACTACAGAAGCCGGTCTTGTAGTGAGAAGACCGGCGGAAAAACCGGATGTGACGTCAGTGACGTCACATCCTGCGGCCGTAACCAGGAACTATGCGTTCCAGGTTGCGGTCCACGGACCGGATGTGACATCACTGACGTCACATCCGGTTTCTCCGTTTCAAATTCCCCGCCTAGAGGCGGGGAATTTGAATATGTCCGCGAACAGAGCGGACGGCGAACATCTTTGAAGTTCGACCCGCCCTGTTCGCGGACACCCCAGGGAGGGTTCGCGCCATCACTAGCCATAACATGCAATTGCAAAATTTATGATAGATCGTGCAAGAATTTCAGTGCACACCACCACCACCAACATTCCTGCTCGATTTAATTTTTTGTAAAGGCAATCAAAGTAAAGGCAATCAAACAAAAAAAAACGACATGTCCGATCACTGTTTAAACGATTTGTTGCTTGATCCAGGTCAAACGCTCAAGGTGGACAGCCATCGAATGATCAAAAAACAAGAACACATGTTACGATTATTTATCCAAGAATCTAACAAAAAATGTCCCTGTTTATGGCCATCTTAACATTCAATTGACATGGTCGGTTTTAGGGCAGCAGGCAGTCAACCTCAACCCCCACCAATATGTGTAGCACCTGTGCTACCCCCACCAATGTGTAGGTGCTTGGGCATTGGACCTGAAAACTAAAGGGAACTTTGAAATGTCAAAGTCCCCAGGCAGTATCACTTTCAAGCAATCAGTTGGTGGAAACAACGCAATGCCAACCAACTGTTTGAATGAGCCCTAAAACTGAAACAGCTGTTCAGGGTCATTTTGGTTTCAAAGTGCATCAAACATCTGAGATTTAGCAATAAAATAAAGTTTTCTTCTCCAAAGTATCACTTACCTTCTGGTATAGTCAGTATGATGGCACTCAGTGAAATCAGTCCTATAGCGAATAAAGCCATTGCGTTCCTATTATGTGAAGAAGAGGTTTGGGTAGACTTCTTCTTTTATAACATTCACAAGGGGATCCTCCTATAAACAAGGTGGAGGCTCATAATTGTCTACTTTAAGAGCTTTTATGTTTGACTTATGACATACTCTGATGTAAGTGAAATCATCTGCTATTTTGCATTGATCAGTGAGTCTTAGTACCATTCATCTCTCCTAAGTAAGAGTTTCGTACCATGAAATCATTCCCAAAACAGGGATTAAACATAAGTATACATAATCTTCATTCATGACACATTCTATAAATACATAATGCTGCAAATCCTGAAAGTCCACAGTTCAGATTTAATGCAATGTGAATCAAATGAAGGTAAAAATCCTGGGAAAATAGATTTCAGTGTTAAAAGAAAGTGCCTGCCTCAACCACTAACATTACCATATGTATAGATTTGTAAGCCAGTTCATTATTGTTTATAGTTTATATACCTAAACTAACATGATGTAATTGGTGTCCCTCGTGGCCAACCACCTATTATTGGGACAATCTGTAAAAAAAATAAAAATAAAAATAAAAAGTCCTTACCTGTAAGGTGATATTTGTGCATGTTCCCTATTGCTCCTCCCCTCTCCTCTTTTGATGGTGATACAGGATGAATGCTGGGTCATTTCTACACTGCAGGTCTTCATATCTCTTTCTCTTTAACTTTTGTTTTCTCCCATTACAAACCATTGTATCTGGCGCCCCTGGTGGTCCTGTATTTGCAACTATTAACCCCTGCAAGACCCTGAAAGTTTTACAGTAGTCAACATGGCGACTTCCACAGACAAGAACAAAGCAGGTAAGTATATATTTTCTAAAGATTTTAGAGCGACAAGAAGCCATAGGGACAGCTCAGAGGTAAGTTAAAATGTTCTTACTTACATTTTTCAATTAGGCGTACTTAAAGCAGACCTACCAACTCACTAGACACTTTACACTATCAGCAGCAGCACTGCTGATAATTAGGCAATCACTGCTCAAAATGTAAAAAAAAAATGTTCCCTACAGCAGGAAAGATTTTCGGGCTCTTTCCTCCCACTATGACGTACCCGTGTAAGCTTCACTTTAATTTGGCGTCGTTCAGGCGTGCCCGGCACGTACTGTACTGAACGATGCGTACTGTGTATTTTGAATGAACACTGGGCTCACCCTCCCGAGGCCTTGACTTCTTTGGTCTGGGCCTAGGGGATTGACGACCCTGCTCCTGTGCACATTACGCCTATGCATTAACTGTATATGTGTTTGAAAATTTAATAAAAATCTATTGAAACGAAAATGCAGCTTCACACCTGCCCAATCTTACGTGATGTAATCAATGCACCATCTAGTGGCTGTTTTATAGAATTACAGCCCCATATTCAGAATGAAGTATCCTGATAGTGTGGGCAGAATTGCTTCTGTCTGCCCTTAATAAATATGATTTCCCCGGGAATGAGGAAGTGAGGAAGGTAAGTGCATTGCTTTTTTATTCTATAGTAGTGTTCAAAGATGTATACTGCTGACAGGTGAGTATTATGTCAATGTAATGTATGTGTTTTTTTTTTATTTTGAGTATAGAACCGCTTTAAAATGAAAGTCCAGGAAACTGCTGAAAACACACATTGAATACATACTTGGGAGCTGATTTATCTTACAAATTAGTTTTATTTTTGTCCATCCTATGATATTTACAGTGGGTATAAATAAACATACTAGTTTTTTTGTGAGAAAATCATAATTTTAAAGTAGGATTTTTAAAGACAGTAATCATTTCAAATCTTTTCTACATTCATAGTTGCCAATAACTTGTACAATGTAATGGGAAAACAAACAAATCTAAAATGGTTGGTTCTTTTATCACATTTTCACCTTAGGTAGGAGTCTATCTCCATTGCATATGTTGACTTGCCAATATTTGCCTACTCTTCCTTGCAAAAAGCACTTGAAATCTATCAGATTATAAACGATGTCTTGTGCACAGCTATTTTCAAGTCGCTCCACAGATTTTCTCTTGAGAGTCTGCGCTCTGACAAACCTTTATGAAACTTTAATGTTCTTCTGACAAAGCTCTTATTTGGTTATTTGGATTAATGCTAGGGGGCATTTTAATGCTGAACGGTAAAATTCCCCCATCTTTTTCTTTCTAGCAAATGCCAGGCTTTAGCCAAGGAGGAGGGAATAAATAACAGATCCAAACCAGTTTGGTTAAGGGCCAAAGTGGAATTTGGATCTGTTTTTTATTCCCTCCTCCTTGACTAAAACCCCAGTTTCAGCTGAAGAAATCATAATTGTGCTTACATAATGAATTGTGCTAACATAATAAATGTTGCACTGTGTTCTTTTGGTAATGTGAAGTGACCAAAATGTTTTGTCTTGAACATGGTCTCTTAAGACCACACATTTTCCCAAGATTACTTTCTTACCATTATATTAAGACTAGTTATTAGTAATGGGCGAAAAAACGGCCACGTCTGTTCGCAAACAGGCGGATTGGACGTCCGCCTGTTCACAGATAAATTAAAATTCCCCGCCTGTTCACAGGGAATTTGATAAAAAAAAAACTGACATCACTCCCGGTACATGAAGTTCCTTATTTCGATTACCGGACGTCAGTTCCAGTTTTGAGGCCAATTTCTTGCTATAGACTGGGGTCTCTAGTGTAAAAAATCTTCCTCCACCCGGATCTTTCTGTGCTTGATCCAGCTGGCCGGAGAATGATAAACTTCTTCTAGCCGGTGAACGGGGCAGGTCGAACACCTGTACTGTTCTGAGAAGAACATTCCATCACTACTAGTAGTTTTGCAAGATAAGCTTTTATTACTGTACATTCTATTGTCAAAATATTGGTACAGCCCTCAAAATCCTTGAACCAATGTGTTTGAATCACTACCATGGAGACTTTTTCTACAAACCATTGTGAAAGAATGGGTCACTGCCTCCCAGCCTCCTATCACCATTCACCATGCGTAATGCAAAGTTCTGGATACAGTAGTGTAAAGCATGCCATCACTGGATTCTAGAACTATGGAGACCTATGTGGAGTGACAAATCCTGTTTCTATGGATATCCGATGGCTGAGTCTGGGATTGGTGGAGGGTGTTTATGGTATCATGTTTTATTTCAGAATTTAGACTTGGCCCATTGGTTCCAATGAAAGGAACTCTGAATTCAGGAGACCAAGAATTTTTTTTAGGTTGGCCCCTTCTTGTTCCAAAATAAGTAGACCTTAGTGCACAAGGCATGGATGAGCAAGTTTACTGTGGAGGAGCTTGACTGTCCTGTACATAGCTCTGATCTCAGAGAACACCATTGGGAGTCGTGGCTACAAGCCAGGCCTTCTTATTCAACATCACCACTAGTGATGAGCAGCATAGGTAATATTCAAATTCACAACATTTTGCAACAAATTATTCTCCAAATATTCAAAGTAAATAAAAAAATGTGAGACCTCCTGTCATTACTACTTAATGCGCAAAACTGGAACGTGTACATGCGAATATTGTGAATGCAACGTGTTGTCACAGTAAAATCTAGTGGGATTATGTGAAATAGCAGCTTACATAGAAGTATTTAATTGCAAAACTGTGCACTTGCTAATATGCTAATATTGTGAACACAATGCATGGTTCTTTCCCCAGAATCTCAAATATTGGAGATTATGAAGATATAGCACTATATTCTAGATCTTCGCAAATTCTCGGTGTGCACATATTCTCAATAAAATTTGTGATTTGAATATTCGTGCTCAACACTGATCAGCACCTAATTTCTGGAAGCATGGCAAAAATAAAATACCATGAAGACACTCCTAAACTTTGTGCAAAGCCTTCCCGGAAGTGACCAAGGTGTTGTACTTGCAAAGGGTGGGCAAACCCCATATTAAAGCCTATGGATAAAGAATGGGATGTCATTAAATTGCATGTGAGCGTGAAGGCAGGTGCCCCAATACTTCTAGCTATATAGAGCATTCTGTATATCTTGTCTTTGCGTGATTGACAAGCGTAGGTGTGGGTAAAGGTAAATGGGTTCATGCAGTAATTAAGGGTGTGTGGGCTGTCAACCAATAATTTTGCTGTCAAGTATCTTCATTTACTTCTTAGATACAACAGAACAATAAATCATGGAGATAAATAGTAATTGCATCCCATAAGCCATATTAGAAAACAGGTGGGACATTTTTTTTTAAAGGTTCCTTTAGATTTGTTCATGTACTGAGTCACCCATTGGTTTGTTATATATCTTGGAGGCTCAATTAAATAGATACAGATAATTATTCTAAAATAATATATTTTGTTGTGGTGTTAGCTTTACTTCTTCTGTCGGTGGCTTATGGTTTATGTAATTTAGCAAGTGGTTCATAAACACTGTAGGAAATTACATACATGTTGTAGCATGTTTTATGGTGCTGAGCAAGAACTCAAATCTAGCTATGTAGGTGGTTATTATAGTATTAGATGGATCTTGGTTAGTTTGTATCAACAAATTGAGAGAGACTGATGAAACTATACTGTAGAGTACAGTCATGAGTATATGTCATGCATGTACTCCTGAGACTCGATACATCACTTATCCTTTCCTTCCGCCACCCGGTTTGTGTTTTTCTATACAATGGGGCAAAAAAGTATTTAGTTAGGCAGCAATTGTGCAAGTTCTCCCACTTATAAAGATGAGAGAGGCGTGTAATGTTCATCATAGGTCACCTCTACTATGAGAGACAGAATGGGGGGGGGACAATTCAGAAGATCACATTGTCTGATTTTTTAAGAATTTATTTGCAAATGATGGAGGAAAAGAAGTATTTGGTCACTATGGAAAGTTCATCTCAATACTTTGTTATATCCCCTTTGTTGGCAATGACAGGGGTCACACATTTTCTGTACGTTTTCACAAGGTTTTCACACTGGTGCTGTAAAGAAATCAACTGTGGAAGAAATAATTAGAAAATGGAAGACATACAAGACCAAGATCTCCCTTGATCTGGGGCTCCATGCAATATCTCACCCCGTGGGGTCAAAATGATAACAAGAACGGTGGGCAAAAATCCCAGAACCACATGCGGGGACGTAGTAATTGACCTGCAGAGTTCTGGGACCAAAGTAACAAAGGCTGCCATCAGTAACACACTACACCGCCAGGGACTCAAATCCTCCAGTGCCAGACGTGTCCCCCTGCTTAAGCCAGTACATGTCTGAAATTTGCTAGAGAGCATTTGGATGTTCCAGAAGAGGATTGGGAGAATGTCATATGGTCAGATGAAACCAAAATAGAATACTCAACTAGTTGTATTTGGAGAAGAAATAATGCTGAGTTGGATCTAAAGAACACCATACCTACTGTGAAGCATGGGGGTGAAAACATCATGCTTTGGGGCTGTTTTTCTGGGAAGGGACCGGGACGACTGATCCATGTAAAGGAAGGAATGAATGGGACCATGTATCGTGTGGTGTACCTTTGATGAAAATGACAGGCCTCTCTCATCTTTTTACAGGGAACGTGCATAGTTAGTGGCTGACTAAATACTTTTTTCCCTACTGTACAGTTGCAAAAAAACATATGTGAACCCTTTGGGATTATGTGGAATTCTGATCTTCCTCTAAGTCCAACCAATAGAAAAACACAGTCTGCTTAAAATAATACTACACAAACATTATATGTTTTCATGTTTTTATTGAACATAACATGTAAACATTCACAGTGCAGGGTGTAAAAAGTATGTGAACCTTTGGACTTAATAACTGTTTGACCCACCTTTGGCAGCAATAACCTCAACCAAATGTTTCCTGTAGTTGCAGATCAGACTTGCGCACCTATCTGTAGTAATTTTGGAGCACTCCTCTTCACAAAACAGTTTCAGTGAAGCAATATTCTTGAGATGTCTGATGTGAATTGTTCTCTTAAGGTCATGCCACAGCATTTCAATCGGGTTGAGCTTAGGACTCTGACTGGGCCACTCCAGAAGATGTATTTTGTTCTGTTGAAGCCATTCTTTTGTTGAATGACTTGTAAGCTTTGGGTCATTGTCCTGTTGCATCACCCATTCTCTGCAGAGCTTCAGTTGGCAGACAGATGGTCCTATGTTTTGCTGCAAAATGTCTTGATAAACTCTGGAATTCATTTTTCCATCAATGGCAACAATACGTCCAGGCCCTGAGGCAGCACAGCAGCCCTAAACCATGATGCTCCTTCTGCCATGTTTAACAGTGGGGATGAGGTTTTGATGTTGGTGTGCTCTGCCTTTTTTTCCTCCACACATAGTGTTGTGTGTTTTTTTCCCAACAACTCAATTTTGGTTTCCTCTGTCCACAGAATATTTTGCCAGTAGTGCTGTGAAACATCCAGGCACTCTTTTGCAAACTTCAAACATTCTGCAATATTGGCATGTTTAATAGTTTTCTTATTGTAGATGTGTCAACAAAAATTTTAGCATGTGCCAGAGTTTTCATTAAGCATTCTGCACTGTGCTCTTACAGTCATCTTTACCGGACGACCACGTCTAGGGAGAGTAGCAACTTTTTCCATTTGTAGACAGTCTGTCTTACCGTGGGCACATGAACATCAAGGCTTTTGGGGATACTTTCGTAACCCTTTCCAGCTTCATGTAAGTCAACAATTCTTGATCGTAGGTCTTCTGAGAGCTCTTTACTGTGAGGCATGGTTCACATCTTCTTAAAACCAGTAAACCCCAAACTGTTGTGTGTTTTTAAAGGGCAGGACAGCTTTCAGCAACACATCCAATTTCATCACAGTGATTGGACTCAAGCTTGGCTCACTCCTGGCTCCAATTAGCTCTTGGAGAACTCATAGTTTTTCCACACTGCACTGCTGCAATAAAAACATGAAAACATATAATGTGTGTGTAGTATTATTTTAAGCAGACTGTGTGTTTCTATTGTGAGTGTGAAAACTCCACGTAATCCCAAAGGGTTCACATACTTTTACTTGCAACTGCATATCTATATAAATAGCCATTAACATACTGTCAAAAGTCGTTTTAAAAATTTATAGTGTTCCATGAAGGTCCTTGTTCAGGCCAATCCTGTTTTGGGATGACTATTGCCCTATAATATATATAGAGAACCGTTTTTCTAAAAATGGTCCATACAAGCTGGATGTGATAATCTGCAATATACCATACTGTAAAGAAAACTGTATATAATGATTTCTATATACAAATACAGCATATTACAAGTTCAAAAGTAAAGAATGGATTTGCTTTTTGAGAACTTATACAGATTTTACATTTCAAACAGGTAAGGATGGAGGGACAAATGAAGATGAAACAATTGGGTTAGAAAGATTATTACTAACTTTGATTCTCATTTGTACCTATAAGCAGGGGAGGTCCTAGCCTGTTTGGTGCCCTGGGCGAGCACACCCTCTGGTGCCCCCCCTCCCATAATGCAGAAGGGTAACATGAAAATGATAAAATGACAATTTATTTATTAATTATGAGTACTACAATATAGCCCCTCAAGGGCTTCTCTTCCCTGCGGATATGGGACTCATCGCGACTCATCAAGGGCTTGTTTCCACTCCTGCGGTTGCCCACGGCGCGGATATATCCGCGCCCATTCTATTCAATGGGCTCGTACCTGCCGCGGTCAGGGGGCGGCTGAGGCGCGGTCCGCCACTCAAAAACTCGGTTCACTGCGTTTTTGAGCGCAGTCCACACTCTTCCGCGGCCGCCCACCCCTGACCGTGGCCAGGTGAATGGCCGCTGCTAAAAGCCGCATGAGATGCGGTTCTTAGCGGCGGCGGTTCTTAGCAGCGGCAACCGTGCCGCCGGCTTCCGCACAAGTGGAAACAAGCCCTTACAGAGCACCGCCCATTACCACTCCATCCATCCCCTCCCATGCCCAAAGAATCTCTGTTCCTGTAGCCCCAGCTACCTATACAAGGAGCAAAGATGTTCCTCGTCTATTTAATGCAGGGGTGCTCAAAAATTTTGACTCGAGGGCCAGCTTGAATCTTGACTTCTCAAATTTGACAGGAGGGCCATAATAAGAGCAGAAAATGCACAAATCAAAAAGCATCCACTGTGTTAAGGATGCGTTCAAGTCATTTTCAATGGATGCAGTTATTTTATTATTATTTCTAAAGCTTTAAAACAACTGACATTAACGCAGGTCAAACGCAGGAGTTTGACGCTAGTTGAGACGAGTGAAGTAATACAGCCGTGCCAGAGGTTCCTCAATCTTAGCTTTTTGCTGTATTTGCCGCCCTTATGTCAACTGGCCCATGTTGTTACCCTGACTCCTCTACTTCAATGGTGTCCGCACATTTTTGCTGGTAAGGGACGTGATAGTTTTGCAGTGTGCAAAGCATGCATCAGCCAAATGGTTTGCATGTGCTGCTTATGCAATAATGCTGACTGAAGTGCAATAGCATTAATGCAAGCGCAGGACAATGTTGCGCTACTGCAATGCAAACGCGGCTACTGTGAAAGGGTCCTTAAAGAATATGCAACACAGGGACACAAGATGACTTGCTGAGCGTTCGCTATTCTTAAACCTCATGAAATACATAGAGAAACACCTGATATTTATTAAATGTTTAAGTTGGTGCTGCAATATGCTCTGCAAGATTTGGAAATGGTTAATTCAGGTTAGTTACCAGGAGAATGTAGTACCAGCAGTGGCTAGCGGATGCCACACTTGTAAAGCTATGCTTCCACATAGGTGTCAGCCGCGGGGCGTCCGCGGTTTTAATCACGTGGGACGATCGCAGGCGGCCGATTGACCAGGCAATCTTCACCCTTGATTTTTAAAAAAAAAATTGCCTGAATGAATGATCAAAAATTTCATTCATTCATGTTTATGGGGGCAATCATAAAAAAATTGGACAAGCCCATTCAACTGAATGGATGCGATCAACGCCGATTACCGCACGATTAATATCACAAGCGCAAGGCGATTATCCGCTTATGTGGGAACATAGCCTAACACATACCACGGTCAGTGCTCATCACAGCCGGTCTTCAGCAATCTGCTGTCTGATCTGTAATATTTCAGACCCCCCTCGCTGCTGTCTGGAACAGGTGCCACCCCCCACCACAATATCGCCCTGGGCAACCGCCCATAGTGCCCATATGCAAAACTGCCACTGCCTAGAACAGTGGCTCCCAAACTGGGGGGCGCAAAGGTATTCTAGTGCGGCGCAAGCCCTCATTCTTAACTTGTGTTTGAATAGGGAGGGGGGACTCGATAATTTTCCTAAATAGAAAAGGGGGGTCCTGCAAGGAAAGTTTGGAAACCACTGCCTAGAAGATATAAAACCGCACCCTGCATCACTTGATTGAAGGGAAACCACCGTGTTTGGTTCTTCATGGTACATTTTTTCAAGGTTCCATCTTTTTTAGGGCTATTTCGCACTACACACACTGCGGCTGTAGTGGTTTTTTTGGCTTGTGGTAACGCTACCTCATCCATTAACTGCTTCGATTAATGGCAGAAACCCACCATTTTTTTTGTGCTTGTGCCTCTCATACAAGTATATGGGAGAGGCTTGCACTGTGTCTGCAAAACTGCATGCAGCCGCAAAAGCTGGGCCAGTCTGAAAGCAAATGGAAGAAACCAAAAATAATGCGTTAACGTTAGCCACGATGGGTTGCAGTACTGCACCGCACCGCAGCTGCAGCACGATTAGTGTGAAATGGCCCTCAGTGTCACCCTGACGCACAGTTCATATTTAATGAGAGAAACGTTTGGTTCTGATAATGAAGCGACATAGTGATATAGTGTAGGCTGCACTGCCACCTAGTGGTCACTTGCTTGTTTTACATGGGAATAAGAAAGACTGAAATTTGCAGCAGGAGACAAGTTAAGCTAACCACACATGGTTCAATTTAGCGTTCAATCGACGTTCAATTAGATCTTAAAGTTCGATCAAAATTTTTTTATTTAATCAATGTATACCACATGGGGAGTACGATTATTGTTCAATTCGGCTGAAAAGTTAATCGAAGTAATCAAAAATGGTCGATTGAATTCCTCTTACGATTTTAGTTTTAATCGGAAGTTAAAGGGAAGTAGCCACACAAATCGAGTATCATCAACCAAAAAATAGCTGCAAGGAATGTAACTCAATGATTGTACACTCGAGCAAAATTTTGTAACCTGTCCAATCACTTTTCAATCGACGATTAGACAAAAATCGATCAATGATCGTCGATTTTACTATGTGGATAGCACATCGATTTTTTTTTTACAATCGATCCCTTTTTTCATCGAAAAAAGCGATTCAAAGAATGTCAGGCTGATTGGTTGGCCCCTACACATTGTCACCTCACCAAACCTGTCCCTCTGCAAAAATTTTAGATACTCCTGGTCTACAGTTTTGTACCTGACTGTCTTGGACAGCTCTGTAGTCTTGGCCATGGTAGCTAGTTCTTTGGACAGGTGACTTTTATACAACTACTTACACTACAACTACTTACACTAGTACTCCCTTCCCCTACAGAGGTTGCTTCTAATCTCAGCTCATTACCAGCATACAGTGAAAACTTCTGAGAGCCTGAAATCGTGCTTGTTGTTAGGGGATCAAATACTTATTTCCCTCCGTGTATTGAACATCAATCTGACTTGTGCTCCGGGCTTGCGAGGGTTTTGTTGTTTATCTGTCTTACGGCTGCAATAAACTTCCCATAAAAATCATAATAGACTGGTAATTTATTCGTCAGAGGGCATATGTACAAAATCAGCAGGGGATTGCCCTATTTTTCGGACTATAAGATGCACTTTTTCACCCCCAAAATCGGGGGAAGAAAGCGACTGCATCTTATGGTCCAAATGCACAACCCCCACGGCCGAGTAGCTTGGATTCAATGGCTGGGGAGCTGTCAGACGAGAGATGTGGCCACATCTCCCACCTAAACTGTATTATTGCTTATGCAGAGCCCTGTTGGTATAAGCAATCAAGAGAGAGATAGATGAACTGCAACCTTTCTCCCACGGCCCTCCTCCCGAACAGTGAGGAGGAGGAACAGTGAGGAAGACGTTGTGCTGTGATAGTACTGCTGCTAGTGACATCTACTGGCTGAATTTGATGTTGCATTGGTACGTCTCATTGGGAATAATCCCAATGAAGTTAAACATTTAGGGCTCATTCAGATTCAGCATTTTCATCACTAATCTTAATTTCATCTTAGATTGGCTATAGTGGCGACTGTTAACTGCCCTTAGACCGACCCATGTGAATGTGGACCTACAAAGAGAAAAGTTGCAGATGAACTTTGTAAATTGGTTTATAATTATGTAGATAAGGTCACAAACACACGGGCAGTATTTTATTTAGTGTGATCACACTGCCTAAGGGCCCTTTCACACAATGTGTGCAGTGTCGCATTCACAGACAACTGGGAATGGGTCTGTTACCGGTAACCTATGTCACTGCAATCGCAGCACATATAGTGTGAAAGGACCCTAAGATAGTAACAATGAATACCTATGAGCTAGTGAAGGCTTGCAGAATTATACAGGTCATGCGTGACGCACATTTTCGAGTTGCATACTATAGCGCAGAATAAGCCATTTTTGTTCCAGTTACCTACTCTATGCTGTTCCCTCACCTCTTACATTGTACACTTAGTTAGTAGTGATGAGCGGCATAGGCAATATTCGAATTTGCAATATTCTACTAATATTCAATATTTTTAAATATGAAATTTGCACAATTATTATTATCGCAATGCATGGCCATGCGAACAGGATCATGTTTATTTGAAAAAAAAAGTTGAATATTTGCGGTCGCGAATATCCGTTGCCATATTCAAGATATTAGTAAGTTATCAAATAATATAATATTCGTATAAAATATCCGCCATTTCGAATATTCAAGCTCAACACTATTAATTAGACAGGATTGTCTCCTCCTTCTATGTCATCAGTACAGTTTCTCCCGCTATACCAAATATGCATGCGCATAGGGCCCTGTGAGCCCCCAGAACCCTCCCTCACCTCCTGTGCAGATCTGAACAGCACAAGCTGCCTTCCCC
>CM070038.1:79369574-79380508 GCA_036250615.1 Ptychadena robeensis
CAATGACAGATGTGCTTATAATGATCAGATTTTATTCATGTACATAAAACAGTTATATATCATTGAAAAACAGTTTTTAATATTTCATAATGTATAGCAAGATTTTAGCTTTAGGGGGGGTTTTCACATATGTCAGGACCCCATCCGCTAAGCGTATTGCTTGGCGGGAGGTCCAAACGGAGCACATTCACTTACTTACGCGATGTATCTGATAGGAATCAGCTCCACATCCGTGATTGGCCGCAATCGCACACGGTCCGCGATCTGAAACGTGATTTATAAAGTTTTAGATCGCGGACACCAGGCAGTTGCAAATGATTGCTCCTAATCGCACCCGCAATCAATGAATCAATAAATTAAGATGCAATTTTTAAGAGCACCCCAATTCATTCTCTATGGGAGTGATCAGTGGTGATAGGGCGCGGTCCTGTCTGCCCCAATTACCTCCAGAACAATGTGCCCAAATGGATACATGCCCTAGGCTAAATTTACACTGTTGTTTCTCCGGCTGCTGCAACTCGGGCACCTGCAAACTTGTGCAGGCACTCGGGGGTCGTTTAGATAACTACTCCATTACAGGTCTATGGGAATAATCCTGAAAACAGACAGGCAGATGCCTAATGACACGTCCTGTGTTAATGGGTTGAGCATTAGTCATTTTTGTAGGGACTTCTAAATCTATTAGTCTAACTCAACATTCTCTTTTCCACAGACTGACAATGGTGTTGTCCGGCGGGGTCTACATTTAGTATTGATAGGTGCTATTAGGGAATGGACAACACTAATACAGGATGGGTGCCCCTGGCTGAAAGCAGAAATAAAAGAAAGTAAATGCAAGCAGCAAGTCAAATGGTGGCTAAGCAATGAAATGATCTATGTTCTTTTGCTATTTATTAAAGAGGAAATAAATGAAATGGTTGTTGTTTACATTATAGGTCAGTAGTCCTTTAAACATGGTTTACGGCCATGGACATAGTAAAAGCTACTGTGATCACAACTGGTCATCTCTGACTTCTCAGTACATTGAAATACTTTTATTTTCACTATTTCATAGCCAGCTTCTTTAAATGCTGCCTCCACTTCTTTCCTAGTAATGGCAAGACAGGAAAATATCTTTTTACCAACATTGTAGTATGAACAGTTAAGTACACTCTGAATAACTATGTCACCCCCTGGTTTAATGAAGCTCTTAAGATTTGACAAAAGGTTGGTGTATGTCTCCACATCTTTGCAGGGTGCTTCTAAGCAGAGGCAACTGATCAGGCAATCAGCTTGTGGAACCTCCTCTGGGTCATATGGATTTTTCTTAAGGCCATCACATTTTAGAACCTTTGTCACCGTTCTTCTCAGCTTTTCTTCCTTCTTCTTCCAGCTCTCACTGTCACTAAAACAGGAAACATAAAAATAGTTCCAATTATAGTCAAAGGTTTTTACAAAGAATATTATGAACATGAAATCCATCATAGCTTTTTTACTTCCACAACAAGCATATAACATCAACATAATATTGATTGCCAGGGTGATGCTCTTTGTATTGTACAGATCACAAGGGGATTTCTAGATGTATGAAAAATGTCAACGCTTCATGCACGAGATAAGGGCTTCCTCAGGACATCTTTGTAGAGAGTCTTTAATAAATATAGAAGGACAGGTAAACAAACCCTCTGTCAAGCCCTAGAGGTAATACAAAAGATCAATGTCTGATAATGATTTTGTAATGTTGTTTGGTATTTTCAGTGTACGAGCGTTCTTGAAAAAGTCCATAAAAGATGAAACGCGTCGAACAAATCCCAGTACAACTGAATGTGTCCTGACCCACCAGTAATGGGGGTTTGAATAACAAATTTGACAGGAAAAACCGGGGGACCACCGTTTGTAGGAGGTCCTCATTTTTTCCTGGGACTGTATCAATTGTATTTATACATCTTTTTTGTACTAAACCAAATGACAGATGGTGTTGTCTTTCTCAATGTTTTTAATAAACTGTACCCCCTAGGGGTTAAACCGTATATTGAAGTTTGTTATCTTGGTAAGAGAAAGAACCTCATAAACCCCCTTTCTTTTCATATGCTGCCAGCATATGAAGTTTCACGTTGTTGGATATTTGCCAAAATCCTCAGTGTTTGAGGTGGGGGGAGTTTCTTTTCTTGCTTGCCTTGTCTTCCATAGTTTGCCAAATATATATTCGTCTTCATACAAATATAGTGCATATGTTAGATAGAACTAATAAGATAACATTCACATCAACAATACTGGTTTTCCTAAAAGTAATGGGATGTGAATGCTATCTGATTAGTTCTATCAGTCACTTTACCATAGGCACCTCTAAGTTTTTAAATAATCTCATGTATCATCAATTTACCAGAAGAGATCAAAAATAAGTTTATGTCTTTAGTAAAAATTGTTTAATAGAAACAAATATTTAAAATAATTCTTGGTATGGGTACACAGCGTCCCATCACCCAGCAGCATAAGTAAGCTTGCTCTACCAAGCACAACTTGATGGTCCTTCTAACCTTACTCCTCAATCACCTTTCATCTGATTCTTCCTTTACAGTGCCATAACTACTTTTCTTTCTAGCATGACAAAACCTCTCTTTATCTCTCATGGCACCAACTAGATACAGTGTTTCCCTGAAAATAAGAAAAAATTTGCTCTTAAAGGTTCCCTGTGTCTTATTTTTGGGGTTGTCTTATTTTTCCATGAAGAAGAATATGGCACTGGGGTATCAGGGTGGGGAGATCATTTAAAATGACACAGGGGGGATCAGAGGGGGAATCAAAATGGCACAGGAGACTCAGAAGGGGGATTACCATTTTAGTAACTGCTTCTGATCATCCTGTGTCATTTTGATTGCCCCCTCTGATCCCCCCTGTCCAGAATTACAGTACCACATCTTTGGGAGTGACTTATTTTCAGGGGAATGCCTTATATTTCAGCGTGAGGCAATGAAAGTCTTATTTTCAGGGAAACAGGGTAGTAACCCACATGTGGGAAATCAAACTTTATGAAGATGATGTAGAGTTACAACACAAATGCTGGAAAGTTCCTATGAGCAGATACAGGATGAATCCCTCATATATCAGACACTTCCTAGGCATTAGGTCTGGGGAGACAGACAAAAAGGGGCAGAAAATTAACATGCCCCCTCCTTCTGTCCACACCAGGGGCCTCTTCCCCACAAACTATTCCACACAAACTAGACTCATTAGGGATTTGGGGGATGCTTTTAACAGGAGTCCCCCAGATTCCAGCCCCCACCCTATGTAATGAGAACATGGGTCCATTCCCACAAATGTTTAGAATAGGCCTAAAAAGAAATACACAGAAATAAAAATATTTTTAAAATGTATTGAAATAAAGACATAACACAGTCTCCCCTTCTTTTTTGAACCTTTTAGGATTCTCTGCCCACAACACTACTGCTCCTTTCGCACTGCCACTCCTATCCTGCTGCAAGCCCTTAGGCAACTACATACTAAATATGCGAGTCCCAGCAGGTAAGTGTTAATATTAACTGCTGGTTCCCCCACACACTGAGTATTCTCTGGATGATCTGAATCCCCGGAAGACTTTACAAACATGGGGAAACAGATTATCCGGAGCATTGACAGTGATCAGGAAATTGGCAGTTAAATATTCACTACACGGCTGGGACCTGCTCATTTAGTTTGCAGATGCCACAGTATCTGAACTCACCAATGAGAGGACATAGCGGGATATGTATACAACTGTGCAGGTAGGTATGTTGAAGAAAAGAAACAATAAAACAGTTTTTAATCTGTGTGCTGTTTTTTATTTCTTTGGACATTTATTGAACCCTGTAGGAATGGATACAAGATCTGGGAGACCTCTGTACTCATTCCACAGGGTAGGAGATTTTTTAAAGAGGACCCTCATACCTCAAACAGCCTCCCACCCAGAGACCTCCATAACACGACCACAATGTGGGGAATAGGCCCCCTACTTTAGCCAGGAGTCTTCCCATTGTTGAGGACAAACATAAGGCCTGGTTAGGCTTGGAAGAAGGGACAATGCTTGTCATCTGTCCCCCTTTCCAGTCTTTGCCAGGCTTGAGGGGGATATGGTATGACAAAATGCTCTACAGCACAACCGCCTCTGTTTTAAAAACTTCCTAATAGGCCTCGATGTTTTTTTCACAGCTGAAACAACCAAAAATTCCAAATAAACCTAACTTTCATTATAGTCAGAGAAAAGGAAAAAACTTCATTAACACAAGCTTATTCCCATATTGAACACACCTGTTTCCTTCCAGCTCACATACAAACTTAACAGCTGAAGTCCAGTCAAATGCAAAAGGATCCTTCTTCAGCCACTTTTGCAGTTCTGCTCGGTTTTGCTCAAGGAATTCAGAAGCGATGATATTGTTAAAGGCTTCACAAGCAGAGAGAAACTGATAAATTGTGGGTCCGGAGCCAAAGTCAATTAGTATGTCTCCTCCAACACCACCTAAGAGGACAAAATACAATGGATCATTTAGAAAATATTAAATCTCATATTCTTGAATATAATGTTTTTTCAGTTAGTTGGGACCTCTGTAAAAAATTTAGTAGCTCATAACCACTTCATTATTAATAAACTAAACCCCCTTTGTTATCATACCAGTTGTTACATATGTGTTTATTAAAGGCTGTGTTTTCATTGTTAATAAAATGTAAATTTTTAACCAATACATGCTTTATTATATGATCTAGACCAGGAGTGGGCAAACTTTTTGACTCATGGGCCACAATGGTTTCCTAAATTTGACATAGTGGATGGATCTTGATCAGGGGTGGGAAAACATGTTCATTCATGGGCTACTATAAGTACTTCAATTTGACAGAGGGGTGGGACCCAGAGTCTATAAGGGCCGCCCAGCCTGCAGTGCATTCGGAAAGTACTCATAGCGCAAAATTATTCCAAAATAGATTCAATTCATGTTTTTCCTCAGAATTCTACACACAACCCCCTTATAATGGCAATGTGAAAAAAAATCATTCTCTCACATCCTCTCCCATCTAGCTCTGCCTGTGTGGGAGGTGAACTCACGTTGCCAGCTCTCACACACAGAGCTGAGCTCTGTACTTGTTCCCTTGTCAGCTATGGTGGCAGATGCAGATGGACGAGACGGCTGTGGGCTCACATACAGCTCTGCTCTCGGGGCTATAGGCAGGATAGCTGTCAAAGGCAACTTCTCTACCTCCTTAACTACTGCTGTGCTGGCTGAGCATGGATTTCTGGCCAGCAGAGTGAGATAAAGCCAAAATATTTTCCTCTCATTAGACGCTGCGATGTATAGTGTGTGTCTTATACAACGGAGCATCTTATGGTTCAAAAAATACGGTAACTACAAATGAAAAAAAAAATCACAAAAATAAAAAAAATAAGTTGCCAGGTAACATGATCACGCCCCTGCATCAACCTCATGACGACATTCTGGCGCCTCAAGTCACTTTGACTTTCCCTTGCAATGAATGTGCAAAAATAGCCAGGGTGTCTTATCCCCAAGGTGACAAAGGGCTGGATCAAACAACTAAATGGGCACATAGCCCACGGTCCATAGTTTGCCAATGTCTGACCTAGAGCCTGTAATGGCTGGTTGCCATAGGGGCCAGACCAGGCACAAAATTTTAACAGATAACATTGAAATCTGTTTCCCATATTTTTCAGACTATAAGACGCACTTCTCCCCTCCAAAATGGAGGGGAAAAAGTGCCTGCATCTTATGGTCCGAATGCACGACTCCCACGGCCACACGGCAGCGGGTGGTCGTGCCTGAGCTTCACGCTAGCTCTCCCATCAAGGAGGTTAGCAGGGGACCTGCCAGATAAGACATACGGACGGTGTCTGGATCTCCCACCTGAACTGTATTGCTTATGCCAACAGAGCCCTGCTGGTATAAGCAATGAAGGGAGAGATAGATGAACTGCCACCTATATCTCTTTATGGCTGTGGAAACTGCAATCACTATGCAGCTTCCACGGACACAGGCAGCCAGAGAGGAGAGGGAGAAGACTGTTCAGCTGCCCCCCCTCCTGATCAGTGTGGAGAATGAGGTGATGTGCTGTGAGTGTACTGCTGTTAGTGACATCTACTGGCTGAATTGAATATTGCATTCATTTAATCCATTGCATTAACCCAATTGATGTGAAAATGTATAAAAACGAACTGCTTAAAAATTATAACAAAAAATTGTGACAAATGGCTCGATTATCAAAATTAATTATGTCAGACTTGGTCTACAGACTAAAGTTTGAAATATATACCAATTGCACCAGGTTAGGAATCATCAATGACATAAAGTGCCACACCGTAAATATCTGAAAAAGAGTTTGCCCATGTCTGTGCATGTACATAAAAGTGTTGTAATCTTTTTTGAAACAGTGCCTACAGATTAATATCAAATGGAAATTAAACATACAATTAATTAAGTTGGAGCTTAATTAAGCCAAATCTGTCAAACTATGAAATTAGAATGTAGTGTTCCAGATTAGTTGCCAATGAGATACTCCTTAGGGGCTCTGCTGATTTTTTTAAAAATGTGGACATCAAAGGTCTGCAGTTCCATTTGCTAGCAATGTGTGAGGTGACAATAAATAATCAGATAGAAAGTTTTTGTATTTGTGGATGCTTTGTGTCCAGCAATTAATGAGATCTTCCAACGTAAAGTCAACGTGAAGTCATTTGCATAGACTTCATGGAGGAGATCCCTCAGGAAACCATCTGCCACCTCATCAGGAGCATGCCCAGGCGTTGTATGGAGGTCATACAGTCACATGGAGACCACACACACTACTGAGCCTCATTTTGCCTTGTTTTAAGGACATTACATCAAAGTTGGATCAGCCTGTAGTGGGGTTTTTTCCACGTAAATTTTGAGTGTGACTCCAAATCCTGACCTCCATGGGTTAATACATTTTTATTCCATTGATCATTTTTGTGGGATTTTGTTGTCAGTACATTCAACTATATAAATAACAAAGTAATAAGAATATTTCATTCATGCAGATCTATGATGTCTTATTGTAGAGTTTCCTTTTTTGAGCAGTGTATATAGGGAATTATTTACACTAGCACTATTCTATATACACTTATATACAATCAATCTAACGGTTAACAATATAATTTTCATTGCCAAGTTTAGAGTGAGTGAAAAGCATAAATGTGACTGCGCCATGATATGCTTTACAAATACGTGCTCTGCTTTGCCAACAGAAGTTAATGAATGTTGTGTACCGCTGATTAAATCCCTATGTACTTAGGATTCCAGTATATATCTATTAAGCTGGGCATAGATGGGTCGATTTCCCGTCGACTGCTCAGCCGACCAACCGTGATGACGTCATCACGCACGGCCACTAGTGGCGAGAATCGACCAGGCACCCTTTGTGTGCCGGCCATTACTTCGGATGGGCACGGCAATGGGATTGGCTGGAAATTTACCGGCATGCCAGATCACTGTGCGATCTGACATGCAGCAGATTCAATATGACCAGAGGGCACACCTGACTCTCTGCCGATCCAACTGCCGTCTATGTCCAGCTTTTGATTATGCTTAGCTTTTTCGGGGGAGCCTTTTACACTATATGACAAATACACTCATATATAGATGACAGGTAAACTGCTGCTACATAGGAGTGTTTTATACCGATAATATAAGATCAATTGGACACATACAAACATGTTCCCAAAACAACATATATAATATAAAAACCTGGTAAAATCACACTCATCTACCCCACATTGTGATTCAGGCAAATCAATTTAATACAATAGAGTAATACAAAATTTGTTTGTTTACCTGATGTGAAAGTTTCATGAAAATTCTGCAATGCAAAGTTAAGCCATTGTCCAGTAAATGATCCTTCTTCAGGATCATAGTATGTTTTGTAGTAATCTGCAGGATCAAACTCATCAATATAGGTTTGGGATGCAGTATATGGAGTCTCCATTCTGATCTCTTCTCCAGGTGGATGTTCTATAAAGTGCAGGTTGACATGGTTGTGCAATGCTTTATGAGCATAAGTAGGAAGGACCTCACTCAGTATAAAATGTTAAATAGGTGGAACAACATTCTTAAGTAAATGATTACCAGTATTGAAATATATAAAGTAAAAAGCTGAGTGTATTCCAGAACAGTAACAGATGATAGGTGTAGTGTTAGGTTGACATAACACTTGGGCCTTGATTCCACTTTAGTATGGCAAATGCAGGGATGTTGACACATTCGTTGGTGTGATCCGTCAGCTTGCATCCCATTAAATCAATGCAGAGCACTGCGTTGACATTAATGCAACGCAACTCAACACAATTATGGGTGTGTTGACGCACCCATAGAACATGAATTGAGTCAGTTGAAACGCAATGGTATGCGTTGTTTAATGCATTGATCAATTTATTTATGGTAAAAAACAAACACAAAAAAGGCATACATTACAAACGTATCCCTGACGCATTTCTAACACATGCCTAACTCATGTCTAGCTCATGGGTTACGTTTCTTGGATCCGTTAACGCAAGAACATCCTTAATGCTTAGTGGAGCCTAAACCTAAAGGCTATGTCTCCACATCCATCAGGATCCCCTACGCTAAGAGCAGTGCTTGGCGGGGGGTCCGACAGAGAACATTACGTTAACGCCCAGAACCTTAACCACTGCATGGCTTCTTTAATCACTTTATCAACTGTCCATAATAATATATTGTTGACAGCGCACATTTAACTTGTCTTGTGTTTTTAGAAATCTCTTCTATTAAAACCCAGCTTAACGGTACCCTGAGACCACCATTCTCCAGCAATTTAGCCTAGTAATCAGGGGTATAGCTAGAAATTACTTTTTTTAATGGGGCTCCCCATCCGGACCTGCTGAAACTAAGAATTAACCCCCCTGTGCCCAACCCACATACAGCCCGTGGGTGTCTCTCCTATGTGTCACGGTGTGTAAGTTGGACTCAAGCAGCCCAGCTCACAGACAGTAACACAGAGTTGTGGATAACGAAAAATAACGAACTACACAAACAAAACTGATTGCAATCAAACGTGACAGTAGATCTTGTAGTCCTTTATTCAAACATTCATTCTTTATTTGTTTAAAAAAAGTTTAGATACAGTTTAGGTGCATTGGTGTAAATCATGCAATAAGGAGCTGGGGAGACAAAGACCTCTCTTAAACCCCACAAGGAAAAGGGATTGTGAGGGGCTCGAAAGGATCACCTGTCTGCAGGTCAGATAGTATATCCCAATCTCTGCTGCGGTCTTCACCTATAGCCAAGCCTTGAAAAATGTACGTAAATAAATACTCTGTTTAGATATCGTACTAGGAAAAATAGATAGTAGAGATATATCACGTGTTTTAGGAATTACTGTATTTTTTGGACTATAAAACCATACCATAAGAAAAAAAAATATTGGTTGATGAGGATCAATTAATTCAATGAGCAATCGGTAAATAAGAGAGATCAGATGTGTAGGTTGTGAATCTAAAAGGCATAACTTTTCAAATTCAGATAAGGGTCTGTGAAGATCAGATATAGACAATAAGGCATTATAGAATTTACGTTATTAAAAATATGAGAGCTTACAAATTTTAAATTCAGGTAGTATACCAAAAAGTGGTTTAAGAGTTGAAGAAGTAATGGCTTGAGAAATAGGTGAAGGAGTTTTCAATGTCCATTGTAAGAAAGATGGATGTGTTTACCTTATGGAAATAATGGTTTATCCATAAGATATGGAAAAAGGTAGAAAGGTAAAATTTTTGTATTTCTAAAGAAACTCAAAGTTTATTAATAGAGGAATATTTTCTATCTATTACATGAGATAATAAACAAGCCTTGTAATAATGCTTAAGACTTGGATCACCCTGCAATTTAACATGCGGCAGATTCCTAGTCAACCTGACCAGGTGGGCGCACCTGATTTTCGGCCGACCAATCGACGGCCGCTTGGCAAGAACGCACACCGTGGCCGATCGGCTGAAGAATAGGGCAGGAATCTGCCCGTCTATGCTTAAGTAATATGGAACAAAGGGAGTGAAAATACGTTCCTGGTAAAAGAATAGGAAGAATTTGAAATAGATATAATAATCTTGGTAAAATATCCATTTTATAAATAGCTATTCTTCCAAACCAAGTATGAGGGAGATTATTTCAATATTCAACATTATGTCGGATTGAAGTTAATTTAGGAAGAAAGTTCAGAGAATATAAATGTGACAAATCAGATGATATGTGTATTCCTAAATATTTAAGAGCTGTAGATTAAAATTTTTAACACACATATGAGAGACATGGCAACAGAGGTGGACTCACATCACAAGTATGAAAATACTTCCCACTAGACCATACAAACTGCTGGGTGACATGTACAATCTGCAAGCCTGTGTTAAAGTACAATAAAAGTAATACCGTTATACTCATCCATCTGAAATGGTACCCGCAGGCTACAAGTGATACAGCCCTGCTGCGTGTTGTCAAGTCCAGAGCACATTGCGTAGCTTTACAGTTATATTTATTTTATGTGCTCTTTGTGAACCACAGTGTATAGTGTTGACTCTGTTGGTCGCTGCCACATGTTAGGCTGTATCTACTTTCTGTTTTGCACTTAGAATGCAAGGTATAAGCCTATATTTGGTTGTATTGTCATGTTAACTTATAAACATTTCCAATGTTGGACACTCGCTCAACTTTAAAAACGAATGCCCTAGTGACAATAAAGGTGTACTATTGTCACCCTAGGGGAGTTTCTCAGTAGTCCACAGTTTTTGTTTTATTCCTGAACTTTTTGTACTGCTTTTTCTTGTGTAGGTGTATTATGGATATTACAATTACTAAAGGCCCCCATACACCTTACAATCTTGCAAAACAATTTCTGTTCAATCAACTTTTGTTCTACCAAAACCATGTAATATGAGGAGCTTTCTGAATCTTCCAATC
>CM070038.1:79380608-79392984 GCA_036250615.1 Ptychadena robeensis
ATATATATATATATATATATATATATATATATATATATATATATATATATTAACAGTTTTTAATATTTCATAATGTATAGAAAGATTTCAGCTTTAGGGGGGGTTTCCACATATGTCGGGACCCCATCTGCCAAGCGTATAGCTTGGCGGGAGGTCCAGACAGAGCACATTTACTTACTTACGCGATGTATTTAATAGGAATCAACTCCACATCTGTGATTGCCCGCAATCACACGGTCCGCGATCTGAAACGTGATTTATCAAGTTTTAGATCGTGTACAGCAGGCAGTTGCGGATTATTGCTCCTAATCACACCCGTAATCATCAATGAATTAAGACGCAATTTTTAAGAGCACCCCAATTCATTCTCTATGGGAGTGATCAGTGGCGATAGGGCGTGGTCCTGCCTGCCCCAATCACCTCCAGAAAAATGTGCCCAAATGGATACATGCCCTAGGCTAAATTTACACTGTCGTTTCTCCGGCTGCTGCAACTCGGGCACCTGCAAACTTGTGCAGGCACTCGGGGGTCGTTGAGATAACTACTCCATTACAGGTCTATGGGGCTTAATCCCGAACACCAACCGGCAGATGCCTAATGACACGTCCTGTGTTAATGGGTTGAGCATTAGTCACTTTTGTAAGGACTTCTAAATCTATTAGTCCAACTCAACATTCTCTTTTCCACGGACTGACAATGGTGCTGTGCAGTGGTGGCTACATTTAGTATCCAAAGGTGCTATTAGGGAATGGACAACACTAATACAGGATGGGTGTGCCTGGCTGAAGGTAGAAATAAACTTAGAAAAGAAAGTGAATACGAAGCAAGTCAAATGGTGGCTAAGCAATGAAATGATCTATGTTCTTTTGCTATTTATTAACGTTACCATCCATTCCAAAAGCAAAGGGGGAAATAAGTGAAATGTTGTTGTTTACATTATAGGTCAGTAGTCCTATAAACATGGTTTACGGCCATGGACAAAGTAAAAGCTATTGTGATCACAACTGTTCATCTCTGACTTCTCAGTACATTGAAAGAGCTTCATTTCCACTATTTCATAGCCAGCTTCTTTAAACGCTGTCTCCACTTACTCCCTAGTAAGGGCAAGACAGGAAAATATCTTTTTACCAAGTAGTATGAACAGTTAAGACAACTCTGAAGTATAATGTGACCCCCTGGTTTAATGAAGCTCTTAAGATTCCTCAAAACATTGATATATGATTCCATGTCTTTGGAGAACACTTCAAAGCAGAGGCAACTGATGAGGCAATCAGCTTGTGGAACCTCCTCCGGATCATATGGATTCTTCTTCAGAGCATCACATTTCAGAATCTTTGTCACAGTTTTTCTCAGCTTTTCTTCCTTCTTCTTCCAGCTCTCACTAAAACAGGAAACATATAAATAGTTCCAAAAAGTAATATTTAAAGAAAAAGAAACCCTACCATTTGTGTAGGAATTTAAAAAGGACTTACATGTGGAACCCATCTACAGTGGAGGAAATAATAATTTGACCCCTCACTGATTTTGTAAGTTTGTCCAATGACAAAGAAATGAAAAGTCTCAGAACAGTATAATTTCAATGGTAGGTTTATTTTAACAGTGGCAGATAGCACATCAAAAGGAAAATCGAAAAAATAACTTTAAATAAAAGATAGCAACTGATTTGCATTTCATTGAGTGAAATAAGTATTTGAACCCATACCAACCATTAGGAGTTCTGGCTCCTGTCACCTGTATAAAAGACACCTGTCCACAGAATCAATCAATCAAGCAGACTCCAAACGCTCAAACATGGGAAAGACCAAAGAGCTGTCCAAAGGACTGTCAGAGACAAAAATAATGGTAGACCTGCACAAGGCTGGAATGGGGCTACAAAAACCCATGTTAGCAGAACGCTGGGAGAGAAGGTTACAACTGTGGTGCCAATGTCGAAAATAGAAGGAGCACCCAAAAGGACCATCAACATTCGACACTCGCCTGGGCTCCACGGCAAATCTCACCAGTGCGGGGTGTCAATAGGTTCTGAGAAAGGTGACAAAGCCCTGCAATACTACAAAAGGAGGAGTTACGTTATGACCCTCAATAGTCCAGCAGGGACCACAGGTCACCCAAGAACAACCTTGGAAAACACATTACACCGCATGGATTAAAACCTGCAGGGCTCGCAAGGTCACTCCTGCTCAGCGCCCCGTATGACTGAAGTTGCCAATGACACCTGAATGCGTCAGAGAGAGTGACTGGGAAAAAGGTGCTGTTGTCTGATGAGACCAAAATACGAGCTCTTTGGCATGTGTTTGAGGAGGGGGGAAGAAAAAATGCTGCCTCTATGCACCCCCAAAACACCGTCTCCACCGTCAAGACATGGGTGGTGTGGAAACATTTTTGCTTGGGGGGTGGTGTTTTGCTGCTAAGGGCCACAGGACAACTTAATTGCATTAACGGGAAAAATGGGACGGAGCCATGGTATCATGAATCCTGAGCGACAACCTCCTTCCCTACTGCAGGAAACCGAAAATGGGTCGTGGTATGGGTTGTCCAGCACGACAAATGACCCACAAACATACAGCAACAGCAACAAGGAAGGACCAAGAAGAAAGCACATTAAGGTACATGGAGGGGCCTACCTAGTCAGTCTCCGGACCTTACATCCAATAGAAAACCTATGGGAGGGAGCTCAAAGCTCAGAGTGCACAGAGACAGACCTCGCAAACTGGGGATGAGAGATGATCTGCAAAGAGGGAGGACAACCCACATTCTCCTACAAGTGCGCCAAACTTGGTCATACATTAACAAGACACAGTTGACCTCTGTGCTTGACAAACCAAGGGTTTTTCCACCAAGTATTAAGTCTTTTTTTTGTTAGAGGGCTTAACTTATTTCACTCAATGAAATGCAAATCAGTTGCTATCTTTTATTTAAAGTTATTTATTTATTTAAAGTATATCTGCCACTGTTACAATAAACCTACCATTGAAATGATACTGTTCTGAGACTTTTCATTTCTTTGTCATTGGACAAACTTACAAAATCAGTGAGGGGTTAAATAATTATTTCCTCCACTGTATATATATAAAAATAAGTGTCAACATATTCATATATATATATTTATCCACAATTTTATTAATTTACAAAAATATTTAAAACATACTTAAATATTATGAATGAAATCCATAATAGTTTTTTTACTCCCACGCCAAGCACATCAACATAATATTGTTTGCCAGGGCAATGCTCTATTGTACATATCAAAAGAGATTCCTAGGTGCAGAAAAGTGTCAAAGCTTTTTGCAAGAGATAAGGGCTTCTTCAGAACATTTTTGGAGAGAGACTTTAATAAATATTGAGAGCATATGTTAAATTGACTGATAGAACTAATAGGATAACATTCACATCAACCATACTGATTTTCTTAAAAGCAATGGGATGTGAATACCAGGGTTTTTTTTTTTTGGAGAAAAGGTGGTGGAACTCACCAGCCATTGGGACTCCCTCCACTAGGCGCATTGCTTAGGGGGGATCCCAACGGAGCACATAGACTTTAGCTGCCCCGCGAATGCTGTGTTAAGACAGCTTCCGATGCAGAGGTTCAACGTACTCCACTATGTTTAGCCCTGCATTGGCTGAGAACACAGCATGTGCCGAGCAGGTAAGTGAATGTGCTCCGTCAGGACCTCCCGCCATGCAATACGCTTAGCGGAGGGGGTCCCGATGGAAGTGGAACCCCCCCCCCCCTCATTGCCCCATCACGGTGAGCATTGCAACAAAATCTCTGTGTTGAACACAGGGATTTTAGTGGACATGGAGATGGGCTTTACATATGCCTACTTCCTGACTTTCAACCCCCAGATGCTCCAACACCCTTTTTTGGATTGGTAATTTACAATGTGACACCACAATCTGCAACCTCTCATAGCTATCAATGTTTCCCTGGGGTTATCCCAGTGACAGAAATTGTATGCATCTATCAATAAAAACTGAAAAAAGTTGGCAAACTAAAAAATTAGACTACATCTAAGCAATATTTGATAGGAGGCTTTTTAGTAGGAAGAATTGTGCTCAGGGACCTGAAAATTTGCATGGATGTAGTCTCAGGGGTTAACTGGTAACCCCTAAAATGTCAAGGTTCTACCATGCAGGGGTTCAAAGATCTATGAGTTCAAAATAGGATAAGTGAAAGCATGTATGCAGCAGAGTAGTGCTTGTGGGAAACGATATATGTTATGGCTGGACTTTTAGCTAAAATTTAATGTATATGTGTTCTAGCTAGGGGGGTGAAATTTGGGGTGTAAGTTGTAGTAGGGGATTACTGACCCTGAAAGTTTCATGATTATACTATGAATGGTTTTCGTGCTATGAATGTGTAAAGTTAGTGTTAAGGCTGCCATACACGGGTCGGATTTGCACCGGATTCCGGCCCGATCGATTCCGGGCGCGTACACGCGAAACGATCGGGCCGGAATCCCGTGCAGCCCACCTTGTCCGTCCGATCGGGTCCGACCGATCGGGGGCTCAGAATCGGATCCGCCAGAGAACCAACATGTTGGTCTTTCGGGTCCGATTCTGCCCAGATCAGCGGGAGTTGCATTCCGGGAGGTGATCAATCGGACACGGATCCGGCAGGACAAGGTGGTAGGCAGCGATCGGATTCCTTAATTGGCCGATCGATCACACCTGAGGATCCCGGCGGAATCGCCGGAATCAATCGGATGGTGAATCGATCAGCCAGGGAATCCGTGCCGTGTATGGCTAGCTTTACACAGGTTTATTCAGCTTAGTTTCTACAGCAGAGCTGGATAGGGGTGTGTGTGTCCTGTCCTGCATTTTGATTGGCTGGGAGGACATATCTGCAGGAGGAGCTACAGGAAGCAGTATGTGACAGAACACAGAATCTGCTGCTGTCACACTCACATCGGGGAGGAGAAGGCTTTGCAGGGAGCAGGGGTCAGAACTCCGGGCCATGCTGAAAGAAAGTAGCGGAACGCCGTTCCGGTGCCTTACGCCAGAAAAAAAGCCCTGGTGAATACTATCTGATTAGTTCTTTCAGTCACTTTAACAAAGGCACCTCTGTATTTAAGGAAGTTAATTTTCCATAATTCCATCCATCAAACCAGCTTTCCAGGAAAAATTTTAAGAGAGCTTAGCCCGAGTGGCAAGTACCAAGATATGAGGGTATTGCTTATTTGAAGTGGAGAGAGATCAAAATAAGTTTATGTCTTTAGTAAAAAAAAATTTAATAGAAACAAATATTTAAAAGAATTCTTGGTGTGGGTACACAGCGTCCCATCACCCAGCAGCCAAAGTAAGCTTGCTCTACCAAGCACAACTTGATGGTCCTTCTAACCTCACACCTCAAGCACCTTTCATCTGATTCCTCCTTTACAGTGCCATAACTACTTTTCTTTCTAGCGTGACAAAATCTCTCTTTATTCTCATTTTAGTAACCCTTTCAGATCCTCCTGTGTCATTTTGATTGCCCCCTCTGATCCCCCCTGTCCAGAGTTACAGTACTGTATCTTCAGTGGTGCCTTATTTTCGGGGGGATGTCTTATATTTCAGCATGAGGCAAAAATGTAAGGGTGCCTTATTTTCGGGGATGCCTTATTTTCAGGGAAACAGGGTAGTAACCCACATGTGGGAAATCAAACTTCATGAAGATGAGGTAGAGGTACAACACAAATGCTGCAAAGTTCCCATGAGCAGATACAGGATGAATCCCTCATATATCAGACACTTCCTAAACATTAGGTCTGGGAGGACAGACAAAAAGGGGCAGAAAATGAGCATGGCCCACCCTTCTGTCCACACCAGGAAGGTCATCCCATGTTAAGGGGCCTTTACCCACAAATTATGCTCCACAGGCTAGACTCATTAGGAATTTGGGGGATGCTTATAACAGGGGTCCCCCAAATTCCTGCCCCCACCCTATGTAATGAGTACATGGGTCCATTCCCATTAATGTTTACAAAAGCCCTTCAAATAAAGACATAACACAGTCTCCTCTTTTTGAACCTTTTAGGATTCTCTGGCCACAACACTACTGCTCCTTTTGCACTTCCACTCCTTTCCTGCCCCAAGCCCTTGGGCTTCTACATACTAAATGACTGGGTCTCAGCAATAAGGTGTATATGCTGACTGCTGGTTCCCCCACTCACTGCGTATGCTGTGGATTAATGCGGAAGACAGATTATGTTTACAAACATGGGGAAACAGATTATCCGGAGCATTCACAGTGATCAGGTAATTGGCAGTAAAATATTCACTACACGGCTGGGACCTCATTTAGTTTGCAGAGTATCTGAACTCACCAATAAGAGGATTACAGGGCGGAATATGTATACAACTGTGCAGGTAGGTATGTTGAAGAAAAGAAACAATAAAACATTTTTTAATCTGTGTGCTGTTTTTTTATTTCTTGGGACATTTATTCAACCCTGTAGGAATGGATACAAGATCTGGGGGACCATTCCACAGGGTAGGAGATTTTTTAAAGAGGATCCTCATACCTCAAACAGCCTCCCACCCAGAGACCTCCATAGCACGGACACAATGTGGGGAATAGACCTCTTACTTTAAACAGGAGTTAAAGTACAACCGTTTAAATTTTAACTTTAAGTTTACTTTAAGTTTTAAAGTAAACCGCACAACCGCCTCTGTTTTAAAAACGTCCTAATAGGGCTCAATAATTTCCCAAAATGCCCAAATAAACCTAGCTTTAGTTAGAGTCAGAGAAAAAGAAAAGAACTTCTTTTACACAAGCTTAAGCCCCCATACAGGTTCTGATTTTTCGTACAGATTTTGCATGACCTACCAGCATGGATCGGATGCAGAATTATGTACCCGCTTCGGGCCTGTCCTTAAATTTTGGTCGATCTACTGTTAATAAAATACTGTCTGGCCGATCGTCTGTGATTTTTCGTGCCAGTCATCTGACCGACCATAACATTGTAAGTGAAAATCAGGGGACACGATCGTACGAAAAAACGGAACTTGTATAGAGGGTTTTATTTGCATATTGAACGTACCTATTACCTTCCAGCTCACATACAAACTTAACAGCTGAAGTCCAGTCAAATGCATTAGGATCCTTCTTCAGCCACTTCTGTAGTTCTGCTCGGTTCTGCGCAAGGAATTCAGAAGCGATGATATTGTTAAAGGCTTCACAAGCAGAGAGAAGCTGATAAATTGTGGGTCCGGAGCCAAAGTCAATTAGTATGTCTCCTCTAACACCACCTAAGAGGACAAAATACAATGGATTATTTAGAAAATATAAAATCTCATATTCTTGAGTATACAGTTTTTTCAGGTAGTTGGGACCTCTGTAAAAAAAAAAAAATAGCCCATAACCACTTCATTATTAATAAACTAAACCCCCTTTGTTATCATACCAGTTGTTACATATGTGTTTATTAAAGGCTGTGTTTTCTTTGTTAATAAAATTAAAAATTTTAACCAATACATGCTTTATTATATGATCTAGACCAGGAGTGGGCAAACTTTTTGACTCATGGGTTTCTTAAATTTGACATAGTGGATGGATCTAGATCAGGGGTGGGAAAACATTCCCATCTAGCTCTGCCTGTGTGTGAGAGGTGAACTCTCTATGCCAGCTCTCACACACAGAGCCGAGCTCTGTACTTGTTCCCTTGTCAGGTATGGTGGCAGATGCAGAAAGGTGGGATGGCTGTGGGCAGCTATTCCTTCTGCTCTGTATGTGAGTCGGGTTCAAGCTGCCCAGCTCACATACAGCTCTGCTCTCGGGGCTGAAGGCAGGATAGCTGTCAGAGGCAACTTCTCTACCTCCTTAACAACTGCTGTGCTGGCCAGAGCATGGATCTCTGGCCAGCAGAGTGAGATAAAGTCAAAATATTTTTCGCTCATTAGGCGCTGCGATGTATAGGGTGCGTCTTATACAATGGAGCATCTTATGGTTAAAAAAATACGGATCAAACAACTAAATGGGCACATAGCCCGCTGTTCATAGTTTGCCCATTTCTGACCTAGAGCCTGTAATGGCAGTTTGCCATTGGGGCTAGACCAGGCAGGAAATTTTAACAGATTACATTGAAATCTTTTTATATTTACTGTACTGCTTAAAATAAATAATTAAAAAAAACAGTGACAAAGGGCTGGATTATCAAAATTAATAATGTTGGACTTGGCCTACAGGCTAAAGTTTGCCCTTGTCTGTGCATGTACATAAAAGTGTTGTAATCTTTTTTGAAACAGTGCCTACAGTTAAATATCAAATGGAAATTAAACATACAATGAATAAATTAAGAGCTACCGCATTGATCAACTCTGTCAACCTATGCAATTAGAATGTAGTGTTCCAGATTAAGTGCCAATGAGACACTCCTTAGGGGTTCTACTGAAACTGTTTTTTATTTTTTTGGGGACATCAAAGGTCTGCAGTTCCATTTGCTAGCAATGTGTGTAGTGACATAAAATAATCAGATAAAAAGTTTTTGTATTTGTGGATGCTTTGGGTCCAGCAATTAGTGAGATCTTGCAACGTAAATTCAACGTGAAGTCATTTGCATAGACTTCATGGAGGAGATCCCTCATGAGTCCATCTGCCACCTCATCAGGAGCATGCCCAGGCGTTGTATGGAGGTCATACAGTCACATGCGACCACACACACTACTGAGCCTCATTTTGCCTTGTTTTAAGGACATAACATCAAAGTTGGATCAGCCTGTAGTGTTTTTTTTCACTCAAATTTTGAGTGTGACTCCAAATCCAGATCTCTATGGGTTGATTAATTTTAATTCCATTGATCATTTTTGTGTAATTTTAGTTGTCAGTACATTCAACTATATAAATAACAAAGTATTTAATAACAATATTTCATTCATGCAGATCCATGATGTCTTATTGTAGAGTTCCCTTTTTTGAGCAGTGTATATAAGGAACTATTTACACTAGCACTATTCTATATACACTTATATACAATGTGCTATATAAACTAATAAATAATAAATTAATTAATCTAACAGTTAACTATCTAATTTTCATTGCACAGTTTAGAGTGAGTGAAAAGAATTAATGTGACTGCGCCATGATATGCTTTACAAATACGTGCTCTGCTTTGCCAACAGAAGTTAATGAATGTTGTGTACCACTGATTAAAGTCCCTATGTACTAGTTTGTCTGTCTGCTACAAAGAGTTCTTTAGGATTCCAGTATATATCTATTAAGCCGGGCATAGACTGGTCCTTTTCCCGTTGACTGCTCAGCCGACCGACTGGCCGTGATGATGTCATCACGCACGACCGCTAGTGGCGAGAATCGGCCAGGCACCCTTTGTGTGCCAGCCATTAAGGATGGGGACGGCCGGCAAATTACCCGCATGTCGGATCACAGTGCGATCCGACATGCGGCAGATTCCTGGTCAATATGACCAGGGAGCACACACGATTTTCTACTGATTAAGGGAACGCACGCGGCGGTCGATCGGCGGTCCGTCTATGACCAGCTTTTGATAGGTGTTATGCTTAGCTTTTTCATGGGTGACTACATACACTATATAACCAATACACACATACCGGTAACCTGCTGATACATCAGGATATTCTTTATACAGATAATATGAGACCCTATTCAATTAGACACATACAAACATGTAAAAAAAACAACATTTATAACATATAATAAAAAACTTTAAAAAATCACACTCATCTTCCCAACACTGTGATTCAGGCAGATCAATTAAATACAACAGAGATCTACAGCATATCAATAGATGTACAGATCTCATGTACATGGATTATGTTTTCCAGTGCTGATAACATTCAAATATACATTTGAAAATTTAAAATTTAAGCACACTTTTTGGATATATATTTGATCATTCTTGTAGCACTAAAGGTAATAAATTAGTTTGTTTACCTGATGTGAAAGTTTCATGAAAATTCCTCAACGCAAAGTTAAACCATTGTCCAGTAAATGATCCTTCTTCAGCTAGCCATACACAGTCGGATTCCATGGCCGATCGATCACCTATCCGATCGATTCTGGCGATCTCAGCGGGAATCGGAGGTCCAATCGATCGGCCAAATAAGTGTGTCCGATCGCTACATACCACCTTGTCCCACGGATTCCTGGACGATTCCGTGTCCGATCGCTTACTCCACAAATGGCAACTCCCCCTGATGTGTGCTGAATCGGATCAGAAAGACCAACATGTTGGTTCTCTGTCCGATCCGATTCGAACGATCGGACGTGATTGGACGGACAAGGTGGGCTTCACGCGATTCCGGGACAGATGATCCGCCAGGACGACCTACGCTAAGCGCAGTTCTTGGCGGGGGGTTCCAACGGAGCACATTACGTTAATGCCCAGAATGTTAACCCCAGCTAAAGTGTATGTGTTCCACTGGAACCCCCGCCAAGCAAAGGATCGGATTTTAAAAAAAGTCCGAAGTCCACCTGTTCGTGGAGAACTTCAAATTCCCAGCCAGTTGGCAGGGAATTTTAATCGGGACTATACCGGAAATGAAACCGCAACGCCACTTCCGTTAAATAGAACGCACAGTTTCTTGTTCCTGAACCGGAAGTGACGTCGGTCAGGCATTACTTCCAGCCCGTGCCCGGTTTAGAACTAGGGATCTGGTGTCTATACACAGTCTCTAGTGGAAATATTACTTCCTCTGGCTGGACCAAGCGCAAAAAGGTCTGGCCAGAGGAAGAATTATAGACTTCTTCTTCTTTGCCGGCGAGAAGAAGAGTGAACATTCACTACTTGTGACCGATCGATTACAAACAGATCGATGTTCGATATAACGATCGCACACTTCGATCGAATAAAAGATCGATCTGCAACATATTGACAAGTATATGGTGGCCATAACAGTCCTTTGATGTATTTGTTTGACATTAACTATCTTGTTCATTTTAAACCTATAAAAACATTTCTGTTCTTTCAAGTAACAGTTTAATGTGTTGCCCTTCTTATATTTATGTGGCTATATTTTCTTTTTGAAAAAAAAAAGTGTATTTTAACCAACACAATAAAGGCTAGGCCTTACATAAGCTAGATCTTGACAGTAATGTGAGAAAGTATGTACCCCAAATGAAAATGTTGTCATCTTCAAACAGACCTTGCCTATAGGTATCAAAAACATAAACAAATAAAACATACAATTAGCATAAATATGGATTAATTAAAAGCTCCCACATTTTTTACCTCCGTCAAAACTTGACATTAAAATTAGGTATTTTAGATTATATGCTATTAATAAGACGTAAGATGGAACCTGTTATAGTTAAAGGTCTGATGTTCCATTTGCACTTAATATGTGTCATGACACAATTAACAATAACCCATAATGGGTTCTAGAACTGGCATCAAAGTGCATGCATCTATAAATTATATACTCTGCTCCATATGGCAAAAAGGGGACGAGGAACTTTCCCACCTCTTGTAACTCCAACACTGCCAGGCGAATGCCCGGAAATCCGAGATTTTTTGTATGTATTTGTTTTGGGTCAAAATAAGATTCCATTTGATTGTGCATTTTTTGTGCCAGAGCATCTTATCAGCCCAAAAATATGGAACACTGTACTATACAAACTGGAAACCATTGTTGTAGCACTCCGGACACTTTTACACTACAAGTGTATGGGAGATGCTTGCACTGTGTCGGCAAATCTACCTGAAGCAGAGCGTTTATGGTAACGCACAGCATTGTGTATTACTGTAAACATAAAAGTGTCAAAGGCACACAGGTTTCCTATGGACTGCATCACAAACGTGGTTAGAGTGAAAGGGCCCTAAACTAATAAATTTGTTTGTTTACCTGATGTGAAAATGAAAATTCTGCAATGCAAAATGAAGCCATTGTCCAGTAAATTATCCTTCTTCAGGATCATAGTATGTTTTGTAGTACTCTGTAGGATGAAACTCGTCAATGTTATGAAGAGTGTTTAGATGAATTGCATAATCCACTGTATTTCATTGCTGTCATTAAAGAACATGCTGAGATCATTTCAGTAATCGTCTTGTTAACTCAGGTTAGAATGTTGACGAGCACAAGTCTAGAGATCATTATGTCAGGCTGATTGGGTTAGAATGGCAGACTTGACGTTAAAAAGTTTTTAACCTTGATGTTAAAAAGAGGGTGAAGCTTGAAATCATTGTTCTTCCATTGTTAACCATGGTGACCTGCAAAGAAATGCGTGCAGCCACCATTGCCTTGCATAAAAATGGCTTCACAGGCAAGGATATTGTGGCTACTAAGATTGCACCTAAATCAACAATGTATAGGATCATCAAGAACTTCAAGGAAAGAGGTTAAATTCTTGTTAAGAAGTCTTCAGGGAGTCCAAGAAAGTCCAGCAAGCACCAGGATCGTCTCCTAAAGAGGATTCAGCTGC
>CM070038.1:79428636-79447926 GCA_036250615.1 Ptychadena robeensis
CCCCCCCCCCCGAAACCCCCCGGGTCAAAAAAGACAGAAATCTGTTTTTGATTTGGCCCCTTATCTTTCATAAACTGTCACTTACATTAATATAATAAAATGTTATAAATGTATCAGCCTTGAGCTTGGGTTAAACAGACCCTGGGATTTTTAGGCAAACTTCCAAAACAATATCAGTAATCAGAAATACGTCTTAAAATCACCTCATGCACTTTATCAAATTGTATTAGAATTTGATGAAAAACACAACAACAGCAAGTTGATAAACATCAATGTCCATGGTTGAATTGCATATGCAGAGATGAACAATAAAAAACAGAGCACATCAGGCCTTGGTGAGTGTCGTGTCCATGTTGTATAATCGAGGATCATACAGCATGGACCTGAGACTCACTAAGGCCTGAAGTGCTTTCTTTTTTATTGTGTTTGTTGTGTTTTTTCATCTTTAAAATATTTTAATACTATTAAATAAAGTGCATGACATGATTGTTAGACGTATTTCAGATTACTAATATTGTTTTGGAAGTTTGCCTAAAAGTCCCCAGGGTCTGGCCAACCCAGTCTCTGTTATCAACTCAAGGCTGATAAATTTATAGTTATATGTTTTTTTGGGATGTTGGCAATGACTCACTAGATTTATGACGCCCCCAATTGTTAAATATAAGAATAGAAAGTTATCTTTAATACTCTACAGAGTGACAAAGGAACCATTAATTGAGTGTTCTTGTACTAGTTTTGTTTATAATATTATTCATTTGGATAGCCACAAGAGAAATGAATCTATAGGACTTTAGTTTAAATATTTTATTGCCTATTTTAGTCTATGAACAAGGTTTCCGGACATGGATAAAATAATAGCTATCCTCACCACTGACATGCGTCTCTGTTTTTTTAGGGCACGGAACGACCTTTAGTTTCACTATTTCATAGCCAGCCTCCTTAAATGCTGTCTCTAGTTGTGCCTTAGTTATGGACAGAGAGAAGAATCTCTTCTTACCAACATAGTAGTAATTGCTATTAAGTACACTCTGGAATATTACTTGACCCCCTGGCTTAACAAAGCTTTTAAGATTTCTCAAAGCATTAGTAAAAGTTTCCAGGTCTTTGCAGGGAACTTCTAAGCAGAGACAACTGATCAGGCAATCAGCTTGTGGAACCTCCTCTGGGTCATATGGATTCTTCTTCAGAGCATCACATTTTACAACCTTTGTCACCGTTCTTCTCAACTTTTCTTCCTTCTTCTTCCAGCTCTCACTGTCACTACAAAGAGGAGATTGTATATTATTTTTTATGGTCATTAATGTCAAAGTAAATCAAAAACCATAACTGGAAGATAGCATCTGTGAATAATAAGCAATTGTCATTGTTCCTTGTTATACTACTACCCTGTTTCCCCAAAAATAAGACATCCCCCGAAAATAAGACGTAGGGCATCTTTGGGAGCAAAAATTTATATAAGACACTGTCTTATTTTCAAGGAAACAGGGTATGATCTTTGTTAAATCTGGATAATATTTTATTAAGGGTTTTTATGGTATTTTTTTTACTAGAAAACCTAGTTTTGCAAATATTGTGTAATACATACGTGGAAAGGATGAGACCTTTTTTAATCTTCATTTACAAAATATGCAATAACATCAAATAAAAGTTACTATTACAAAGACAAGTGAGTAAAATAAATATTTGATCTCCTGCTGGTTTTGTATGTTTGACCTCTGACAAATAAATTTTTATACTTGTTATGGGAAGTTTATTGTAGCTTTGAGAGATAGATTAAAGCTAGCCTTACATGGGTCGATTTCCTTGTGATCGATGTTGTAATCGTTGTGACGCAACTAATTGCCAAACGATCGTTCGTGGAATAGATACGCACCACCTGGGACAATGAATCACTGGACAATTGTTGCAAACGTGCGTGGTGATCGATCACTCAGTAATCGAACGCTATATCGGCTCCTGTTTAGCAACTTTACAAAAAGAATCCCTCACAAACTCAGTGCACAAAAGTCAGAGATTGATGTCCATTGCAAGGAGGGAGAAAAGTATTTTATCGCTTCACACAGGATGACTTTTGGCAAAACCCTTGTTGGCAATCATAGAGGTCACATATTTCCTGTAGTTACCCACTACGCTTGCAACATTTCAGGAGGGATTTTGCACTAGTGCTCTTTGTAGATCCTTTCCAAGTTAGTAAGGTTTTGAAGCCTGTAAACCCTGACTCTTCTGAGGAGATTCTGCTGCACCCTTAGGATACAGAAATGAACAAGAAATAGTTCTGTGGTAGAACAATAAAAGGCTTTATCTTCTGAGGAGAGCAGACAACAAAATAAATACAGGTGTCAGAGGTACTCTGTATATATACAATTCTCAGAGTGGCAGAAACCCCAGGTTCTGAAAACTGCAGAATTTAGTCCCATCACAAAGTTACTTCAGGAGAGCCCTTACTTTAGTCTTCCTAAAGCCGGCCATACACAGCCCAATTTTTCACCCGATTCATGGTGGCATGTGCAGCGAATCCAACGCAGCCCACCTGCGTTAATCCTGCTTCAAGGAAATATCAATCGAACAGGGATCCAAAATGCCGGCATTTCCCTGTTCAATCGATATTTCCTTGGGGTTCGGATATTTCCGAGGGTCCCCATCTAAAGTATTGGGCAGGGAGCGATTCCCTCAGGTGGTGTGCATAGATTACCAGAATGATTGTTGTGATCGCACAACAATAGCAGGGGAATCAAGCCGTGTAGATCTTTTCTTCTTTTGATCTGTTCTGTTGGCTTGAAGTCCATAGTCTCCTGTGACTTGGAATGCAGCTTCACATCTGCAGAATCTAACGTGATGTAATCAAAGTTCCATCTAGTGGCCATTTTAGTGGCCATTTTATAGAATTACAGCCCCAAGTCAGAATGAAGTAAGGGCGGAATTGCTTCTGACTGCCATAAAAAAATATGATTTCCATGAAAATGAGGAAGGTGAGTATGTTTTTTTTTTTTTATTCAGTAGCAATTTTCACAGATGTATACTGCTGACAGGCCAGTATTATGTCAATGTAATGTAAGTGTTTTTTTTTATTTTGAGTATAGAACCGCTTTAACAAAAAGTAGTCTTAACCAGAGGTCCACAGTCAGGCTGACCTAACACCACCCCTAGGTGGACCCAAACTATAGTTACTGCCAGTGTACCGCTCTAGTACATGAATCACGGAAGTCCTTAAAGGAGACCACTCGCGCAGAGTGCAGTCTCCAGTGAAAATAAAGGAATTCTAAAAGGAACCAGAGTAAACTCACTATATTTGACCCCTCCACCCAAAAAACTTTAAAGAAAAATATCTTCACATATCTTTAAACAAACTTCTATAAACTATTGTTTCTCAGTACAAACTACTATCTTTCTGCTATATATAATGCTGTGTAATTTTTGTATATCCTCTCAATGAATCTCGTAAAGAATGTAAAGTGGATTGCATTCCCGATCCGAATTGATCGGATCGGGAATAGATGCAACACCACCTTGGGAATCCGATTCGTGGCTGATTTGGACATGAGCCGGTCTCCAAAATGGCCGATTCCACAAAATCCATCGATCGGAAAGGCTGCTGCATAGGGCTATGGGTCCATCAATGTACTCTGATTGCCAAACGATCGACCAAAAAAACCAACATGTCGGTTCATTGTCCGATCCGATTTTTAGTCGATTCCGATTTTTTTGGGTCGATTAGGCAGGGTGAGCAAAACCCAGTTGATTGCCGATAGAATGCCGATCGAACTCGTGAATGTGCGCAGTGATCGATCGGTCAAAAATCGAGTGGAAAATCACCTGTGTATGGCTACCTTTAGAACCTTACTACATATTGCATTAATTCAACAGACTACCTACAGTAGGCAATAGGCAAATTTTGACTTAAAGTTACTTTTATTCAACCAGCAAGTTATTTTTTGACCTGAAATGTCATAAGTGTCTGCCAAAAAATAATAAGACGTTGTACCAGAGGCTTTTTGGGGGGAAAAAAACATTTCTCAGTTTTTATTTACATTTAAGCAAAAAGTGTCCAAAATTATTCTAACCCTTCTCAATAATCAATAGAAAAGCCTTTATTGGCGATTGCAGCAAACACTTCCTATAATTGCAGACCAGCTTTTTGCATGTCTCCACAGGTATTTTTGCCCATTCATCTTTCGCAATGAGCCCTAAATCTTTCAGGTTGGAGGGTCTTCTTGCCATCACCTTGATCTTTAGTTCCCTCCACAGATTCTAAATTGGATTCAAGTCAGGACTCTGGCTGGGCCACTCCAAAACATGGCTGGGTCATTGTCATGCTGAAATGTCCACTGGTGCCCAAGGCCAAGTTTCTCTGCAGTCTGCTCATGTTGTCATTGAGAATCCTCATGTATTGCTCTTTTTTCATGATGCCGTTTACTGTGATTAGGTTCCCTGGTCCATTGACTGAAAAACACCCCCAAATCATTAGTTTCCCACCACCATGTTTGACAGTGGGGATGGTGAACTTTGGTTTGAAGGCTTCTCCTTTCTTACCTCAAATGAAGGAAACATCATTAAATTTTTGTTTTATCTGACCATAACACAGGTGACCAGAAGTCTTCTTTTTTGTCCAGATGAGCATTTGCAAAGGCCAAGTAAGCTTTTGTGCCTTATCTGGAGAAGTGGTGTCTACCTTGGTCTGTATGTATGGAATCCAGCAGTGTGCAGTGTCTATTGGATTGTCTACCTTGAGACATTGCCACCAGCAGAGTCCATATTGACCAGGATGGCCTTGGTGGTGATCCACTTTGTTGCCTCTTCTCTCACACAAAGACTCTCCCACTTCACACAGACTTTCATACCTATCGTTTCACTCCCCTTATTTAGTTTCTGCAAACCCCCCCCCCCTCCTTCTTTCTTCACATAAAAGTATACATACATCACTTATGCTCACCTCTAGGGGGCTTTCATCTCTTCTCTGTACACAAGCTCTCTTCTTATCTTCTTTCCTCTGGATTTTCTTTACGTGTCATAACTTAAAACCGTGATATCATGACTTCAAGATCGGCCTACAAGCCTCTATACCAGTGGTGGGCAACTGAGTTGATATGGAGGGCCACAAGTGCTGCCCTCGGCATCACTAAAGGGCCGCACATAACATCAATCCAGCAATCCAGACCCCCCCCCCCCGTCCACATATCTCGGCAGGTGATGGACCAGCTCCCGACAAGCAGTCAAAAGCTGACAGCTCACCCCTCCCCCTGCCCCTTTGTGCAGTGGTCATATGTAGACCAGGTTTCCCCAATCATTGACAATTTTACTGATATAGGACCCCCAAAGTTGATTACTAAAGCTGGTTCAGCGTGTGACCACTACACAGGTGAGTTCCTATGCTTTAATAGTAAGGTTTTGGAGGCCGCATGTGGAGGACCAAGGGGGGCCGCCGAACAATGCCCAAAGGGCCGCATGCGGCCCCCGGGCCACAGGTTGGGCACCTAGGCTCTATACACTTTATACTTTATAACCTGTGGATTCTTTGCTTTCCACTATGACAGATACTCCTATTACCTTCTAATACCCTTGGCATACCCCCAATGTGTTAACAGGGAGGCTATGTGCAGAAGGGGTGGGACCACCCCAGAAGGGCCTGTACCATGCAGAAATGTGACTGGCACAATTTTCAATACTCCGTGATATAGGTACTTTATACCCCTTGTCTACCCTGATTACATATTGAAATGGTTTGCTTACTGAAGTCTTACAATTCTTATATACTCCTCCAAATCATGTGTATGATCTCCTGGTGAAGCAGTTTTCTGCGAAACGCGTCAAGATCTTTATACAGAGAATCAAAGTGACTGTATTGCCTTCAAGGTTGTGACTGTATCTTTAGAACAGTTTTACTTCATCTTAATTCAATTCTACAAACTTTAGAACTTCGGACGCACTGTGCCCTTGTTTACTTTGTGTGACTTAACTTGTAAATACATTTACTTTGTATCACATGCAGCCCCACAGACCCCATATTTGATTTATATTTTTTGCTCCACAAGGTGAGAACTTCATTAGAGCCCCAGACTGACATAGTCTTGTAGTCCAGTCCTGCCTTATGTAGTTCTACAGTCTTCTCCCTGACATCCTTGCAGTCTTGGTCATGGTATTCTTTATGCAGGTACTTAAGAAGGAGATAATAATAGCACTCCCATCCCTTACAGAGATTGCTCCTAATCTTAGCTCATTGCTAGCATATAGTTAAGACTTCTGAGAGACAAATTATAAATCTGCAATATACAATACTTACTTATCCCTAAAACTTGTTTTGCTTTCTTGAACAAAACTTAATTGTTATTGTGTAATAATGAGGCACACAGATTTTGCTTTACGGAGAGACCATGTGCCATCATATGACAATCAGAGAGTCCTTTCTTAAGAACCATGTAGCATAGGAAAAATAAAGGGTTGAAACAAAAGTAGGCCAAGCTGAAAAAAACAAACATTATTTAAACCAATCTATACGGTGTTATACACTCATGTCCCTCATCATTCTTCTCCTTTGCCCCTTAAAATTGCTGCAGCGTTACATGATAACATGATGCAGGTCTTCATGTCTATATGTCACTTTCATTTTCTCCCATTGAAAGCCATTGTATCTGATGTCCCACAATGGCTCTACCCATTACTAGCGATCTAACCCTGGAAAACTGGAAGCTACACAGGTGTCAGGGTTCAGGACAGAGGGGTGACCAGGATAGGCAGCATACATTGAAACCAGGCAGGAATGTGATGAAAATAAGTTTATAGAAAATTTACTAGCAGGAATATAGTTCAGGTTCAGTGACCACAACCAGGATACAGACTCTGGGGACCAAGAATACCAACAGGATTCAGGTTCTGGGGACCAGGATCAGAGTTCAGATAGCATTCAGCATTCATAACACCAATGCTCAGGCCATGTGTGGGAGGGCGAGTCGTACCTATATAGACCTCGTCCTAACAAGGCATGTATTCCAACCCAGCCCACACCTGCAGGAAGCACTGGTGCCTTTACATAACACTGAAAATTCCTGTGAGTAAGAGTAACGGAAATAAAATGCTCTAACACAACCTAAGTAACTTATAACACACTTATAACACACCTGTTTCCTTCTAGCTCACATACAAATTTCACAGATGAAGTCCAGTCAAATGCATCAGGATCCTTCCTCAGCCACTTCTGTAGTTCTGCTCGGTTTTGCTCAAGAAAATCTGAAGCGATGATATTGTTGAAAACTTCACAAGCAGAAAGAAACTGATAAATTGTGGGTCCGGAGCCAAAGTCAATTAGAATATCGCCTTTTACATCACCTTTGAAATAAAACATCCAGTAAATAAGTCTATAATAGAAGAGTCAAGGCAAAATCTCCTACTGTATATAGTGTATCATGTGAAAGGGTCCGAATTGTATTACAAGCAAAGACCTGGCACCCTGAAACAATGTGCTATAGACTGATGAATCATAGGTTAAGTAGTTTCTGTGTAGTAAAAGCTAGCATATTTAATGAAAACATACGAGAAGTGATGACTGGCTAATGTTTTAGAATACAAGAAAAGAGGGTCAAAAACAATGAAGGCACTGGAACAATACAATGTATAGCAAAAGGGTGAGTCCTGTTGGTTGGGATGGGATGCAAGTGGCTTAAGCTGGGCATTAGTGATGGCCGAACGTCGGGCAGATCTGTCCGCGAACAGGCGGATCTGACTTTTAAGGAAGTCCGCCTGTTCCGGAAAACCGGAAGTGACGTCAGTGATGCACAGTTCCAGGTTACAATAGCCGGATGTGACGTCACTTCCGGGTGTATGAGCCGGCTGCTCACTAGAAGATTGGCTTCATGCCCGGTCTTCTAGTGAACAGATTTTTACTCCGGTGGGATCTCGCTGCTCCTGACCCCCTGGAGGAAGAATAAAGAGTTCCTTTTCGCCAGCGAACAGGACGTACACCCGTACTGCTCGCCGGCGAGAAGGAGGGCGAACATCCATGTTCGCGGCCGGACTTTCCGCCTTGCGGGCAGTTCAGCCATCACTACTGGGCATAGACGGGCAGGTTCCTGCCCGATTCGATAGCCAATTGGCAGCCGTGCGCGTCCTCGCAATCGATCGGGTCGGTAGAAAATCAGGTGCGCCCCCTGGTCATATTGACCAGCAATCTCCTGCATGTCAGATCGCACAGTGATCGGACATGCTGGTAAATTCCCGGCCGATCCCATTAGTTTGGATGGGTGCCCGGCTGATTCTTGGCACTAGCGGCCGTGCGTGATGACGTCATCACACCCAGTCGGTCAGCTGAGCGGTCGATGGGTAAACGACCCATCTATACCCAGCTTTAGTTATGGCAGAAAAAAACTTTGTTTCTTGCAATAGTGGTCTGGCAAGTAGGGAGAATGGTAACATATACTATTGTTGTCTTCTAACACAGTAAAAATTGGCATCATAGAGATCACAGGGTAGGGAGCTAACTGACAAGACTCCTGATCCTTTTCCCTGCAATGTCACCTCAATTTTGGTAAGTTGGTTATGCGATTGGCAGTAAAATGGATTGTCTGTGAAAATAACTGCATTTTTGGTGAGAATAGATATTAATAGGATGGGAAAGTGCCATATGATGTTCCAGCTTCAGGACTTGTGGTGAACAACAGAGCAGAGAATGTGTTGTGCCTAAATGCTCACAAAAACAGAAACTTTAAATTCCTAATATTCATCTTTGTCTGCCACCTTTGTGGAGCTTTGCTAGCTGCACAATGGAACCCAATCTTAATAATTGTGGTGGGTGTTTGTGTATAGCACAGCTCAGTATACTGTAGAGTGGACAATGGCAAACGCTATCTATTATAGTTGAGTACCCTATAATCTCATTTTTATCTGGCTGGGTGTATTGCCTACCATAAACTCACAGACGGGTGCCGACAGACAAGCTCCGATGAGCTCTGGAATGCAGCGTGATGACGTCATCACGCTACATTCCCGGGCTGACTTTCATCGCCGGGCACCCTTTGTGTGCCGGCCATTACCTTTAATGAAGATGCCATTCTTCATTGAAGTTAATGGCATTGGCTGGCATTGGCCAGAGAACATCGGACATGTCTGTTCTCTGGCCGGCCGAGCTGTGGGGTGACAGATGTGGCACACGCCGATTTTGCCGCCAATGGCGCGAGCGCGCACGCCCGTCAGTCAGCAGCAAAATCGGACGCTAATCAGCGTGTGTATGCCAGGCTTAAGGCTGTCCATACACAGGTCGATTCCGGTTCAATCTGTGAACTGGATCGATTAATTGAAATGGTGGCCGCAATTGATTCGAGAACAATCGATCACCACGAATGCTCAAAACGTTCAATTGTGCTCAAATCGATTCAGTCATCAATCTACAAATGTGATCAATTGATAGAATGGGTGGCCGCAATTGATTTGAGAACAATTGATCAGTGTGAAAGCGCACGGGGATCGATAGTGCAGGATTCAGTTCAAAAATTGACCCGTGTATGGGGACCTTTATGCTCTGTCTATTCCTCCCTATTTTACCTTTTTTTTATTTTGTAGCCTATTACACTGAATTTGAAAAACATATTAGTAACTTTAGTTCAGTAACACAGGGAAATAATGCAGAAATAATAAAATTTTCCCATATATAATTATATTATCGGCATCATATACAGAATAAAGGTTAAACATTCTATCAATCAAAGTTAACATTAACATTGCAATTTTAAAGTTCTTAAACTTCAGGCATATCTCTAGGTTTGATCATTCTAGAAGCACTAATACTTATAGATCAAAAGTTTACCTGAAGTGAAAGTTTCATGAAAATTCCGCAGTGCAAAATGAAGCCATTCCATAAAATGTGTTTTTTTGGGATCATAAAATGTTTTGTAATAGTCTACAGGGTCAAAATCATCCACGTAGGTTTGAGGTGATGTGTACTCCACGCTCATCTCTTTTATTAGTAAAAAGTTGCTTGATTCTGTAAAATAAATCTGATCTGCTAGTGAAATAGAAATTGTGTTTCTTTATATGTCAGCTTAAGTAGGAAGGACTGAGTATAGGGTTTCATATAGGTGGGGCAAAACAAAAAATGTAAAAATAAAGGTGTTTGATCCTGAACTGTGACAGTGATAGATGATGGGAAACACCCAACCTGAATGATCACCATTGTACAGATCATGGAACAGAATTTGTTTGGGCTACTGGTAGTTTGCTACATTCATTTATATATATTCCATAACGTTGAAGAAGTGTTAATATTTTTTAATATACTTATTAATATTAAAATAATTTTTTGCCCCCAAAGGGGCCCTACGTCTTTTTTTGGGGGATATCTTATTTTTCCATCCAGAAGAATAAAATAAATAAATAAAACATAAAATTACACAGGGGGGAATCAAAATGGCAATTACAATTTTAGTCACCCCCTCTGTTCCTCCTGTGTCATTTTGATTGCCCCCTCTAATCCCCCCTGTCCAGAATTACAGTACCGTATCTTTGGTGTGCCTTATTTTCGGGGGGATGCCTTATATTTCAATGTGAGGCAAAAATGTAAGGGTGCCTTTTTTTGTGGAAACAGGGTAGCTATCCTCTTTATTTCTAATAAAGGAGCATGCCCCAGCATTTAGAGCACCAACACCAAAACACAAGCTACCAGAAGTATTTGCCATCCAACATAATGAGTTGTATGACCTGTAGTGATGGCCGAACTGCCCGCAAGGTGGACAGTTCGGCCGCGAACAAGCATGTTCGCCCTCCTTCTCGCCGGCAGACAGTACAGGTGTTCGACCCGCCCTGTTCGCCGACGAGAAGGAGCCCTCTATCCTTCCTCCGGTGGGATCATTAGCAGCGAGATCCTGCCGCAGGAAGAATATTTCACTGAAGACCGGGTAGAGAACCCGGTCTTTCAGTGAAAAACCGGCTTGTAAACCAGGATGTGACGTCAGTGGCGTCACATCCGGTTAGCACAACTAGGAACTATGCGTTCCAGGTGCCGGATGTGACGCCACTGACCTCACATCCAGGTTTAGAGGCGGGGAATTTGAATCTGTCCGCGAACGGGCGGAGGGCGGACTTTTTTAAAAACACATTTTTCAACCCTGGAGGAAATGCCCCCTTATTAAAGAAGCAGCCCAGCGGCCATTTTACATTTATCCTGTGTCTCCAGTACTAGATAGATAGGGAGAGCTGCTGCTGATTAAATGGCTGAGCTATTTTGCTATTATACTCCATCCAGTGATCTGTAGCTATAGCTAAGGTGTTCTGTTACATGTAGTTCATCATTACTGCGCCACAAAAGTCCTTCTCTGGGGGTGGGGTATGCTGTATTATGCATTGAAGAGAGATCTGACTAAATGTGATGCTCTGCAGAAGGTACTGTCAGGCTGGTAGCCCACTCCAGGTAACTTTGGCAAACTCTGTAATCTAGATGTGATTTCTGGCCATAAGACCTGGCCATCACTAGTTACTGGCATACATTGCTCATATCTGTGCGCATTGCGATGTGCAATACATGCAAGTCTATTTGATCATATTGCTCAGACGTGTTCGCGAATCTTCATGCGTACATATGCACAATGAAAGGCCGTAGAATGATAACATTTCAAATATCCGTGCAAACATTTGTGAAATTACGCAAACTCGAAATTAGCATATGCCGCTCAACACTAATATTAAGTATGGGAGGCTGATCGATCATTGGAAGTTTTTGGTGAGCGGACTGCAACTGCGCCATTTTGGGGTGAACCGATTGCTGGGTATACAGTTTGACAATTTTTTTCAGCCTGATCTGGACTTGGCTTACAGAGAAAGAGCAGGGGGGAAATGCAGCTGAGCTTGCAGTCTCTCTCTGTTAGGACACTTAGTATCAGCCCCCCTTAGATACCATTGATGGTGCACACCACCTCTTGGTTGAGAACAATTGGTCTAGCCTACCCACATAAAGCGAGGTATCATTTTAGTTCGAACCTTAATGGATAGGGTTTGTTCCTTCTTATTTCTTATTTGCCTTATTTATATTTTCAAAAGCAACATTTTGAAGTAAAGACTGTATGTTATTTTGAAATGTATTGGCTGGTATGAGGTTCTGTTTATAACACACATTCACTGCTCCTAGACGGCCACCCAATATTTTTATATTTAGGGGTGGCCAGATCAGAGTAGAGCGTTGCAATTAAAGACTGTCATCCAATTTATCAAACTGGATTCATACTATTTTCTTTAGTTAATTTAGTTAAGCCAACCCCTACTCAAAGTAAAATTGCTGAGTTTGAAACATTGGAGATATAAATATTTGAGAAATGAAGAACTAGGGCCTGAATTTCCTCAGCACCAATGATAATGAAGGGGACGCATAATATCTTCACATCCCCAGTAACTGATGTTGTCTCAGATCACTGGCATCATTGATGTTGCCAGGGACATTTGGCAAGTGTCTAATTTGGTGGGAATACCAAAAAAATAATCTTTAATACACTTCAGTGTGATAAAGCAATTAATTGATCTGTGTTCCTAGATTCTAGATGTTTTTTATTTTATTACCCATTTGGACTGCAGCCTGATAAATGAACCTATAGGTTAGTTTAAATACTTATAGGTCTCCAGGCACTGCCCAATGAACACCCTCATGAAAGCCATTTGAAATACTTTTTAAAGCTTTAGATATAAGTGACATGTTCTCACTCACCTTCCCAAGTGCACTGCCATAGTGGTCCTCTTTACAGATACCAATAATCTCACAAACTCTAATTTCCACCACAAGTTCACAAGAAAAATTAAAGCTTTTGAGGAGTCATGTCCTAGAGAAGAACCAACCAGACACTTGATTTTGTGGTTATATGGCTCCATGCTGGGCTCATGGAAGGCATCTTCCCAACATATTAGAGAAAAATGGGAACATTTGTGATCCAGTTTTCAGATGAGGAGTGAGGACAAATGAGTATTTGAGTATCATGGCCCTCTAAGCTCTAAAATACAGGTGACAAACTATAAAGTTCTGTCTCACTGTTACAAACCCCCAATTCTCCCACACCACCTATACACAACACTATATGATAGTTGTTAGAGGTTTAATGGAGACAGGGGTTCCCTCTCCCACATCTTCTGGTATTATCCTCTCATTCAGTTCTTCTAACGGATGATTCAATAAGTGTTTATAAAGAAACTTCAGATCAACCTCAGATAATCTCCTCAGATATATCTCATGCACTATAAAATAAAAACTCAAGACATATACAGTATATACTCTAGTATAAACTACATTTTTCAGCAATGGATATCCAATGAAAGAAAATTAAATTTATTTATATTTGAGTCAAGAGAAGAAAATCAATTGTAATTTGCCTACCTGTGCTAGGAGGCCTGTTTATGAGCTTACATTTGTAATAATTTCTACTGGTTGTGTTGTTTTCAACCGAAAATACTGTTATTAAAACATTTTAAAAGGAAAAAAAGTACTTTATAAGTAATTTTCCTCTATGACCAAGAGGAACGGGCATGGAGAAAGTAATAGCTATCCTCATCAGAGACGTTCATTTCTGGATTTTCAGTACGTGAAATGACCTTGAGTTTCACTATTTCATAGCCAGCCACCTTGACTGCTTTCTCCAGTTGTGCTCTAGTAATGGACAATGCAAAAAATCTAATTTGACCAACACTGTAGTGTGTGCTATTAAGTGCACTCAGAAGAACTATGTGACCCCCTGGTTTAATGAAGCTTTTGAGATTTCTCAGAACATTGATAAAAGATTCCATGTCTTTGCAGGGTGCTTCTAAGCAGAGACAACTGATCAGGCAATCAGCTTGTGGAACCTCCTCCGGGTCAAATGGGTTCTTCTTCAGAGCATCACATTTCAGAATCTTTGTCACCGTTCTTCTCAACTTTTCTTCCTTCTTTTTCCAGCTCTCACTGTCACTAAAAAGGAGACTATAGATTACTATTTTTAATTGGATGAACAGGTAAAGTAATTTAAAGGCATAACAATTATACAATCATTAATGCTACATGTGATTTAAAACAGTTGATTAATTACATCTGAATAAACATATTTGTTTCTAGATTTTACTTGTGTGAGACACTTTTTAGGTTTGTTCTAAGACTCTTCCATAAAATCCTTATGCTTGTTCAGCCTTGTCCTTTACATTCATATGAGGCAAGAGTTTACATGAGGCAAGAGTCTTACCTGTTTTTAAAACTATCTTTTCCTGCAAGCTATAGAAATAATGATAATAATGATGTGCTATGCATTAAAAAAAATGTACCCGCTAAAAGTGGTGGTCTGGCATTATCAAAGCCAGTTATAAATAAGTTATGGTGTTTATGGGATAAGACATACAAACAAGTATGAGTTAGGGGCAGAATCAATGTTACAAAGGTACATTCTCCTAGTCAGACCTATGAGATATTTGGGTTTTACCTGTTACCTTCCAGCTCACACACAAACTTGACAGCTGAAGTCCAGTCCAATGCATTGGGATCCTTCCTCAGCCACTTCTGTAGTTCTGCTCGGTTTTGCTCAAGAAAGTCAGAAGCGATGATATTGTTGAAAACCTCGCAAGCAGAGAGAAGCTGATAAATTGTGGGTCCGGAGCCAAAGTCAATTAATATGTCTCCTCCAACACCACCTTAAGGCAAAGATATACAGTAAATCGTTCTTGAAATAGAAGTATATCTAAGATAAGACAAAAAATTATCTTTTCTCATAAATATGTAAATGTTTTAATACATGTATTTTGTAGCAGTAAGGGAATTGTTCAATGAACAGATTATCCTATTATCAACCTACAGACTGAATGTTATGCTTATTTTTTTCATGTGTTTTCTTTAGGAAGTCTTTAACACTGAATGACTAAGAGGTTAAGATTTTAAAAAAAGAAAACAAAAAAAAAACTTCATATGACTACAAGAACTACACAGGGGTGGTGAATATGGCATGTCTAGGGTACTGGGCTTTGGAATAGGACTATGAAGGTAGATTGTTGTTTGGACATAGATGTTGGATGCTGCAAGAATATCCTCTCATAAATCAAATCCTGTAGACAGTGTCTGCTCAAAGACAATGCCCTTTGATGACAAAAGTACATACCTCTTAATCAATAAAAAAAAAGGTTTTATTCATTTCTGTTGTCACAGCTGTATGAAATCAATCACTTAGTGCTGTCTGCATTAACTGGCATTTGTGAGTGAATTCATCATACTGTCATAGGATGCTACCTATGAAATGAGTTCTTATCTTATTCCATCAACTTTGTAGGATCAGTTTTGAGAGGGTGTTTTTTCATGGTTGAGTGATTTAGGTTTGGAAGAACTTTCTTGCCATACACAGAGCATTGACTTCAACCTTAACTCCATAGGAATTAAAAGGAACAGAAATAGTGAGCTTTGTTACCTTGTTACCCAGTACCATTGCTGGATCTTGCTAATGCTCTTCTGGATAACTGGGACAAAATTTTACAATGTTTTTAAAAAGCATGTTGAGTCATCAAGAGTGAGAGCTGTGTCCCCCTCACCATGATGCCTATAGATTAAGACATTGTGTAGATAAACTTAGGACAAGGTAGACTGTCTCCCTCATTGAAGAGTGACTTCTGCATGGAAAAGTCATACATACATTTCTTGCCTCTCCTGCCTTGTAACACCTGGATAAATATACTACTAGAACTGTAATCTCTAATAAAGATAGACCATACAGAGTCTAGAAAGGGATTAAAGAAAGTCTGGATTCTGGCAATAAATCCTCAGGTTGCCTTTTCTGTGTGTAGTACAATATATCCTTTCTAGTTCATCTTTATCTTCTTTTATCTTCTTACATAGCCCTGTCTTGTTGAGGTTGCTGTAGCTTATTATTAGCACATCAAATGCATTATTACATATTGTCAATGAGCCATAACTATAACTATAAAGCAAAACATTTTATACAGAGATTACAGTTTTCAGGTATACTTAAACTATCAGCAATTACATTTCTGGATTTTTAAATAGTTCTGAAAACAAAACATCAATATGATCACACTTACCATTTTTTCTGACCTTTTACAAAGAAATTTTTTATTAATTTGCATTTATCAAATCATCAGTCATTTGTTTACCTGAAGTGAATGTTTCATGAAGATTCTGCAATGCAAAATCAAGCCATTCACCAGCAAGAACTCCTTCTTTGGGGTCATAGTATGTTTTATAATAATCTAAAGGGTTAAACTTATCAATGTAGTCTTGGGAGGATGAGTATGGAGTCTCCATGTTGATCAGCTCTCCAGGAGAGTACAAGTAGCTGGATTTTATGAAGTTCAGTGGACTTTTAATGAAATGGGAAATGTATTTCCTTGCAGTATAACAGATTAGTAGAAAGGACTTTGATCACATAAAACGTTGAGAAGGTCAAATGTGTTTTTCAGTTAAAATGTTTCCACTAATTAAACAATCAGAGAAATGTTCTGTGTTCCTGCACAGCAAGAGACAGCTAGACTTTTAGGCTTTGTTTCCATTGAAGCGTTCCCGTACTGCTGCAGCCGCGCGGCTGAACGCATGCCACTAGTTGTCGCGCGTTTTTGCGACGCAATTTTTTTAAATGCAGATGTGGATGCGGTTGGGGCGCGGATGCATTTCAAAACGCTGCAGCTAGCGTTCAGAAACGTGCCCTAAACCGCATCCGCACCCGAACGCGCACAACCGCACCAGTGGAAACTATATTGAAGTTTCCAATGGATGCGGTTGTTTGCAGCGGCCACGCGGCTGCAAACGCGCGGGATCGCATCAATGGAAACAAGCCCTTAGGCATAGCACAATCAAAAGACCAAAACTTACATGAATGTTGTTGGGTGTGTTGAGTAACAGTCCACGTTAAGAGCATTATGCAGAAGAAATATTTTCCAGAATATAGTTTCCAGACTTTATTTGTTATAGGTAAAAAGTATGTAGCCAACACATTTAGACCCCATATTCTTCAGTTTCATTATGATGTTGGAGGTTGTCACATTGTCTCTAATTCATAAATTGTGATTCCCATTTTGTATGAAACTCATCAGAGGGAGAGATAATTATGCGTAAATGGGTAAAAAAAACATGGTGGCTTACTGTAGGACACCAGTCCTATGAAGTGGTAAAAGAGAACAGAGGTTGGCACTGGAGAATGTAGAGAATATTATAAGGGACAGGAAGTAGAGTGAGCCCAAGTGAACAGGATTTGGGCTCTTTAAAACTCCAGTTGAATTTGACTAACTGCTGCTGCTACCCTAACATGCATTAGTGCAAACCATGTTTTATATGCTTGATGATGACCAAAGGATATGCTTGGTGATGGCCAAAGGATTGACAACAGCCATCTAAGATTAAAGTCTATAGCTAGCCATACACGTGTCGGATTCCATGGCCAATTGATCACTCACCCGATCGATTCCGGCGATCTCAGCGGGAATCGGAGGTCCGATCAATCAGCCAATTAAGAGTATCCGATCGCTGCATACCACCTTGTCCCACGGATTCCTGGACGATTCCGTGTCCGATCACTTACTTCCCAAATGGCAACTCCCCCTGATGTGTGCAGAATCGGATCAGAAAGACCAACATGTTGGTTCTCTGTCGGATCCGATTCTGAGCCCCCGATCAATCGGACGCGAACGATCGGACAAGGTGGGCTGCACGCGATTCCGGCAGGATCGTTTCGCGTGCACGCGCCCGGAATCGATCGTCCCGGAATCCGGTCGGAATCCGACAAGTGTATGGGGGCCTTATGAATATGATAAAAAAATTCTACAAAATCCTCTTTATTGGTATGTGAGTGAGGTATTAAAAACTGTTTAGTTAGAACTTGTGTGGTAGAGCTGTTCCTAGCGGCCGATTGCAGCTTTATAACGATTGTGCACCACTGAAACATCAATTCCCGCCTGATACTTGGTCCCCATACAAAGTATTTAAATCGAACAGGTATTTTCCATCTTGGTGGATCCCTGTTCAATCTGTTCCTTTCGCAATTTGGACCTTTTCAGGTCGATCGCTCAAGATAGGTAGCCATCGATTCCCCAAACACAATCAATGATCAACCTGCAGTAATGTGCATGCAGATCGATCTTTGCGGAATCGATGGCATTTCTATACGTGTATGGGTGGGCTTTAAGATTCTCTGCTGATTAGAGTTCATCTCTCACAAGGTACGGGGCATGTAGGTCTTCTACAAACAGACTGCTACCTCCATAAAGATAGCAAGTTTGTAAGGTGATTTAAAATCCTGGCTCAAGAATGTCTTCCATTATTTGAAATGGGTGTACAGAAGAGTTCAGAAAAATGAAAATAGTAATTCTGACAGATCTTTATTTATCACAATGAAAAGGTGTGGAAAATACTTCTGGGGTATTGGTCCCCTTTTGTTTTGGCAAAAAGATAAAAAATACAGTAAGTACAATTTTCATAAGTATTCCTTAATAGACAAGGTAAATACAGTGAAGAATATGCAATACATTTAAAAAATATGTGATGTATATGTGTTTTCTGGAATTGGCTAGGTTTAGCCTACCCACATATTGTGAGGTCAGAAACTGAGGGTGTTCATTTTTAATTTTTTGTTTGTTTTATTTATACTTCCAAATACAACATACTGAAATAAAGCAGACTGTATGTTATTTTAACATTGCTTAGTGACTGGTATTAGGTCTTGTTCATATTGCATAATCACTGTGTCTTAACCTGGTTGCCACCCAATAGTTTAGCAATAGTGATGGCGCGAACTAGCGCAAAAGTTCGCGAACCCGGCGAACCGCCGAACCGCCATTGACTTCAATGGGAAGTGAATTTAAAAAAACAAAGGGACCCTTTCTGGCCACAATTGTGTTGGGAAAGTTGTTTCAAGGGGTCTAACACCTGGACAATGACATGACGGAGGGGGATCCATGGGGACTAATACCTGGACAATGACATGACAGTGGGGAATCCATGGCAACACTCCCAAGAAATTTTTTTCACACTATAAATCCGCACCAAGGATTTCTACAATGATAGTCAATGGGATTTCAGCTGGAGAGCAGCCCGTGCCCGTATCACCTTTTCCCGTGTCACCTTTGCCCGTGTCACTTTTGCCCGTGTCACCTTTGCCCGTGTCACCTTTGCATCCAAAGTAATGTGTGGCAGTCCCCATCCAAAGTAATGTGCTGAAGTACTTTGGATGGGGACCGTCACCCATTACTTTGGATGGGGACTGCCACCCATTACTTTGGATGGGGACTGTCACACATTACTTTGGATGGTGACCGTCTCACATTACTTTGGATGGGGACTGCCACACATTACTTTGGACTGGTGGTGATGGTCAGTGT
>CM070038.1:79448026-79460130 GCA_036250615.1 Ptychadena robeensis
GAACATGCGATGTTCGCCGCGGATAGTCCGCCGGCGAACAGTTCGGGCCATCACTATTTAGCAATAGGGTAATATTGTTGATGACTGCACAAAAAATACAGCCGCTTAGTAGAGTGTTGGCTTCCGATTCATCAAACTTGGAAAAATTGGATTAATAGTAGTTACTTCAGTTAATTAAGTTAAGCAAACCCTATTGAAAAAAAATATTGGTGGATCATTTGCTCAGCAACAATTGGGGCAGCAAGGCTGGGTAAGACTATATCCAGAGAAGACTCAGAGTCAGCTATAAATGCCATCTCCATGCCACTGAATCTGTCTATGGTTACCACCCACCTTTCATACATTTTCACTGATATTACCAAAAGAAACCAAATCTTTCATTCACTTTAATGTGACAAAGGAATAAAATGTCTCAGAGTTAAGCTAGGCAAACGCGGTTCCATTTTAGCGTTCGGTCAATCTAAAAAGATCGAAGTTTACATCGATCAGACTTAAATCGTACACTGCACACATGGTTCGATCGGAAACGTGATCGGACATGTTGGAAAATTTTTGTCAATTGTACAACGATCAAACTAAAATAGTAACATTTTGTTTGTTGGTCAGGGCAATTGTATTTGATGAACACATTTATATTTGACTCTTTCCTTTTTAACGAAAATCATCGATTTTGGTCATATTATGATCGAACGCTCCATGTGGTACTACTTTGGATTCGATAACTATCGGTGTCCAGTGAAAAGATCAAGATCTAAAATCAAACTGTGTATGCCTAGCTTAAGGCTCAGTGACCCTGAGCCACTCTTGGGATGCCCTACCCAATCCACAATAGCCAGCAGCAGCCTCCAGTCAGTCCGGCTCCTATTTTCCCTAATTGAATCTCCCTGGCATCATTGATTACATTGCAATCTGTTTTTTCTGTACCTCTTATTAACCCTCCTGCCGTTCCTGATGGTCCCAGCTCATCCAGCTCTGACCTGTCAGAACAGCAGTAGACCAGCTGGGTTTGTCAGGCAGAGATCGGAGCCAGAGGAACGCAAACGCACTCATGTGTCTCCATCTATTGAAGAGGAAGCTGCAGTTGCTCTCCTATGTAACCTGTCACTTCTGCAGCGCCATCTAGTGGTCGCAGTGCTAATTTACCTGATAAAGTGAATTATTGAAATCTTCATTATCTGATATTGTGAGTTATTCACAAAGCATCTGAACGTGTTATTATATTCTGGATGTCTACCAGACTCCTGTATGGACATACTTTGGGAAATTACAGGCCTACAATGTAAAAACAAATTTCTCCATTAATGTCTAAGGTGTGCTTTTGGTACAGAAACCTCAGCAGTGCGCTAGGGAGGTTAAAAAAATTTAACTGCTAAGGAGGTTAATAGATCTGTGTTATTGCCCTTGGTTGATTATATTATCCATTTGGAAAGCAAAATATTTATAGGACTAATTTATTATTTCCCTTTATGGAAAAGGTTTACGTGCATGAACAAAGTAATAGCTATCCTGATGACAGATGTCTGTCTCTGTCTTTTCAGTACGTGGAATGACCTTGACTTTTACTATTTCATATCCAGCCTCCTTAAATGCTTTCTCCATTTGTACCCTGGTAATTGGAAGGGTAGAAAATCTCCTTTGACCAACACAGTAGTATGTGTTGTTAAGTCCACTCTGAATAATTATGTGACCCCCTGGTTTAATGAAGCTTTTCAGATTCCTCAAAACATTGGTATAGGATTCCACATCTTTGCAGGGTGCTTCTAAGCAGAGGCAACTAAGCAAGCAATCGGCTTGTGGAACCTCCTCCGGGTCAAATGGATTCTTTTTCAGAGCATCACATTTTAGAACCTTTGTCACTGTTCTTCTCAGTTTTTCTTCCTTCTGCTTCCTGCTTTCACTGTCACTAAAAAATGGATAGATTATTATTTTTCTTTGTATGATTGCAAACAATTCAGGTAATTTCTTTAAAAAAAACAATTGTTGGGGAATTAAAAGTATAAATAATTAGCCAGTTACTTATTATTTAAGTCCTTTCAGTCTTAAAGAGGTTCATTTTTATATTTTTCTTTGTGTGAAACATTTTTCAGGTTTGTCCTATGTTTAAAACTCTTTCACATAATCCTCATGCCTGTTCAGCCTTGTCCTTTAGAGTCATATGAAGCAAGAGTTTAATCTATCTTGTAACTGTCTTCTCCTTCGAGCTATGAAATTACATGCCAAAGATTCTACATTACTTCAGTTACCCGCTTTTTTTAAAAGTGGTTGTCTGGCAACTTTATCAAAGTCAGTTATAAATAAGTTATGGTATTTGTGGTCAGACACACAAAAAAGTCAGAGTGAAGGGAAGAATCAATGTTACAAAAGTACATTATCCTAGTCAGACCTATGACATATGTGGGTTTTACCTGTTACCTTCCAGCTCACACACAAAGTTGACAGCTGAAGTCCAGTCCAATGCATTGGGATCCTTCCTCAGCCACTTCTGTAGTTCTGCGTGGTTTTGCTCAAGAAAGTCAGAGACGATGATATTGTTGAAAACCTCGCAAGCAGAGAGAAGCTGATAAATTGTGGGTCCTGTTCCAAGGTCAATAAGTATATCTCCTCTAACGCCACCTAAAGGGAAATAATATACACAGTAGATTATTCTTTATACATAAATGTAACTAAGGCAAATAAAAATCTGTCCATATGCCAAAAAATTTGGAATAATAACTTCATGGGGAAGGGAATGTGGCCATAAGTCATTAAAGCATCATGTTGCAAATACAACTTAACTTCCTACAAAGCTGAATTAAACTGATTTTGCATTGCTGTAGACTTCTGGGTCTTATGGAATGGGTGGAGAAGTAGTATGTTTTTGTGAAATATCCTATAACATTGTAATTCCTCAACATCCTTGAAAGGGTGCCAATATGAGAACTGCCTATTTATGAGGTTTTGGGACCCAGGAGCTTGATGCCGCAAGAATTTTTTTTGATAAATAAAATCTTGTAAACATTGTCTGCTGTCTTCATTATTAAAATAAGGTGTTTTATTGGGATTCATTGCCACAGCTCTATAAAATCAATTAATCAGTCTAATGCTGTGTGCATTAATGGGAGAATGGGCCAATCGGAAGAGCTTGAAGTGAATTCAGTCATGGTACTATGACATACGTCATAGGATGCTACCTTTGCAATCAGTTCAAGAAATGTGGTCCCTGCTAGATATGAACTTGGTGTGCAAGAACTTGCTTGGACAACACAGAGCCTTGACCTCAACCCAAACCCCAACACCAAACAGGAATGATCTGCAACAGAGACTGTGAGCCAGGGCTTGTCACCCACTTCCATTGCTCGAGCTTTAAAATGCTCTTCTAGACAACTGTGTCAACAGGCACACTTCAGAATGTATGTAAAAAGCCTGTAGAAGAATGAAAGCTGTTTTGCAGAGTACACCATAATGCCTATAGATTAAAAATGGTTTCATAAATATGCCTTTAAATGTAATAGATAGATGTACCACTAATTCACTTTGTGTAGATACATGTTTGGCCAACTATCTCCCACAAACATACAAAAACCATCTTACTTTTTACTACTTACTACTCATCCTCTCATTTTCCCTTTCTCTATGTAGTACTACAAATAAAATATTGTTTATCTTCAATATGACTGACACTCGTTTTTATATTTGGTAAATAATTACCCATGTGACCTTCTATATTTAGGGTAATTCTCTATTAAATAGCACCAGTAGAAAAGAAACATAAACACATGATAAACATCACCATGACCATTCTAACTCCCTCATATTCTGTCTCTGCGGCTTGCTCTTCATCTTTGTATTAGTCCTCAAACACAGCTTAACCTAAAGCAGCACTTATTTCTTCCACATTTGCATAAGTTAAGTGACTGTCAGCTTTACTATAAAATCAAATTGTTAGTCTTTTTTTTACCTGAAGTGAAAGTTTCATGAAGATTCCGCAATGCAAAATCAAGCCATTCGCCAGCAAGAATTCCTTCTTTAGGGTCATAGTATGTCTTATAATAATCAAAAGGGTTAAATAAATCAATGTAGTCTTGGGCGGATGAGTATGGAGTCTCCATGTTGTTTAGCTCTCCAGTACAGTACAAGTAGTCGGATTTTCTAAGTTCAGTTGACTGTTTTTGTAGTGGGAAATACAATCCCTTGCAGTGTAACAGATAAGTAATAAGGACTTTGCTCACCATTAAAAAGGTCAACCATTTTTTCCAGTTAAAATATTGCCACTAATTAAATATTCAGCTCAGTGTTCTGTTTTTTGGCACAGTGAGAGACAATGGAAACACCTAGACAATTGGGTAACATAATACACTGCCCAAACAAATAAAGGGAAAACAAAAATAATACATCATAGATCTGAGTCAATTAAATATTTCTATTAAGTACTTTATTCTTCACATAGTTGAATGCGCTGACAACAAAATCACACACAAATTATCAATGGAAATTAAAACTTATAAACCCGTGGAGGTCTGGATTTGGAGTAACACTCAAAATAAAAGTAGATTCAACTTTTTTCGTAAAAACAAGTAAAAATGAGGCTTAGTAGTGTGGCCTCCACGTGCCTATATGACCTCCCTACAACACCTGGGCATGCTTCTAATGAGGTGGTGGTTGGTCTTCTGTGGGATCTCCTCCCCCACCTGGACTAAACCATCCCCCAACTCCTGGACAGCCTGTGGGGCAACGCGGCATTGGTGGATGGAGGGAGACATAATGTGCTCAATTGGATTCAGGTCTGGGGAGCGGGCAGGCCAGTCCAGAGCATCAATGCCTTCATCTTGCAAGAACTGCTGACACACTCCAGCCACATGAGGTCTAGCATTGTCTTGCATAAGGAGGAACCCAGGGCCAACTGTACCAACATACGGTCTCACAAGGGGTCTGAGGATCTCATCTTGGTACCTAATGTCAGACTACCTCTGGTGAGCACATGGAGGGCTCTGTGGCCCCCAACTCTGTCACGTCTGTCACATGTGCTCATTGTGAACCTGCTTTCATCTGTGAAGAGCACAGGGCGCCAGTGGTGTTCTTGGTGTTCTCTGGCAAATGCAAACTGTCCAGCACGGTACACATTTGAGCAGACACATGAACATTTGTGGCCCACTGGAGGTCATTTTGCAGGGCTCTGGCAGTGGTCCTCCTGTTCCCCCCTTTGCACAAATGCAGAGGCATTGGTCCTGATGCTTGGCTGTTGTCCTCCTATGGCCTCCTCCACATCTCCTGATGTACTGGCCTGTCTCCTGGTAGTGCCTCTATGCTCTGGACACCTTCTTGCAACTTGCATGGATGTGCCATCCTTGATAAGCTGCACTACCTGAGCCCCTTGTGTTGGTTGTAGACTCTGCCTCGTGCTACCACTAGAGTGAAAGCACCCCCAACATTCACAAGTGACCAAAACATTAGCCAGAAAGCATAGGAACTGAGAAGTGGTCTGTGGTCTGTGAAAAGGATGTTCGCATTCATGTCCTCCACCTCCACCTGCAGAACCACTCCTTTATTGGGGATGTCTTGCTAATTGCTTCAAAGATCCACCTGCTGTCTATTCCATTTGCACAACAGCATGTGAATTGATTGTCAATGAGTGTTTGATTTCACAGAAGATTGCCTTGGGTTGTTTAAGTGTTTCCTTTATTTTTTCGCAGTGTATGTTTAAAGACCACAACTAACAAAAATTTTTATGGTGTGAAGAGTCCAGCAATCCATGTGAAGAGCCATATGTGTAAGAGATTTGTTTTCAGACTTCATTTGTTATAGGTAAAAAGTATGTAGCCAATACATTTAGACCCCACCTTCTTCGGGGAGTTTACTGATAATGTTGGATGTTGCCATGGAACCATTTTCGGAGACCATTTCATGGTCTTTAGTTTAATGATTAATTCCATCTTTTGCGAAAAGGCATCAACGAGGGGAGTCTTTTGCATGGTGTCCATGTTTGTTTGGACTTTAATTTGGTGTAATATGATGGAATAAAGTTGATTTAAGTTGGAGAGGTGAAAACCTTGATTTCTGGCAGTGGAGCGATCTGATGGCAGTTACATGGGAGAGCTGTTTTATGTAGTGATAAATGTGACAGCTTTTTCTGTGTATGGATGCTTTTGCCTAAATGGGTTAAAAACGTGGACTCCAAATCCCCCAAGATGCATTGTAAAAACCTCCTGTGTATGACTCTTCATTCTAGGTGATCCTCATCTTATAGAGAAAACTGAGAAATGAGCACCATGATGGCTTACTGTGAGGCATCAATGCTATGAAGTGGTAACAGAGGACAGAAGATTGCAGTGGATTTACAAAATATGAGAAGTAGGGTGAGACCAGTTGAACAGGATTTGGGAACTTCAAAGCTCCACTTGAATTTAATTGACTGCTGCCGATACCCTCATATGCACAAGTGAAAACCATCAAAAACATATTTTATTGGCTAAATATTTTATTGGCTAAAATTCAAAGATCCATAGTGTACCGAAAGGTCCAGTAAACAAGCATTGTTTAATTGTAATAAAAGTTATCTATATCAGATACTGTGAAACTAAGCAAATCATTGTAGATTTTTTTTTACTTTCAAATAAAATAATACTAATAATTCTGAGGAATAGATTTGGAAAACAAAATAAAGTGCTTTTTTCCGTCTGTATTTTATTATAGAGATTGCCCAAGCACATCCAGATCTTAAATGAACAAGTACAATTGGTTTTATACCCAATGACTATAGCTAAAGCTGGCCATAGACGGTTAGATTTACAGGTGATTTCATCGCAGAAATCGTGAAATCTGCCGCAAATCTAACACGCCCATCAGCCGAAAAATCTAAGAAGAAACGGGATGTCTATGGCGGGCTTAACCCATTTCATGCCTTTTGGCACTAACATGCTACACCCTTAAATTACCCAAAAATTAATAATCAGTAAAATAGGGGGACAGTTGCCACACCAATTTGGCTATTTTGTGATGTAGTACTTTATTAGGGGCTGATTACAGTGGTTTACGGGCATTGACAAAATAATGAGTATCACCTGTAAAGAGATCTACCTTTGACTCATAGTTATGGGCAGTAAATTTAATTTCCACAATTTCATAGCCAGCATCTTTCAGTACCTGCTCCAGCTCCTCTTTAGATATAGATAAGGCAGTGAAATTCTTGTCTCCAACAGAATAATAGTCAGCATTCAGCATGCTCAATAAGAGTAAGTGACCACCTGGCTTAATTAAGTCCTTTAAATGTTTCAGAACATTACAAAATGAATTTCTGTCTTTACAACATACTTCAAGACATAGACAAGATATAATGCAATCCGCCGGTGCTAATTTCAGTGGCTCAAAAGGGTTTTTCTGCAGGACGTCACATCGGAGAACCTCTTTCACCTTACTACAAAGCTTCTCTGCCTTTTCCTCACAACTGATCCTGCAAATCAAAATCAAAATTCCAGGATTATTATCACTCATCATCTGCCAACATTTATTTGTTAGGTGCAACCCACTTTCTACTCAGTTTCTTATAAAACAAGTTTTAGACCAACAAAAATCACCCTTATTGGAGAAAAGACGGTAATTATAAAAAAAAAATTGTTTCTTAAGGAAGGACTCCGGACATCTTCATAGAAATGCTCTTTTAAGCCGTGAACAACAGATAGCTGTTGAGAAAATGAACACAACTTTTTTTCTGTTCTATAAGGTGGATGAGCAGGCAGCACTGTGCTGCATCCTCCTCCACAACCAATGTCAATACCTGTCCAGACACAAGATATTTGACAAATATTGCTACTGGAGACAATTCATGAGAATTTATATGAAGATTTACCTCCTGTCCCATCATACACACTGATAAATGTAAATAGGAACACACTATTTAAGACCCAAACGAGAAGGGTAGAATGAAGCTATCAATGGTTTGCTATTCTCAGAAAAAAGTATTGGAATTGGGGTACTATACCGGCACAAAATATTGTCTTAGAATGAAAAGATTTATATATATATATATATATATATATATATATATATATATATATATATATACTTTAGGCTCCTTTTCTGTGAATTCTATGTTTGGATTTTGGCACTTATCTGGGAGGTAAAACACCATTGGTGGCTTGGCCCAAGGATGAATGATGAGTTCATAAAGAGTCACACCTGTTTCCTTCAAGTTCACACACTTTTTTGATATATAAAGTCCAATCCAATTTCCCAGGTTCCTTCTTTAACCATTTCCTCAGTTCAGCAAGGTTTTGCTCCAAGAAATCAGACATAATTATATTGTCAAACACCTCACAGGCAGAGAGGACTTGATAGATGCTTGGACCAGAACCGACATCAATTATAGTGTTTCCCCCAATAACGCCTAAAGATATAAATGTAGCATGTGAGACAATAAAGAAATACAATTCTGATGTAAGTTTAGATTAGATGGAAACAAAAATGCTTGGGCAGGTGAACAGCAGAATCTTCCTACACTCAAGGAGGGGGTTTGTAAAGACTTCACTACATTTAACCTTCTGGGTGTTTTGCCCAAGTTAACTAGTGAGAAACTTGGCATGTATGATGATACTTCCGGGTCTGCTGGCGAATCGCGTCACCGGTGATGCGAAGGGTGTAGGCAGCACCATAGACCTCCATGTAAATGGAGGGGCGTTGCCTTTTTCCAGCATAACTCCATTGTCTCCAGTGATGTTGGAGTTATGCACGGGACCTCCGGGCGGGCAAGGGATCATGGTGGAGCATGTTGTGCTCTGCCGCGATTGCCCGTGGAGGTTAAAGACTATATTCATTACATTTTTATATGCAATAATTTATTTAAGGTCCTTGGCAATATGCTCGTATTGCACGTTAATAACGGCACTCTGTTTGTGCTCTTCGCCCTCCCTCCTCCCCTGTACACATTGTCAGCATTATCAATGATGATGGGCAGGGAAACCAATGTGGTCTGAGAAACTGATGCTGCTCCATTAACATGGAGGTCTATGGCCCCGTCCTCTCCTTCTTCAGCGGCACCGGAAGCAAACGGTGGGCCAACCACGATTCACAGTTGTCCTGGGCTCGCCATTGGCCGATCCCAGCTCCGGGCGAGTTTATTTTGTATACAAACTCTGCCTGAACTGGGTTCGGGCAAACCGCTAAGGAGGTTAATTATTTCGGGGTATTTTTTATTGTATAAATTCGTAACATTTTTCTATGTAACTATGTATTTAATAATTACATATAAATTGTTTTTATTTTTTTCGGCTTTGGAAAGAGATTGATTGGTTAGAATTTGATCACACTGTCAAATTTTACAAATGCACAAGCCCATAAATCTAACATCGATCTAGCAAAAAATTGATGTGTGTGGCTAGCCTTAGGCTCTCAATTCCTGCTAAGTATACATCTGTATTTAGGAGGTTCCACAAGCCTACTTACCTGAATTTTACCTACTGAAGATATTTTTTGTGTTAAAAACAATAGCCTTGGGGACTGAAGGACCAGCAAAATATTTAATGAGACTGTCCCTATGCTCACTTTTGAGCATAAATGACCCTTTTTTAATGTAAAATACCTGCTTAAACCCTTTTACTCCCAGGCCGGCTGTACGGAGGATGGAGATCAAGTCAAATTTTGTATTTCCAATATTAAAAATTTTCAAGGTATGTTTATTCATTATGTTTTGACATTGTTCACTTTTTCACTATGATTAAAAAAAATATTGATTAAGTTTTTCTTCAGACCCAATTTTAAGCAGGATAATATAGAATATATTAAGATTGGCTTGCAAGCAGAAGCGCTGATGCTTTCAGTCAGTGAGATGGCACACTAAGGTGATTGGATGAGCCAGGCCCCCATAGTGCCAGTGCTGAATGTGTATTTCTCCTTCACTGTGGCTGCAAGCAAACTGATTATTTTTACCTCAACTATGACGTGGTTTTGTGAGTGCGTTAGATTTTTCTTATGTTTTTTACATCATATTTTTTCCTAATGTAAAAAAGGAGCCATTTTCCAGAATGTAAGGAGAAGAAAACGCAGATATTTCTTTTTAAATGTAGGGAGTAAAAGTAAAAAGTAAAGAAACCTGAAAAATCAACTTAAATACAGTAACGAAGTAAAAATCCTTCCCTCCTCTGAACTTTGGATTATGTCAACATAATAGAGGAGAGACTTGGCAAGAAACTGGCAGGCCACAGGTATTTGGCAGCAACAATGCAATGTTGTCAAAAGCAAACACATGGAACTTTAAAAAAGAGGACTTTCAGAATCTTTACTTAAAATTGTAAATGTGTTCAAAGATGTTCAGTTAAAAAAAATTATTGCATTATAGGTTTAAGCGGGCCTACCACCTCTGCATCTGCCTTCTATTATTGGTATAAAAAAATACTTACTTGGTGAAACTGTAAAAATTCAGTGATGCTCCACCCCCCAGTGACGTACCACAGCGAAGGTCAAACTGGAGGGTAGACGCCACCTTCCCATGTCCCCTTGCTCCCGAAAGCCAGCCACATCTGAATCCAGTGGCGCTGAAAGGGGAGGAGCATCACCAGATTCAGATGCGGATTGGAGGAAGGGGCGAAACCGGAAGAGTCTTGCTCCTCCATCTTGTAGCCTGGAGGACAGGACACTCCAGACATGGCGGCGCAGGAGTGAGACAACAGGAATGTCAGTATTTCTTTTTTTCTTAAGGGGTCACTGTTGGATGGATGCTGCATGGAGGTGAGTAATATCTATATGTTTATTTTTTTTATGTTTTTATGTTCACAGTTTACATTTGCTTTACATCTTTACTCCAATTCATTAATATTAGCCTAGTGACAGTGCCAATGAAGTAACCATAAGGGGAAACTTAGCATTGTTCTGTGAGAACAAAGCTAACAATATATATTTATTGTATAAGTAGAAGCTCCCATACACCTTACAATCTTACCATACAATTTCTGTACAATCAACTTTTCTTCTACCCTGTTTCCCCGAAAATAAGTTGTCACCCTTACATTTTTGCCTAATGCAGAAATATAAGGCACCCCCCGAAAATAAGGCCCCCCAGAAGATACAGTACTGTAACTCTGGACAGGGGGGATCAGAGGGGGCAATCAAAATGACACAGGAGGATCAGAAGGGGTTACTAAAATGGTAATACCCCCTCTGAGTCTCCTATGCAATTTTAATACCCCCCTCTTAACCCCACCTGTGTCATTTAAAGTTATCCCCCCCACCCTGATACCCCAGTGCCATATTCTTCTTCAAGAAAAAATAAGACATCCCCCGATATTAAGACGTAGGGCATCTCTGGGGGCAACATTTTATAAAAGATACTGTCTTATTTTCTGGGAAACACGGTACCAAAACCATGTAAAGAGGACCTTTCTAAACCTTCCAATCACTATGTATTCTATCAGGATACAGAGGACCCAGCACTACATAGTTGTTGGTAGATCTAAAGGTGTATGGAGGGGCTAAACTTGGTGCTACAACCCAATATTTTATATTTTACCTGAAGAAAAAACGTCATGAAGAATTTGCAGTGCAAAATCAGTCCACTCTGACAGTGCTCCATTTGTGGAGTTGAAATACGTCTTGTAGTACTCTACAGGAGAAAAATCTTCAATATAGGTCTGTGGTGAAGTAAATGAAGGTTCCATTGTGTCTTATGTCAGATAAGGCAGTTTACTTCTGAAAAAAAACATATATTTGGTTATTTTAACCTGTAAATGAATAGAATAACATGAATACCAATCACCAGCTATGTGAATAAAATGCGTTCAGCTTAAACCCAAGCTTATTGCTGAAATATTAATTAACACCATAATGTCTAACGGGTGTCATATTAGGGGGTACATTTTTATTTAAAACTAATGCTTCCCTATACAGTGTACCACAAACGGTAGCATACATTTATAGGTTAATTATAAGTAATTTATAAGTAATTTACTGAACATTGTCTAATCAGGGAATGTCAGTCCAGGTTAAAAAATTAACAGAGTGATTTTGAGGGGCATTTTTTATACACTACTGACTCTGCATTATACCATTCTGACCCCTGCACTCTGCATTATACACTACTAACTCCTGCACTCTGCATTATACACTACCAACGCCTGCACTCTGAATTATACCCTTCTAAC
>CM070038.1:79461348-79472926 GCA_036250615.1 Ptychadena robeensis
CTGCACACTGCATTATACACTACTGACTCATGGACACTGCATTATACACTACTAACCCCTCCACACTGCATTTTTCACTTATGACCCCTGCACTCTGCAATATACACTACTGACTTCTGCACACTGCATTATACACTACTGACTCATAGACACTGCATCATATACTACTGACTCCTGCACCCTACATTATACACTACTGACTCCTTCACTCTGCATTATACACTACTGACCCCTGCACTCTGCATTATACACTACTGACTCCTGCACTCTGCATTATACTCTACTGACCCCTGCACTCTGCATTATACACTACCGACTCCTGCACTCTGCATTATACACTACTGACTCCTGCACTCTGCATTATACACTACTGACTCCTGCACTCTGCATTATACCCTAATGACCCCTGCACTGTATCATTAACACACCATTGAACTAATTTAGTACACTGTTGTTAACATTTGTGGTGTTCTAAACAGTTTATGCCCCAAAACAGAATGAAAGAACAAATGGCAGTGCAATTATGAACAGTAAGGTACGTTCATTGTCCAGGGTTGTTGAAGTGCCATTAGAACCGCATTCTTAATGTTATTTACCGTACATGAAAAATGGGCATGTTATGACTTGGGCCCTAATGTCTTCTTTTTTATAGAAAATGTTAATATTGTTTTTTGGCAGAGAGGGTTATTCATAACATGTACTTTCTGTACATAGTTTATGAAAGTTCATTTATTTTGGCACCCTCAGGCAAAAGTACACTGAGCTGTACAGGCGGGGCTGTCATGCTAAATGTCTCTTCTACAGTAAACATTTTTCTGTTTTTTACATTTCAGGTTTATTCCTGGTTTAGTGTATGGGACATCTTGAGATTTTTTAAGCAGGCTGACGCTCATTTGTTGGGGCCATTTCACACTAGCCACGTTTACATTGCAGTACCGCAACACAGTGTGGCTTACATTAACACGAGGTACACAGGTTGTTATAGGAAACCTGTTGTACATTTTACACTGGGCCCATACTGCGTTTAACATGACCGCAAAACACAACACAGGGCCCATGTGAAAGTGCAAATGCCATGAAGCATGCATATTTTCTGCCGCAGCACTATTCATTTCCCATGCAAGTTTGTGGAGGACGCGTAACATAGCGCAATGTTTTTTTACTATAAATGGAAGAATTTGCGGGTAATGAAATTTTAAGTACATAAACCCCCCCGTAATAAAAATAATAATAATAACAATAAACAAAAAAACTCATCTGTAATGAGTAAATGTCAATAGTTCCATATCATCCTACCCTCTAAGAGCTTTTCTTTTCCAAGGAGCAGAGACACTCGGGAAAGTAAAGTAAACATTTTTATGCTTTATTTTCTGCCAGTATCGTTTTCATAGCTCTTATGCATACAATACATTTTCACCTTTTACTTATTCATTCATTTAACATGAAGTTTATGATTTGGTTAGTGCATTGAGATACAGTTCAGAGCTAATAATAATAAAAAATTATAATATATATATATATATATATATTCAGTACATCTCTAACCATGTGCTGTCTTTTTAAAATTGTTGTAAGAACATGAAAATACTTTTTGATGTACCAGGATTCCAGTGAACTCCAGCTTGATACTTTGATCTATGCAATTTTATTGTATTGTTTAGGATTTTTTTGCCATGTACAAAGACTGTCCACCATTACAATAACATACAATATGATGTTGCCCAATGTAACAGATGTTAGTGTAATACTAATGTATAAATGTATTGTATATTATAATCAATATGTCATTGCAAGAAGAGTCATGATATGGATGCCACAGGGGAATTGGCCACACTATGCTGATAGTCATCACACAATGCTGACAATCATCACAGTGTGGCCAAAAAAAACCAACTCAAAAAACCAACCAAAAATCAGCACACTGTGACTATGAGTTAAATACAACCTTAGTCATCTTGTTTTAGAAAATTGCACACTTACGGTAGAGTTCTTTGTCACAGCAAATGCACTTTAATACCAATGAACAAGCCACATAAACACATAAATCACAATATTGTCACATAGCACAGAATACAGACACAGAGCACAATTATTTACAAGTTACTTACCTTAGTGCAGTCAAGCAACAAATCTCTTTTCAACCCTCTGTTTACACAAAAACGAAATATTCAGAAACTGTGTAGTTGTTTTTCTGTTTGTGAATGAGTTCAAATTGTTACTCTGATATCTCTCAGTTGCACAGAGCTGCCAACCTCTATGCTGCTTGTGCCCTCCCACTCTGGCTCAATCTTGTATTTCTTATATAATTAAGGCTTGGTACATCAACTTTTTATAACACAATTCAGAAGCCTCAAAAAACTACAATACACAGTGTATTTCTTTATAGTCATTTAGTAAGACTAACCAATTACATTGCTAACCCTGTTTCTGCATTATTACCATTCTCTTCATCCAACCTCCGATATATTTGTAAATGGTATAAAACAAATCTTTAACTTTTGCTTTAAAACTTTTTAAAGAGTAAAGATTTCTCAGTCCTAGTAAAAGCAGTGGGCATACCTATGGGAGATGTCTCCATTTAGTGTTTATAACTAGTGATGTGTGAGCACATTTCGCGGGTCGGAGACAGCCAATCAAGGAGCAGGTAAAGTACTGCCCTCACTGTAATGACAGTAGCTATCTTAGGTGCTGGCAGTGATTGGCGGGGCGCAACACATGATCAGGTGCTATATAGCACCTGGACCACCCCTGCTTGTATCACATAGAGGCTGGGACAGAAGCAGATAAGAAGGGAGATATTGCTTTCTTCACATTTCCACATTTCTCAAGTCCAACAAACGATCCAAAAGTCCTTTTAAGGACTAAAATTTTTGTTTAGCATTCACTTGGCATGATAGAAGGTTCAGGGCTATTTTTGCGATATCTATAACATTGTTTCTGGTTCACAGACATTCGTTTGGGCACTATATGGGTTCAGGGCTTTTTTTGTGAATATATACTGTTTTCTAACAGTGATTTCTGTTTCATATGCATTCAGCTGGGCTCTTTATAGGTGCAGGGCTTTTTTGTGGATATATACTATTCTCTAATAGTGATTTCTGGTTCACCGACATTCATCTGGGCACTATATAGGTTCAGGGATTTTTGTGGATATATACTTTTCTATAATAGTTATTTCTGGTTCACAGACATTCATCTGGGCTTTATATAGGTTCAGGGCTTTTTGTGGGCATATACTGTTCTATAATAATGATTTATAGTTTACAGACATTCATCTGGGCAAAAAAAAAAATGCTGAATTGCGCCTCCATTCACATGGGTTACTGGTTTTGTTGAGGCCTGTTCTGTGTTAGTCATACACTAGAAAAATTCTGGACAGTCTTAAAAAATTTATCTGTTGCAAATTGACTGGAAATGTTTTTGTATTTTTTGGGCCATCTACAGTGTTAAAAAAATAGCTGAATTTACATGGGCCAAGCTACTGGTTTCGTTGGGGCCTTTTGTGTGACAATCAGACATCAGAAAAAAATTGTGGACATTACATCATATTTAATCTGACTGGGGCAAATTTACTGCCAATATTCTGGGGGGGGTTTTGTCTGGTTTGTAATATGAAGAAGGTGAGCTTGAAGCGACAGGGAAGTGGTGCACGCCAAGGCCCAGCTTCATATCCAAGTTATCTGCGCGGCGCAGGACAACATTGTCCAAGTCGGGCCAGTGCGAACAGTTGGTTGGTTATATTGCTGGAGATAATGGTTCCAGTTGGTAAAGCATCACCCTCTCTTCCACCAGGTCCACTCTCTGTAGCCAAGAGCCTGGTCCACCAAAACCTCCCTCTGATCATCCTTCCTCCCACCATGTAGAGGCTTGCCAAACGAGTGATCCCACACTTGTATATTCCGAGGAGCTCTCAACAGCGTCACAATTACATTTGGCCCTCTAGTCCAGCACGTTGGAGAAAGGACCTGAGATATTGTGCCGTGATTCCCAACCTTCACAGTCGCAAGAAGATGGCGGTGGGGATAGGCAATCATTTGTTCTCGAAGTGAATGATGATACGACACAGTTGCCAAACAGCCAAACTCAGGTTATGTTTAGGTCAAGTCAGGAGGATGAGCAGATTGAGGAAGTGGAAGAGGAGGTGGTGGACAATAAGGTCACTGACCCATCATGGGAAGATGAAAAGCAAAGCGAGGACAGCAGTACAAAGGGGGAGGGATCCACAGCACTGCAACAGGCTGGAAGAGGCATTGGTGTTGCAAAGGAGAGAAGTTGGGCCACACCAAACAGGCCTGCACACCAAACTGTGACCGTGACACCGAGTACCCCCATGCAGATATCTAACTTGCCAATGGGTAGGTGTACTGCAGTTTGGTGTTCTTTTAAGGAATATGCAGATGACAAAAGAGTGGTAGCAACCTCACCAACCTCACCACCTGCTCAAATACCCAGCCACAGGCAGCAGTGCCAAAACATCAACCGCGCCCTGACCAACACAGTAACTGGGAAGTTCCACCTCACCAAATACACGTGGACAAGTGTTGGTGCCCTGGAACTCTGGGTACATTTCTCTGACTGCACACGGTTGTGGAGGCCAGGAGTGAGTTGTACCCTGGGATGGCTCAGGTGCTACCCACACCCAGGATTGTGGCCCCTATGTCCATCATAGTAGCTATGCTACTGGCTCCAACCATCACGTCTCCTCCACCACCTCCAACAGCAGTCACCCATCTAGCTGGAAGCAGTATAGCACTGCTGTGGGGAAGTGCCAACTGGCTGTGCTGAAGCTTATCTGCTTGGGGGACAAACAGCACACCGCCGCAGAGCTGTGGCAGGGTATAAGGTGCCAGACCAAACTCTCGCCACTCAACGTACAACCAGGCATGGTCATGGCTGACAATGGCTAGTGATGGCTGAACTGTCCGCAAGGCCGACAGTTCGGCCGCGAACATGGATGTTCATACTCCTTCTAGCCGGCAAACAATTCAGGTGTTCAACCCGCCCTATTTGCAGACGAGAAGGAGCTTACTTTTCTTCCACCGGCAGGATCAGGAGCATTAAGATCCTGCCTGAGGAAGAATCTTTTCACTGAAAACCGTGTAGAGAACCCGGTCTTCCAGTGAAAAACAGGGTCCAAAAACTGGAAGTGACGTCAATCGTAACCAGGAACTATGCGTTCCAGGTACCGCATGTGACGTCACTGATGTCACTTCTGGTTCTGGACGGTGGATTATTTTAAAAGTCCAATCCGCCTGTTCGCCGACGGACCTGGCAGAAGTTCAGCCATCACTAACAATTGACGGTGGTGGCTTTGGAGCTCCGCAACCTGACCCACGTTCCATGCCTAGCCTTTGTTTAAAAACTTAAACTTAGTTGTTCAGTTTCTTAAAACTTACCCAATTTCAAAGAGCTACTAGTGAAGGCGCTGCGCTTGTCTTCCCATTTCAGAAAGTCGTCCACAGCTTCAGCTGGTCTGTCAACCCTGCAGCAGCATTTGCAGCCTCCAGCTTACTGACGTGCGTTGTGTGACCTGAGCATGTGCTGGAATTCTACGTTCTACATATTGTCCAGGTTTTGTGAGCAGCAGAGGGCAATTGTGGAATACCAGCTGCAACATGGTTGTCAACTTTCCAGTCAACTGCCACTATTCACATGTGAGAAGTGGGCATTGATGTAAAAATGTGAAATTTTTAAAAACTTTGATGAATCCACAAAGATGGTGAGTGGTGATATGCCATGCCACTGCTGTGTTTACTTAAATGATCACTGCTCACAATTACCGTATTTTTCGCCTTATAGGAGGGACCAGCACATAAGACGCACCCAGTTTTTAAGGGCAGAAAATCCAGAAAAAGATTTAATAAGTTTTCACATCAATTGGGATAATGCAATGAATTTAATGGATGCAATTTGCTATTCAGCCAGTAGGTGTAACTAGCAGCAGTACACTGTCAGCTGAACACACAGCAAGTCGGCACCCACCAAGGAGGGGGCGCCAACCGCCCCAAAAGCGCCGGTTACCCGGGTGCCATCGGGACGATCGGCACCCCCTCCCCGGTGGAGACGCCGACCCGCCGAGCCATCCACAGCCGAACCGAACACAGCCCACAGCTCTCCTCTGTGTATCCCTTGGTGGGGATGCAGGGGATGCCAAAAGTTCGGACAGCTCCCCTCTGTCGGGAGAGCTGGCGGGAAGCCAATGTGCGACCTCCGGTGGCCGAGTGGCCGCGGGGGTTGTGCGTTCGGCGTATAAGACGCAGGCACTTTTTCGCCCCCAATTCGGGGGCGAAAAAATGCGTCTTATATGCCGAAAAATACGGTAAGATAGGAATAGTACCCATGTCACTTAAATGACATCTGTTCAGCGTGGATGGGAAGAGGAGGAGGAGATGGAGAGTCGTTGGTACTCTGGCACACATGGCTGAATTTATGTTATATGCCTTTCATGTGACCCTTGCGTTGTATGTATTTTACAGATGGGTATTCACCCTTCTTGAACAAAGAGAACTTCTCATCTTTCATTCCTGTGCCAAAGAGTATTAGAAAAATTGTGCAATACCAGAAGGTTATTGTGGAGAGATTGCTCCAAAGTATTCTGTCTGACAACACAACCGGCACAGTCTGTACTTACTTAGGCAACCGAGGAAAGGAGACAAGAGGAACACACAGCCGTTCCAACAAAGGCAGGGCAACACTTTCCAAGGCATGGGACACTTTCATGACACGCCACCAGTTACCTCACCCTGAAGCGCTGCCTAGTGGTACAAGGAGGGAAAAGTTTTATAAGATGGTGAAGGAATACAAAGGAGGCCGTGTTAGTGTCTTGAATGATCCCTCAGTGCTGTACAACTACTGGATGTCCAAGCTGAACACGTAACACGAACTTGCGCTCTCCGCCTTGGAGGTGCTGGCCAGCCGCCAGTGATTTATCTGAGTGAGTATTCAGTGCTGCTGGTGGCATTATAACAGATAAGCATATCCACTTGTCCACTGGCAATGCTGACAGTTTGACTCAGATAAAAATGAACAAGTATTGGATTGCTCCTGATTTCTCAACTCCACCAGAGGATAGTTGATAAAGGCAAAAGTTTGAAGACATCTGGCCATTTCATTTAATAGCCTCCACTTTTCTCTGATAGCTTTCCACAAGATTTTGAAGGGTACCTATGGGGAATTGTGTTGAGCTTTGTCAGCTAAACAAGCTTTTGTGAGTTCAGGTACCAATGATGGTTTACAATTTGGTGTTCTAATTCATCTCAAAGAAGTCCATGAAATTACGAAATTAGAGAGGAGAATTTGTGATTAGAGAAAGCAGTTCCTTTTAGTCCAAAGTGAAAAAGAACTGTAGAGATTGGCCTCAAAACGTCATTTCCAAGCTGCCCCATTCTTCCACAAAGGTCCCTACACCCTCCCCTGATACCCCACCACCTCACCTTATTGCCGAGTTTTCGCCGCCGACTCCACGCGCGCCCGGATACTTCATTAATTGAGGCCGCGGCTTCGGCCTAGCGCGGGACACTGGGCACACACCCGAGCTCCAAAACCCACACAGAGCCCCCCTGCCAGCAAGGTGTGGACGGCGACCCCCAGACTGAGACCCGGAACCGCACAGATCGCCCGTTGAAGCTGCTGCCAAGCCATCCCAGGTGAGGCAGTCAAAATTTAGGCCGCAGCTTCGGTCTACCACGGAGCTCCACATCTTTAACTTGGCTCCATCTCAAAGCCCAAGGCTCCCTGGCATACAGAGTGGACAGCGACCCCCTGCCCAGGAGTCCAAGACATCCAGAAACCTCTGTAAGGGATACAAAGTGGGACCAGGAAGTGGCAGCAAGAAATTGGGAGTGGGGTCGCGGCCTACACCAGCCTGAAGCTGATATTGTTCATCCTTTGGGATCCCAGTCCAGGTGCTGCATTGAAGGTAGGATCTGCATCCCTCAAGTCTCTGGTGACACACTACATTCCTGAATGTCACTATTTCGGGAGTACCTGGCACACATCTACTTTAGCCCAATCTACTCCTTGGTGCTGCGGCCTACATAGGGACAACCCATCCCAATAGTCTGAAAGGATTTCTGAACTGATTCAATCCTATACTACCATTATCCATTGCAGATTTATTGACAGTTTATCAAGCAAAATCTTGCGTGCCCTGTACATCCCTTCCAGCATTCATTGAGCTCTTCTGGTGACTTCTTGATATCCAGGTTTGACAGCCTTAACGTCACTGCAAATGCTTTGAGTAGTGCTGTCACCCTCAAGAATACTCATTTCCCATTTTCTTCATTGTCTGCACTACCCCTACCTGGGGATGATTGTTGTGTTAACCATTTAAGTGTCAAGTGAGAGAACTACGCATATACTAAACGCACTATAGGGAAAATAGGCAAGCAGCAAGATTATTATACACAAAAAAGACAAACACCAGCTAAGCACATCCCGGAGATGTTTCGCCACTCCAATTCAAATAGACCCCCTAGATCTCCAGGCCCTGACTCTGCAGCTTCAGGCCATGAGGATTACGAAAGGGGATCTCCTACGACCTCTAAAAGCTATGATGACCAAACCCTAAGACAATCTGATCTTAAATCGTTTTCGGAAGAAATAAAGATATAAAGGCGGCTCTTTCTACAGCTATCTCGGATTTAAAAGCAGACATAAGAGCCATCTCTTCCAGAGTTAATGACATTGAGGTGCGCCAAACTCAACAAGAACAAGAGATCACCACCATAAATGACAAAATGGATGAGTATGAGCTTCATAACATACAAGTTAACAGGTATCTTGAAGACTTGGACAATAGAGGGCGACGACATAATCTGAGACTGCGGGGTATCCCTGAATCCATAGAGTCCCCCCAACTTGCAGAAGCGGTGCAAGCGCTCTTCAACGAATTACTTGAACGACCGAGAGAAGCTCCGATTCTTTTTGAGAGGATCCATGGAGCCCTGCGCCCGAAAGGGAAGGAAACTGACCCCCCCCAGAGATGTCGTCTGCTGTATTCCTGACTTTCAGCTGAAAGACTCCATCATCCAAAAAATGCGTACGCAGGAATCTCTTACTCTGAATGGAGCGACAATTTCAGTCTTTCAAGATCTCTCCCCGACAACTCTTAAGAATAGGAGGGCTCTACGCCCCCTCTTGGCAATCCTGAGAGAGCGGCATATTAAATATAGATGGAGATTTCCATTTGGACTATCGGTCTTAAAGGATGATCGGCTCCTCCTACTGCGGGTCCCAGCTGAACTGGTAACCTTCTGTGAACATCTACAGATACCTGTGCCTCAGTTGCCAGAGTGGTACGCTGATTTTCTCCGCCCACAAAGAAGAGAACAGCAACCTCCAAGCCAGGGTCGTCTTACACTGAGTATCCAACGCATCCCTACGCCGTCTTCCTCAAGGGGCAGAAGAGATCCTGACAGAGTGACATCACCGGGATACCATCGCACTCCAAGGAGGGACTCTAGACGCTCCCTGTTGTGAGCTAAGATTGCAGTATCTTTGTCTCCCAACTTGCTAATTCTATGCTTTCCAGAGCCGGGATCTACTGCATCGCCATAGAGGGAATGGATAAGTACTCCCGCATGGGATATACATTTGTTTTTTCATTGTAATTTTCACATACGTTCCTTAAGTTGATTATCATTAGCTTCCTGTGTTTCATACCAAAAGGGAACTATTGTTCTTTACGCCCCATATGGGAGTTGGAAATAGGAGTTGAACCCTACAGAGGTTTTCTATACACTATGTATGCATTTATCTATAGATGTAACTCTTGGATGAGTAAGGGCCATGAAGTTAGGTTTACTGTATACATATGGTTATTCTTGCACATGTTACAATGCTCATACCTGTTTGCTTCTGCTTTAGGCATAGAGTATATAGGGACTTTTACTAGACTCCCTCTTTAACTTAAGTTTACTTATCTTAAGAATGTTCCATATGGTCTTCCTCGCATTTTTCTGATTGGGTTTCCTAAGCCACAGTTACACTGGTATTGCTCCGCGCAATGTGTGAATAGCATGGACAGCTGCTATAGCTAGCCTGATGACACTTGAATATGAACTTAGGTAGGAGACCCACGTTGATACCAGGTAAGATGGTTTCCTCGTGGACTGGATGCCTATCCCCGCTCTGGAGCATAGATGCTCTTGCATTCACTTACGATTTAAACTTAAGATTTTTCTTCCCCAGTTTTCCACCTTACTCTCTCACTTGGCACTTTCACTTGTTATACATTGCCAAGCCAAACCCCCACCACAGTTAAGTAGGCAAGGCTCAATTTGTTGATACGGTATTTCTATTTCTTTAGCGTGCTCTACTTAACTGACCAAACCGGACTAGAGTAAGATATTGGGAATTCTTCCCAATCCGGTCGTTGCTCACTGTATATTAGATTATCGCGAATTGATTTCTCGATCAAGGTGTTACAGGTTTTATTCACTTCCTACCAGTACGTGATGGCTAGGCTGTGTCCCTGGATACGATTCCCGATATGTCTAAACTAAAATTTTTATCCTTAAATACTAAGGGTCTCAATATCCCTGAGAAAAGGTCCCAGGTACTGCAACTCGCGCAAAAGCATAGAGCAGATGTGATATACCTGCAAGAGACACATTTTAAGGCAAATGGCATACAGAAAATGACTAATCGGATGTATCCGGAGATATACCACGCCACCACTGATTCTAAAAAAGATTAAAGGGGTAGCAATACTTCTTTTCAGACACACTCATTTCGTGAAAACTGATGACTTAACAGACCCGGATGGCAGGTTCATTTTTCTAAAGGGCACGATAAATCAAACGCCCGTCACGTTGGCTAATATTTATTGCCCAAATAGCAGACAACAAAGATTTATGGCTAAGATACTAAACATGCTGTTAGAATTTTCTATGGGAATGTTGATATTGGGGGGAGACTTTAATGTGCCTCTCTCCCCCGTTATAGATACCTCCAACGGTACTTCGTCCCTGACTTACGCTGCCCTTAGGAACATTAAAACAAAACTGCAGACTTTGTCACTGCATGATACTTGGAGATTCCTTTACCCGACGACTAAGGACTACACCTTCTACTCCCCCCTCACAAAAAATATACGAGAATTGATTACTTTGTCATCTCTCAGAAGGATCTCTCCTCGGTCTCAGACGCGGGGATCCTGCCTATTACAATCTCTGATCATGCCCCTATTTGGTTTTCTCTCAAACTTAGACCCGAACCCCCTTCCAAGAAAATTTGGAGATTGGATACTTCTCTACTGGGAGATCCTGAGACTCTACAATCTCTTACGCAAGATCTTAATGATTTCTTCAATAGAAACGTCACACCTGACCAGTCTCCGCTCAATATCTGGGAAGCACACAAATGTGTTATGAGAGGTATTCTCCTGGCACACTCCTCTCGCAGAAAAAAACAACACCAAGCCCGCGTTAATCAGCTCTTGTCTCAGATCTCTGTCTTAGAAAGGGCACACAAAGCGTCCTTAGCGGCGTCCACCCTAAAGGAACTGTTGGACTTGAGACAACAGCTGAAGGAATTGCTAATCGCCAGGTCAAAAAAAGCGTATGTTTTATCTCAA
>CM070038.1:79492750-79504216 GCA_036250615.1 Ptychadena robeensis
TAAAATTATTCCTCAAAAATACCACTTGCCTAATAATTCTGCACTCCCTGTATTTGAATTTCCAATATTCACACTCAACACTATTCATGGAAGCAAGATGTGGAGATTATCGAAGATAAAGAGAAATATAACGCTAGTCACATGATGCCTTGTAGCCTGTTCCTTTTCTTCTAGATTTTTAAACCTCCTAGCTCTGCTTCTATCCATTCATCATTCCTTCATTGGCCCCATGTTGTATTATGTATTTGTATCTCCTTCCTTTCGTGTACATTCTTCTGCTCTCTAATTAATAGAACCAGCAGAATATCATCATGTAGTATTGCTTTAAGCGCAGTCAATCGCTCCCCTTCCTGTAAATTATTTAACAGTTTCTCCAAAATGTTTAATGATTTGCTGTTCTTACTTTACCGTACCTAACCCCTGGTATCCTTAAAAGAACTTTGCAAGTTATTGTGATGCAATTCTTTGTAGATTAGGGCAAGTTATTTACATAGAAATGAGACTTTATCCTATAAATGTTGACATTTGAAATTGTGCAAAAGCAAACAAAGTCTTTGGCCCTGTTAATTACTGAAGTAGAATAGTAAACTAACCGCAATAAAAGAACATTTCATACACAAACTTGTAGATACAAATATCTAAAAACATATACAAATACTGTTTAAACATGCCCTTTTTTCTCCATTCGAAAAGTTTGTTTAACGATCTGTGTTCAGGCTCGGAGCCTAGGCGCTGAAACAGCGACTCAATTAATGGCAGGATCAACAGGTAGCAAGAGGCAGCAAGCAGGAGCGTGGTCAAAAACAGGTGTAGGTCTAAAGCCGATGGTGTCAAATCACAAGGGAGCAAGACGAAGTGTTGGGTTGTCGAAGACAAGGGTCGGTACATGAAGGAGGATGATGCGGGCACAGCAGGGAAAAGCAGAAAGCAAGATACTGGCTGGAAGCGCAATAATCTGGCATTGAAGCCAAGCAAGGACATGGCTTTTATAGAAAGTCCATGGGAGGGGCCAAAGGTTCAGGGTTCAACGAGAACTAGGTGACAAGGTGTCTTTGTACAAGGTATCCGACAGGTACTGAAGCAAATATTTCGGTGGCTCAGGGGACAGAGCTGCACCCAGAGCGTCCCTGGGTTTGTGCTCCTAAATTATAGGGTAATGTTAGTATTACAGGGAGAGGTATTATTAGGAGGAAGCCAGGTGGGACATTACTATATTTTGTATATTCGAGTGTGTTCAAGCATAATTTCCTATTTTTGTATTAGTTGTAAATTAGTGGAAGTCATCACAAATTTACCAAAAGAACACCTTAACTCACCTAATGTATGTTTTGTCCCTCTCCTGGTAGATACAACCCTACACAGCTAAATTTTCACCATTGAAAATAATTATCTGGTGACCTCTATTGGCCATACGCATTACTGCAGGTTATTCATCCGCCAAAAGACTCTACAGAGACAACTTAATATGGCAACTTCCACAGACGATAAGTATAATTATTTTCTGATTTCAGAGCGCTTTTCCACCCTTGTGACAGCTCAGAGGTAAGTAGAAATTGTATTTAACTTTAATTTGAATTTTTGACTTTAGGTGCACTTTTACTGACTTTCACTTTGCAATGTAACCATGCCACCCAATTTTCCAACATGATGGGGTACTGTGTTAGATGTTAAAACAGAATGAAACGATTAACAAAGTATTTTTTATTTATTTTAAAAAATAAATGTCTGATATCTTTAGTAAATATATTGTGGTTTCCTTTTTTTCAATTGTAATGTGTGCTTAATGGTTTTCAGTCATTATTGTGCAGTTGTACTTTCAAATGTAACCTGCCTAGCAAATTTAAGCATTATACATTCATATGCAAATGTATTAGCCAAATGTTTATATTTCTAAAAAAAAAATTTCATAGTTTCATACACTGAACTAAAGTATAAACGCAACACTTTGGGTTTTGCTCCCATTTTGCATAAGCTGAACTCAAAGATTTGAAACATTCTCTACATACACAAAAGACCCATTATTCTCAAATATTGTTCACAAATCTTCCGAAATCTGTGTTTATACTTTGTTTGTGTTAGCACTTCTCCTTTGCTGAGATAATCCGTCCCACCTCACAGGTGTGACAGATCAAGATGTTGATAAGACAGCATGAATATTGCACAGGTGCCCACAATAAAAGGCCTCTGAAATGTGCATTTGATCACACAGCACAATGCCACAGATGTTGCAATGTTTGAGGGAGCGTGTAATTAGCATGCTAACTGCAGAAATGTCTACCAGAACTGTTGCCCATGAAATGAAGCTGTGCGAAGTTTCTCAAAATTGGCAAAAGTAGAAAATATTTCAGATACTTGAGTTCAGCTCATGGAAAATGGGAGCAAAACCAAAAGTGTTGCTAGGGAAATGTGTCAATTGTGTTTTTATTTTATTTTCTAAGTAACAACTGCCAGGAGTCTCTTGTAACTTTAGAGCTTATGCACACATATTTTGCAATAAAATAACCCATAATAAAGTTAACCCAATCTGTGAATTCGGTACTTCTCACTGGTAATAGTGGTTACTGTCCAAAACAAACCTGCATCTTTAAGACCACTGGGACAGTTGCCAGGGGCTCACACTGTTGCACTGGGTTACATACAGCTTCCCACACAGCTGTAGGTACCATTCTTTCTTTTTTATGTTTGATGAAGAGATCAGAGCTGTGTTGGTGCCACCCTGTGGTGGTTTTTGCAGTCCCTAGATCTTTTTTGTTAAGCCAGCCATACACAGTCGGATTCCATGGCCGCTCGATCACCTATCCGATCGATTCCGGCGATTCTGCCGGGAATCGCAGGTGTGATCGATTGGCCAATTAAGAGAATCCGATCGCTGCATACCACCTTGTCCAACGGATTCCGGGACGATTCCGTGTCCGATTGTCCACCTCACAAATGGCAACTCCCCCTGATGTGTGCTGAATCGGATCAAAAAGACCAACATGTTGGTTCTCCGTCAGATCAGATTCTGAGCCCCCGAACGATCGGACGTGATCGATCGGACAAGGTGGGCTGCACACGATTCCGGCACAATCGTTTCGCGTGCACGCGCCCGGAATCGATCGGCCCGGAATCCGGCCGGAATCCGACCGTGTATGGGGGCCTTTACAGTTGATCTCTGAATCTCCTTTATCAGGATCTGTCTGAGAATAGTTGTAGTGACAGGGGTTAACACTAAATTTGTATATAGCCAATAAAATGTATATACCACCCTGTTCACTATAAATGTATATATTGTTTGGTGTATATAGTTTGGTGTTTCCCTTTAAGGGCTGCATCTGCTGTCTAACAGTTACTAAAACCTTTTACAGGACAGGGTTAACTCATTTTCCCACTGTTTTGGCTCTCCACTTAATTGTGAGACTCCCAAACAGAAATTTTTAAATACAAGTTCCACAGAGCTTTCTAGGCTTTTTGTGAGGAACTGCAGCCTTGGCCAGAAGTTAACTCATTGGGTGAGTGCTTCTCCGCTATACGAGCGTGATTTCCTGCAAGGACGGCTATTCTATCTTTACTATTATATCTGGAGAAAGGCAACAGTGCCCTTGTCCACCATTTCAAGAGCTGGTAGCAATTCTGCCCTCGGGAGTTGGTGAAGCTGTAAATATCCCTAATAAACTGTACATAGTCCCTACCAGCTGCGTGGACCTGCATGTGTTTGAATTGTGAGCCGTGTCTGGTGAGCAGAGGACATCCATCCGAAAGGACCTGGTCGTGTAAGTTGCACACTACAATGCACCTCCACGACTCTCAGCATAAGCTAGGTGTCCAGATATAAGTCCCCACCAGGTCTGAGCTCTAGGTGCTTTAATCCCTAGACTGATTACTTTTGATCTTTTACAGTTTGACTTCCCTTGCCTGCTGCTGCACCGACTTCTACTTGCTTTCTGATCACTCTCCCAACTAATCCTTTGGCTTATCCATTCATTGGACTGATCTTTCCTGTATGACCTTGTCTTTCCTTTATTCTTGGGTTTGCTTCCTGTGGCTCCATGGGATTTCATAGGTCTCTCTGAATACCTTAAGTGCTGAAGTCCTGGTGGCAACTGCATCATTCCTTTCATTCAAGCAGGGCTTGCCTTTAAGGTAAAGACCACAGAGGAGATTAGGCATTATACCTCAATAGAGACTGGTGGACAGAGATATCCTTACAACCAAACTGAAAGGCAAATACTTTTTTTTATGAAAAATTGTCTGTTATATTATAAAAGAGTCTACAAGTTCACAAAAATCTGGTATGTTAGTATTATTCAGCAGCACAGAAAAGGGATACCCTCATATAGGGACTGGTGACTTCAGCCATCAATATCAATTCTATAACTCAATGGGTAAAATTCAGATGCGCTTTTATTAGATATACAAAGAATAAAATGCATGAAAGAGTGCTAAGAAGTACATACAACATGGTTGTTAAAGACAACATGTTTCACCCTAGACAGGGCTTCTTTAGATCCTGTGGATAGATGTTGCAGCTCATTATAGAGATAATATTTTAATTGAAGTAAGCTATGTTTTGTTAGATAAAAACAAATTACAAAGCAAGATGCAAAATACTTAACTAGGAAAACAGAGAATACATTTATATGCTGATTATGCTATGCCTTTTTGGTACCACTTGTTTGTGTGAAAGCTGTACCCAGAAGCAAAACAAGAATGTACTAATAAAACTCGGAGAATACTATTTTCTTTTTACCTGGTTGTGGTGCTAACCACATCCTTTGTTGGAAACTTCTGGGCAATGGTGTAACAGGGATTGTCAAATGTATTTTTTTCTTAGAATTTATGAGTTTATTGCAAAGCCCCTGAGCATGTTAACATCACCAAACTTGCTGGAGGGGTTGTATAAATTAAGTCGACCTTAATTTGAACTTAATTTATGCAAAAACAACATATGCTTACTTTTTTTTATGTTTCCACAGCCATTTACCACACCTCCAGCAATTGTGGTGATGGCTTTGCAAACAATTCACAAAGTCAGCTAGTGGAAAAAAAAGTTTGAAGTTATGTGAACATTCATAACTCTTTCTAAACTACAATTGCTTAGAATAAAAGTTTGTCATCAACATTTTTTAGAGAGATAAGAATTTTCTTCGGCATTAGCAATGTTGCCTCTGGTGACACGACTGGCTTCATTATCTTTCCCTGAATCCGCATAATGCAGACTTCCTGACCAACTATATACACTATTTAATCTCCCTGGCGGTCAGCCCCTACGGCACTGTTTTCAAGTACTCTGCTTGAATTTCCCACCCCCGCCCCTGTCCACTGGCCTGGTAAGCCGACGTCCATTATTCCGTGACTGCCACAGCTTTTCCGGGTAAGTTTGTATGATCCTGGTTCATTTGGAGTTTGTTTTTCAAACAAGCTTCAGATGAACTGGGTTTGACTCAACTGCTGGGGGGGTTAATAAAAATAAGCACATGGCTCCAGAACAGAAGTTATTTATGTTTGATCCAAGGGAACGAACATATGATCATAGGGAATTGCAGTCAACAAACCATGACTACACTTAAGGTAGTGGATGAATGCACTTACACTTATGTTATACACCAACTGTGTTAAGAAACAATCTAACTGGTAAAATAGAATCACTCCATGGGCAGGGTTTGACCCTGATCCCCTGATGCAGATTGAAAACTTATTCAGGAAGATGTTTTGAATAGAAGCACAGCTTTTTTCCTGTCCTTTGATAATTGATCAATACCTGTTGCAGAATAAAAGTCTTATTTGCAATGTTGCAAATCAAATTCAGGTCTGCAAGACATTCTTCATATTGCTTCTGGTACATTTTATATTGAGCTTTACACAAATAGGTAGCTATAGCGCAGGAATACGGAAAATACAATAATTTTATATTTTCTCCTAAACATCTCTCTCTTTACGTCCAAGCACAATCAAGCTGGAGTCATGGTTACAGAGCTCATATTGCTTTTTATCATACTTTCTGGGGATGACTTCCAAATCTACAATGGCAAAACCTGCCTCAATGATAGCACTCCTCATAAACTCCTCAGTCAAAACCAAGCAAGAGAATCTCTTTCCCCCCAGTAGGTAAGAGCTGCAGTTAAGGATTTCACTTACTAACAGATATCCTCCTATTTTTATCAAAGATGCAACATTTTTAAGTACTCTGCGATAAGTATCAAGGTCACTGCAAGCACACTCTAAACACCCAAAGGTCAAGACACAGTCAACCTTGGGTAGAACTAACGGTTCCATTGGGTTGCATTTCAGAACATCGCACTTTATGGTTTTTTTCACCGTCTTTTGAAGCTTCTTTTTCTTCTCCTCCACCGTCATTCTAAAAGAATAATGCAAAATGGTTTTTAGATCATCATAACTTGTGGGGTCAACATTTTTTGTTCCCTTTTAAATTATATGTTTAAGCATAAACAAAATAAAGTTTAAGGTGGGTGGGCATACATGGTTCCTTTTTTCATTCAAAATTGTTTAAGTTGATTATTTGGAAATCAAATCGAACATAAAATCGATTGATCAGTGATTGGACATGTTGGTAAATTTCAGCAGAATGTTCAAGTATCTGGTTTTCTAGGTATTTTGATGGATTTGTATTCAATGGTACTATAGAGCACATGCACAGAGCTTTGGAAAGGAATAGTTCGGTTTTGAATCGATCGCACGTGTAGTATGTTTAATTAATCTTAGACTGTCAATATTTCAAGCCAATCTTATCTAATATGGATTGAGCACAAGTTGATACATGTATAATTTAAGTTCCTCTCATGTTTTGATTGTCTCCTCTAAAGGTAGCCATAGACACATTAACTTTTTGCTTGTTCGATCTTCAATTCAATCCGCTTGTGTAGTTTAACTTCCTTGGGGTTCTGCCTCTGCCTCTCAGCTGATAAAACTCACCCCGAGTTCCTGCGATTCTGAGTATTGGCATATCCACTTCCTCTTCCCCCCGATGATGTCAAATATGACACTGGAGGGACGGGGGTAGATGGCGCCATTGGCCTCCGTGTAATGGAGGAGTCGTCGCTTTTTTTGAGCATACCTCTGGACCTCCCAGACTTGGCGGAACTTATTGTGTTTCGCTGCAATCAGCCGTGGTGCACTTTTTAAAAAAGTGTGCCATGTGCATAATGCCCAGGAGGTTAAGTATTGACCGTCAGTCTAACATAATCGATTATTCCACCCCACTGTGTGGTTGATGCAAAATTGATTGATTCCTTTCCAAAGGTCTGTATATTTGAAGTGATTGAATGAAATTTGCCAACATATGTCATCATGGCTCCATCGATTTTATGTTTCATTCCCATTACTTTTGGTCGATTCAGATGGAAAGGACTTAATTTTCAAAAGATTAACTTTTAGGCAACAGAACCTTACAACGCTATGTCATGCCATTTTTTTTAATTTTTGGGTGTCACATTGGGATTTTTGCCTAACTAATGTATATTTTATGCAGCACTTTTGGGCTCAGGGATGGACTATCATTAGTTTATGATGATATCATGTTCCTGGATGTTACATTTAACTTTCAAAGTCAGCTAGTTGGAATTTCACAAATATTTTTGGACCATCTCTAGTTGCTGCACTGAATGGTATTATTGGCCAGTGTCCAATGTTGACTTTGTTATTACTGTAAATATTGGGAAAGATTATCAAATGCCAAATAATTGCTAAATAATTGTCATATAAAAATATAGGGGAATAGGTATTCAAAGATAACAGTTATTTTATTTAACAATATGGGATCCTTACTTATTACCTTAGAAGCAAGGTAGCTCTAATTTTTGACACTATTGCTATCCAAATACCTTCCTATCGCCTGCCTGACTAGGAATTAGGAAGGCATAGCAGTAAGACTTGGCAGCTATTGATTGGTAAGCACTGATATTTATAGAATATATACCACTCTAAAAATAAACTGAACTAAGGAGCAGGGGGCTGGATCGGTTCACTTTATGGTATTGGGGCTACCTGCCCCCCTTTTTAATTTAAACTGTTTTGCCATACCCTTTTCCTTCCAGGTCGCAGACTTTTTGTATGGCTTCTGTCCAGTCAAACGTTCCGGGCTCATCTCTAAGGCTTCTTTCATAATATTCTCTATTGCGATCGGTATAGTCTGCTCCGATGATCTCTTCAAAAGCTTCACATGCTGACAGGTCCTGATAAATGGTAGGTCCATGTCCAATGTCGATGAGGGTTTTTCCCTTCACACCTCCTATTAAAGACATAAAACAACAAAGCATTGAGGTTCAGTCTTATTTTTATCATGATTGGTGCATTTTATGTCATATCAATTTAACTTGTGTGTAATAAAGTAGAACTTACTTTTATATGAATTAAATTTGCTAAACACTATTTACCAGAAATTATTGCCTTTTCTATGGGAAACACATTTTTTTTCTGCAATAAGGCCCAGAAATATTCTTTTAAACATGCTTTGGTCAATGTGCATTAACAAGGGTGCAAGCTACTTTTTTAGTGTGCTTCTCAGATGAGTACCAGGAGATGGTGTTTGCTGCTCACCCCTTCTTCCGCACTGTCCTCTGCATCCGCCTCCTGCATGGTAGGTTCTGCTGCAGATGGACCTCCCTGTTCCTGATTGATCCTCTGATTAGCTGTCTCCATCCACAGGTCACCAGCTGGCATTGGTTCAAATGTAACACTCTCAGCACAACACCGTTTGAACCCCCAGGTCTCATACCTTCGTAGTGCAACCCCGAGATCTGCTGGGTTAGTTACTAACCCCTGAGACTATCTGTAGTCCATATGTCAACCTTTCATAGTCATATTCCATCTGTCAACATTCCAACAGTGCTTTTATCTTGTCAGATTTTACCCATACATATGCCTACTCTGACATTCAACCCCCAGATCTCCAACACCCTTAGAAGACCACTCTTTTATTTTGGAATAGTAATTTATATTCCCAATTTCAAACCCCTAACTGCAACCATTCATAGTTATTAATGTTTCCCTGAGGTTATCCAAGTGACATAAATTGTACTTATAACAATGAAAACTGAAAAAATGTTGCCAATCTAAAAATGTAACTGTTACAGTAGTGTATACATGATAAAGTGAAGTTGTTTGTACAGCTGTTTAATGTGGGAGGGATGCCGATCTCTCTGCTCTATGGCCAGACTCCTCTGGTGCACCTGATAGCTACAGCCGCCCAAACACGGAGTGCCTCCAAGTAGTTAGTACGCATTTGAGTTCTGTTACAATAATGCAGGGACGCATAGCTAGTTTTTGGCCTCTTTTGAAAACCAGAGTACCACTTATGTCCACCTCTGTGCATTAATGACATCTTTTGCAATTGGCTAGTTCAAATCTGCATGTAGTGTTGCATGCCCACTTTTTCATCAGTAGATTTCTCAATTTTCTGACTGAAATAGAAGAGTGTGGTGTCACCACAATGCAGCAGGATGCTTTAGACTAATTAATTTTCTGAATTTATTGGTATAAAGACCTGTTGACCACAGAAATTTTGAATCATGTTGTCCAATTCACAATACATTCTAATGTAAGAACTAAGGAATTTTCAATTGATTCCCCACATTATTAGGCTGTAACGCACTGCAAGACTTCAATGTGTGTCTGTCCAGTCTTGTCCAAAGAAGAGAAAAAATTTATAGAACTGAGACCTCTCGATGTATAGTGTTATTAAAAGTAAGTATACTCAATATGTAAAGTATCTTCAATATGAAGTGATGATCCAGAAGATGGAAACATGGCTTAAAATTTGAAGAAGAAAAGTAAAAAAATTACCTTTGAAAGTATTAATTTCTGAATGAGTAGTTGAGGTTAGGGTGTGCTAAGAAAATTAATCAAGTCCACTTGTCTTAACGGTGGTACAACATGTTTACACACGTGTGGATACTCCCTTGTGAGGACAGTGCCCAATTCTAGGTTTGTAATGAGTAATAATTTACAGAAGCACATGATTGGTCAATATATTTACAGACATTGACAGCAGAACCAATATGCACTAAAGGCTGATTATGGGAAGACTCACCCTAAACAAACAGATGGTCAATATAGTCATGACAATAAAATGGTAAGACTGAGGCTCCATTGGGGCAGTTTGGGTGCGGCTCAAACTGCTCCCATTGTCCCTAATGTGCCTGTCTCAATAGTCATGGCAATCGGCGGCGGCAAGGTGCGACTGCAGAAAAAGAACGCGGTTTACCAAGCTTGCTGAGTCACACAGCAATTCGCATCGCGGATCGGCCATGGTTTTTAGTCCATTGAGAAAAAAATTAAAACAAAAAGAACCGCGGTTGATCCGGACAAAAGACACATTCTTTTCTGTCCATATCAGTGGAGCTTCAAAGCCCCCCATAGACAGGCAGACTCCTCCATGCAACTTCTGTACAACCAACTTTTCTTCTACCAAAACCATGTAATAGGAGGACCTTTCTACACCTTCCAATCACTATGTATTCTATCAGGGAGGTCACTATACTATGTATAGTTGTTGGTAAGTCTCATGAAAGTTGTATGGAGGAGTCTGCCTGTCTATGGGGGGCTTTATAGATCCCTTTCTAGCTGTCCTAAAAAGTCATGTTGGGGTCATAACAAAGCCAGAAAAGATAAACCAATGCCAGAACTGATATACTGGATACGTATTTGAGGCAAACTATAAAGTCTTAGTTCTTTATCACCCGGAACATAATTCTACCAGAGGCAGGAAGTTAAAATGCTTGGGACTACTATAGATATATACTAAGACAACTTCTTTATATATATTTTTGTTGCATGTTTACCCCTTTAGCACACAAATATATGCACCCACACAGACACACCCACCTATTCATACGCATGCATCTTCTATCAGAAAATAGTTAGAATGTTCAAGCTCTGTAGCTTCTCTTTTAATAATAGATTGCATGCAGTACGACAGATAATATTAAACTGCTGAAATGGTTAAATGCTACTATGTAACTTTGCAGATGTATAGCAAGTGTCAATGCAGTACTTACGCAGAGTGAAAGTCTCCCAAAGTTTCCTCAGTGCAAATTCCAGATATCCATCAACCACTAAAAGTCCAGATTTTTGGCCATAATAGATATTACAATAGGCATGTGGATCGAATATGTCTTGGTAGGTATCTTTGTCTGTAAAATCAGTCTCCATTTTTTTGCACAGCAAAGTGATTATCAAACCAACAGGATTATGTATATAAGGAGTGGCTGAAGTAAGCGGAGCAACAGACTCTCAGCACAGTAAAAGAATGGCATCGCTCCAATTATTTAAGAATAAACAACACTGAAATGGCTCTGCACTGGGATCACTTTGCTGGACAGGAGCCATGTTTTTGGTAACCCTTTCCTGATGTACAAATAAAAATTAAAGTACAATCTAAAAAACCTATACTTTTTTTTTACTCGTTGACTATAGACATTATACAGGGAGTGCAGAATTATTAGGCAAATGAGTATTTTGACCACATCA
>CM070038.1:79533279-79551268 GCA_036250615.1 Ptychadena robeensis
TAATATGAAAGTTATATGTGCTCTTAAAGTTGTATGTGTGCCCATTATTTGCTGACTTAATTTGCGGATGTACTTTGGATGTAGTTTCTATACATCTTATACGATGATAATACAATACATTTCTATATGTTATATGTCATGTAATTATTGGCTACATGTAATAATTAATGTTATTATTACACATAGCCGGTATGGAAATGTAAATATATTGGTTAGTGATGGCAGAACTGTCCGGCGAGCCAGTACGGGTGTTCAAACTGCCCCGTTCACCGGCGAGAAGGTGCTCACTATTCTTTCTCCGGCAGAAAGAATCCGAAAGAATCTTTTCACTAGAAGACCGGGAGAGAAGCCGGTCTTTTAGTGAAAAGCCAACTCCGAAAACCGGAAGTGACGCCAGTGACGTCACATCCGGCAATCAGAACCAGGAACTGTGCATTTTATTGATTTGGCCATCACTAATATTGGTTTACTTGTATGTTCTGTTATATGTTCTATGTATTGTATTGTCCATGTATGTATATTTGGTAATAAATGTACGGTTGGCTTGGGTTGTATGTCATATGTCGTAATATATTTATATGATTTAACTAAACATTGACATTACTTTGATTGATTCATTAAATTTATTGAAGCTTTGTGTGTTTTTAGAGGCATGAGTAATCGGTAAGTGTAGGATAGGGGATTAATGTTTTGGAATGGCTTATTTAAGGTTATTTGGAAAGGGGTAAATAAAACCCAATAGTCATTCCAAGTTGTTATCTGTAATCATTTATTTCATGATTACAGATGCTATTTGGGGGGGGGGGGGGGGGGTTATATGTATTTTTTTATTATATGTGTGCAGGGACATGCTGGTACATAGGGAGGACTATGGGGTGAATGTATATTTATTTTGACATGTAATCATTCTTTTGGAATGATTACATTGCAAACTTAATATGTTCTTGCCTCTCACCAATCACTGTAATGTCAGCACCTAACATGGCATTTCATTAAGGCCAGTACTTACCTGACCCTTGAATGCCAGTCTACAACCTGCAAAATGTGCGGGGTGCAGACCTTAGCATAGACAAGAGCATGGCAAGGTTAATGAGCATAGCAATGCTCAAGTCGAACACGTATTCGGCTGAGCATGCTAGCTCATCACTTGTAATAAAACAAAGCCAAACTAAGTGGTTGAGTTTTTGCTGTTCCTAAAAGTTTGTATTTTGCAAAAATACCAATTACAGTTGATAGTGGAAAATCTTGCATGGACAATTTCAAATGAGCTTATCTATTGCAAAGGTTGCATGCTATTTACTGAGACCCATTTGTACACAAATGTTTGTAAATGCAGACTGCATGGCTTTTTTTTATTTCAAACACCTATGGTAGCGTTTTTTAATTTTTTTTTATAAAACACCTTTAACATATGTATACCATATGGTTGTGAATATAGCTTATATTTAAGACATAACAGGCAGACTGAACAAAAATAAATCTCAATACCATAAACTATGGACCATTACAGGCCGTGAAGCTAATTCCAAGTGTAAAATCATTTCAAGAAATTCACAGTTTTTTTGCTGTTTTAAGCAAAGGATTAACTGAATAATACAGGTCACCGATACACTTTCCAAAACCATATTTGTTAACACAGTGGCTCTATTACTGGCTAAACAGCGCAATCCTACTGTTTCTGGTAAGACATGCAGGTTCACTTATATAAACTGATATATATTATTTATAGACAGCATAAAAACTCCTACTTCAGGATTACTTAATATCTTATAATTATTGGCCACCTGTTAGCATTGTTATAGGATCCTGGTCCCCTTTGCCTCTTCCTTTGTTAGCCAAGCTCATGACGTATAACATCACTCTGCATGCCTCCAGGCTTCTTCATGATTCCAGGACCAAAGCCCCAACATTGTCTGCACACAGGACCAGCAGTTTTTTTTTAATTTGTGTTAGTGGCTGGTTTCAATGTCCTATCCAAAATGGATTAAAAAATGTAAGGCAGCATTCACAGGTATGCTTTCCAGACCACTGACAGCAGCCTGGAACCACCCACCCGGGCCACCCCCAGTCCCTCAAACGCTCATTTTATCAATATTGGGCAGGTGCATTTTCTTTGCTTTAGCTCTTTTTGGGCACCCGGGCTCTGAAAAATGGTGTTTCCAGTTGCCAGCCTGATTGCCCCTAACCAATAAAGATAGTCAAATTCAAATGAAAGACAAGCTGACTTTGTGAGTAATCAAATTTCCTAGCGTTGTAGAAAAGGGCTGCGGGAAAATAAAAAAAAATTACTTTAGCACATGTTGTTATTGAATAAGTTAAGTTCAAAGACTAGCTGACTGATTTGAAAGTTCGATAATTTCTATTAACCCATGAGAGATTTTACACTCCTACCTATGATGGCAGTTCAGATCTTTGTGCTGCAACGCCATGTTTTATGAAAATAGCCTCAGTACTTTTTTGATGCATCACTTCCATAACAAGTCTTATGGGTGCCAAATATTGGGTTGTAGTGCATTTTACTCCATGGAAATTGGAAACCTCCCCTAGTGACCTCTGTTATGTCCTCTCATTTCAATTGCTATGATATATGAGTCAATCCAATCAAAATGTACACAACCCACATATTAATAGATATATGAATAGAGTCTAAAGGTCCCCACACATGTAACACCTGTCATCACGCTGCTCTCCATCGCTCAGAGTATCGGCGGGCACCCTTTACGGAGATTAACGGACATGTCCGTTCTCTGGCCGACCTAGCTTTGGGCGACAGGGATTTATCGCCCCATGTCTATAGCCCATGGATTGTTATGTGTGTGGGGACCCTCAGTTTACCAAATATGTGCTCATGTACAACAGAACCCTATTTCCAGACATCCCGTTACCTTTAAATGCAAAGTAATAAATATACTCCACTAAAAAAGGGGAATGCATAAAATACAAAAATAATCACTTCAGTATTCAATTAACTGTTAACTGCAGTTAGCACTGAATAGCATCAAAGCCATGTTCTGCGATTAAACTTCCTTTTTATGCCAGATTGTATTTATACCAACTAATACGTTGGACTCTACCTGGTTTGCAGATAGAAGCAAGCAAAAATGCACTGGGTGTTCGCTCTTGACCAATAGGAATGGCAAATTCTGCAACAAAAATTTTCTCCTGCAACAGAACTCATGGAGAAGCAGATGGTCAATGTAAAAATGACAGGGTTTCTCATGCATTTCTTCTGGGGTTCTTATGAGGTTAAGCCTCCAAAGAGATTGTTTAGGAGAGAAGTGGGAAAAGAGGAAAAAGAAAGAGGGTCAATTCTGCAAACAACAAGCTGGTGGGAGCCCCAAAATGTGGTCAAAGTGATGTGACCACATTTCGGTTGCTGGGACGTGAGCAATATGCTTGCATGTCCACAACTGTGATGATAGAGCTGCCTTTAATGTAAGTCAGTATCAATAGCTTTTCTTGATTGGTTTGTATCGGATTATAATGTACACAGACCTATAGCTTCATAACTAGAATAGAATCCCATTTAAGGAATCAGCTACCATTGTAGAACCATGGGATGGACAGTCGATAATTAAACTGCACAAGATGGTCCACCTCACCTCCCACCTCACTGAGGGGCCCCCGATGGTCCCCGGTGCCCCTCATGCAGATTCAGCCCAATATGGCTGCATTGACATCTGTACTGACGGGGGGTGGGTGTCTGAGTGAAGCACCACTAGCCCCCCTGCTGAACATTTTTTTCCACTAGCAGCCAAGGTCCCCCACCTTTTGTGTATGGCTATCTCAAGATGATCTCACAGTGCAGATGTACAGCTGTGGTGGATACAGGGACAAAAATAGTCACAGGATGGGCCCAGATGTTACTATTTTTGGGTATACTTAATGTTCACAGATCCAAGGTAACCAAATACTCGATGATACATAACACCGCCTCCTCCTACCTTTAATAACAGATAGTATTCTCAATAGACAGGAACTACATGCTCTGACACACCCTACATGTTTTCCTCTGCTACAAATCACATACGTGAAGATGAGGAGGGAATTCTTAATACATTTGACTGATAACAGAAAACAAAGACACCCCAATGTCATCCACAATGTCATCATGTCATTGTTTAATGACAATCTTTTTTAATCTATTGACTTCAATGTTAGGTGTATTCACCTTTACATTGTTTTTTGTCTTGCACCAGTTAGAACATCTTCATTTGACACTTTTCAATTGAACAATGCAGTCAGTCTGCTTTTCTATTTTCACCATTGGGTGTGCTGAGAGATAATCACCTTCTCTGGTATGTATAGGGTTATTCACATCTACAACAAGGAAGGCTTTGGTTACACTATTGTAGTGAGGGAGGGCGACAGCATCGGGTTTCACTGAAAAATTGTGGAATCCTACATGGTATTTCACATGCAGGACACCTTCATCTGAGGAGGACACCAAACCAAGGTAAGGAGAGCAACCAATGACAAAGAGGCTACTTAGGGTAACTAGCAGCATCCTAAATGCTTCACCCTTATCACCCTTATCCAAATATGATATGTGGTCTATTGATTACAATTGTATTTATAAAGCAGTAGCTTGACATCAGTATTGACTTTTTATGTAGCCTTTCTTTTTTATTAATTTTTTGCCTTAATTATATAACAATTAGACAGATGTAGGAGGTAATATTCTTTCTTTTGGCAAATTACCAATATAACTTTTGGGGTTTCAGCATTTAATCTGCAGTTTTTTTTACTTAATAAATGCTTCACTATACAGGAATTATTGTGACTTTGCCCAATGCCTTGGTGTTAGAACTAAGGCTTTTTTACTATATCATTAGCAATTCAAACAATTAACATTTAGGAGCAGAAATTGCTTTCATTATGCAACTGCAAACATTTGGAAACAGACACATATTTACATCCAGGTATTAATCAGCTATGTTAAATGTAACAAATTGACTAAGTAATAACTTTTATTGCATCTTGCATCAGTTATGTATATACTGTGTTTACAGAATTGCAAATATAACTTTCCTAATTGCATTTTAATGCATTGAAACAGCATTGGGACAGATTCTAAAGAATATATTAATTAAACTATCATTTGTACTGCAGTAAATTCTTTTATATTTCCTATTGAGTCAAAGGAAGAAAAAGATAAGGTACATGATGTGTCTGTCCTTGGCTATTGTCAAATTACAGAACTGGAACAGTATGAGGTTTTTGTTACGTGATATGTAAGATTACAATGTTACATAGAAGGAAGAGAAGTTTTAGGTTCACATGAGCAGTCTGGAGCCACCCATTTCTGTTTCCAATGGACTGTGATCTGTATGTCATCTTCACCAACTGAATCAAATATGTAAATGTGTTTTCTTTGTGATCAATGTAAAGCTTGTTTAGTATTCTACTCTAAAACACCATGATTGGTTGGTCATGGTTCCCTCACATTATTCTACACAGTGGGGCTTTCACCCACTTACCTACTTACCACACTTTGTTTTTAATATTGGTTTTATTTGATCACTTTGGTTTTATTTCTATGCTTTGTTCACATTCCACCAATCCACTCTACATATTCATTTGTTACTCTGTATTTGTTTCTTCATACATATCTTCTTACTATTGTATCCTATCTCACTGGCTATCATTGTTCTCTCTCTTACTGTCTATTTGATTGTTTTCATCTTCAGTCATCTTGACTAACTGAATCAAATACGTAAATGTCTTTAGGCCCCCATACACGGGTCGGATTCGCACCGGATTCCGGCACGATCGATTCCGGGCGCGTGCACGCGAAACGATCGGGCCGGAATCCCGTGCAGCCCACCTTGTCCGTCCGATCGGGTCCGACTGATCGGGGGCTCAGAATCGGATCCGCCAGAGAACCAACATGTTGGTCTTTCGGGTCCGATTCTGCCCAGATCAGCGGGAGTTGCATTCCGGGAGGTGATCAATCGGACACGGATCCGGCAGGACAAGGTGGTATGCAGCGATCGGATTCCTTAATTGGCCAATCGATCACACCTGAGGATCCCAGGGGAATCGCCGGAATCGATCGGATGGTGAATCGATCAGCCAGGGAATCCGTGCCGTGTATGGCTAGCTTTTTCTTTGTGATCATTGTAAAGCTAGTATAGTATTCTACTCTAAAACACTACGATTGGTTGATCAGGCAAAGCTAACCAACCTATGGGGTGGCCCTGGCACTTTTAAGGCAAAAAAGTCTAGAAAATATGTTAAAATAAAAATACATAGGTTTATTAGGAAACATAAAACAATAGATACCATCAGCATGTTTGGTCACGACAAGCAATTAGATTAAAGGAAAGAAGAAAATCATGGTCTTTGACACTGACAAGCAAAGTAATAGACACTGGTTGCCTCTAAAAAAATGAAGGGTCAAATAATACAAACAACTCTCAATGAGTTTTGCCCTTTTGAGTAGGCCTTCATCAGGAGATAAGGTCCACTTTCAATCGATCAGAAGAAGAGGCACAAAGTGTGTCAATGTTAGTCACCCTGAAGTAAAAATAGCCATAGTTATTTCACTGAACTACATGAGGCCGCCCCATCTTTCCTTTCCAGTTGTGTTTTTTTTCCCATGAGTTCACACTAGTTCCTCACATTATTCCACACAGTGAGGCTTGTTACATTCACTCCTAAACTTGTATTGGAAGCACAGCACATCCACTGCCCAATTTCTAAATTGGTTACAAACACTCCATCCATCTGCTATAGGTCTGGCCTAAAGTCATTTCTTCAATATAATAAATGGAGTTTTGAGACAATACATACTTGGTATATATACATATGTTAAAAGAAGCCTATGTTTAAGTTTCCCCTCTCCCGCAGCCTCAGTCATAAATCAATGATATGCAGAGCCAATCCACACTGGGGTGACACCATTTCACTACTAGAGGAGGGGTGACACCAAACCAGTGACAGTTTTTTTTTTGGGTGCACATAGCTTAAGTACAGCTAAGGGACTCCCATTTCAGAACCACAGCTGCAATATCAGTGTAAAGGTTCTTGCAGGGCTTTTGGCTTGAACCCCCCACAGAAATGGTACTGATAAGGGGTTACACTGTTGTGTGCCTGTCTATGGCTGCTTCACCATGCAGATGTTCCCTACTATCCAGAAGCAGTATTAAGTACATTAGGTACATGATGTATCTGTCCTTGACTGTTAGATTTTTGTTACGTGATATGTAAGATAACAATGTTACATAGAAGGATGAGAAGTTTTAGGTTCACATGAGCAGTCTGGAGCCACCCATTTCAGTGATCTGGATTGCTCGAGTTGCCTTTTGAGATAGAATAGAAGGAGTTAGGGGGTTGCTGACAGCTGTCCAACCAGCCCAGAACATAGAGTCTAGAAAATATGTTTGTTTTTATTTTGTTTTTATTTGATCACTTTAGTATTATTTCTTTACTTTGTTAACATTCTACACCTAGGTCACACTTTCTTTTCCCTGTCTCCCACATGCTAAACACACATTAGATCTTGGGGGTTCCACCTATCCACTCTTCATATTCATTTGTTCCTCTGTATCTGTTTCTTCATACATATATCTTCTTACTATTATTCGGTAGTATCCTATCTCATAGAAGAAAGTCAGAAACACATATAGATATATGTATGTGTGTTTCTGACTTTCTTCTATGTTGTTTAAAACCTCACTAAGGTGAGGTGGGGGGATGGTGCTTCCTTCTGTTTGATTTTTTACCTTAAATGTACTACCAACCACCACTCCTATCTAAATAGTATCCTATCTCACTGGCTATCATTGTTCCTTTGTAACTGTAAGTCGTCAAATAAGCTTTTTCCCCCCTAGTAATTTTTATTACTCCTGTTATGAAACAGGAGTAATAAAAATTACTAGGGGGGAAAAAGCTTATTTGACGACTTACAGTGGTATTAGCTGGGGGGCAGTAATATTTGAGGGCTGATTGTTGGTTGGTTGGATGGTCATGAGACAGCTCAAAATTGATGATCTGATTGATGAACTGTCAGTGACCAGTCCGGGAGTTTCCCTCTAAAGCTGTCATAGGTAAACTATAGCCCAGAGGCCATATCTGGCATTTTTAGCTTTTTACCCTGATCCACCTTGCCCTCCCCTATAGGAGCGCAGCAGAGGTCTGATTAGAAAAGCTTTAAGAGCAGTGAACATAGCCTGGGTGACAGTGGGAGACATAAGGGTGGTTGCTCCAAGCAAACAACAGCATAAAAGAGCAGAGAGGAACAATACTCTCCAATACCACTGTATTTTTTACTGTTTTGAAGACAAATGGATTTAAGGAACGCCATAATTAAAGTTCTTTTACACTATACATGCTGCAGTGCCATTATGTCACCCATAAGAAAGTGTTGTTACATTCACTCCTAAACTTGTATTGGAAGCACTGACACAGCACATACACTACCCAATTTCTAAATTGGTTACAAATACTCCATCCATTTGCTATAGGTCTGGCCTAAAGTCATTTCTTCAATATAATGAATAGAGTTTTGAGACAATACATACTTGGTATATATACATATTTTAAAAGAAGCCTATGTTTAAGTATCCCCTCTCCTGCAGCCTCAGTCATAAATCAATGATATGCAGAGCTAATCCACACTGGGGTGACACCATTTCATTACTAGAGGAGAGGTGACACCAAACTTTCCAACGTAACTTTTTTTGGTGCACATAGCTTAAGTACAGCAAAGGGACTCCCATTTCAGAACCACAGCTGCAATGTCAGTGTAAAGGTTCTTGCAGGGGTTTTGGCTTCAATCCCCCACAGAGATGGTACTGATAACGGGTTACACTGTTGTGTGCCTGTCTATGGCTGCTTCACCATGCAGATGTTCCCTACTATCCAGAAGCAGTATTATGGTGAGCAGGGCTAGGGAATCTTCTCACTGATTCTCCATATGCCATAGATAGGGGAATGGTCAAGACTTTAGACATCTGGGAGCATACCTAGGGGCAGTTTTTTATCTGTGTTATATCAGTGAACAGCTAATACTTTTTATTAATAATGGCAAGTATGTGTGAATGAGGAGATCTGTTCCATTATATCATTTATTTCCATTTCATGTTAATGGTTCAAAGAATGTCAGTCTAAACAATTATCCCAAGGCACATTTTATTATTATTATTATGATTATCTCGTAGAGTGTTGAGATATTATGCAGTGCTTTAGGCCTTGTTTCCATTGATGCATTTCTTCGCGTTTCTGTGCTTTTGTAACCTCGCGTCCGCAAACGCGAACAACCACATCCATTGGAAACTTCAATGTAGTTTCCACTGGAGCGGTTGTGCGCATGCGGTTTAGGACGCGGTTGTGAATGCTAGCTGCAGCGTTTTGAAACGCATCCGCTTCCCAACCGCATCCGCATCCCAAAAACGCATCCATAGGAAACCATTGGATGCGTTTCAAAATGTGCGAAATGGCATAGCAGACGCAGATTCGGATTCAGGGCACGTTTGGAAAAAAATCGCGTTGCGTAAACGCGCAAAAATTCGCGAAAACTATGCCATGCGTGCTCGCGGTTTCAGCTGCGTGGTTACAACCGCACAGGAATGCATCAATGGAAGCAAGGCCTTACAGAGTATATATAGTAATGTCACTTAATTGTCTCTCAGGGGAGCTCACAATCTAATGTCCCTACTATAGTCAAGTATATGCAACTTACACAGTCTAAGGCTATGTCTCCACATCGGTCGGGACCCCCTACACTAAGTGAAGTGCTTGGTGGGGGGTTCCGATGGAGTACATACACATTACCTGCTTGGCGGATGCTGTGTTCTCATAGCGCTGAGCCGTTCCACCGATGCAGGGGTTAACCTAGTGTATGTGATCCGTTGGAACCCCCACCAAGCATTGTGCTTAACATAGGGGTCCCGACGGATCAAACAACGCTGTGGAGACCCCCTAAGTTATATGTACAGTTGTGTTCAGAATTATTCAACTCCCACTGAAAATGAGTGTTTTGGCCATTTTGACATTGATTTTGATCATTTCAGTCATCTTGTTTACAAGTCAGACAAATATAACATTAATAATGAAATAACCACAAATGTCTTTTCTGTGCTCACATCATTATCAGTTTTATTCAACCCCCAAGTGACATTCATTCTTAGTACTTAGTACAACATCCTTTTCCAGTTATAACAGCTTTTAAACATGAAGCATAGCTTGACAAGTGTCTTGCAGCGAGAATCTACGTGTATCTTATTCTCCATGGGCAAAAGCCTCCAGTTCAGTCACATTCTTAGGCTTGCGCACTGCAACTGCTTTCTTCAAGTCCCACCAGAGGTTCTCAATCGGATTTAAGTCTGAGGACTGCGATGGCCTCTCCAAAATGTTCCAGCCTTTAATCTGCAACCATGTTCTAGTGGACTTGGAGGTATGCTTGGGATCATTGTCCTGTTGAAAGGTCCAACGTCTCCCAAGCCTCAGGTTTGTGACAGACTCCAATATCTCGTGGTACTGAAGAAAATTCATGGTACCTTGCACACGCTGAAGCTTCCCTGTACCTGCAGAAGCAAAACAGCCCCAAAGCATGATTGACCCCCGCCATGCTTCACAGTAGGCAAGGTGTTCTTTTCTTCATAGGCCTTTCTCTTCCTCCTTCAAACATAGCGATCCATGGGCCCAAACAGCTCAAATTTTGTTTCATCATAGAACACTATCCCAAAACTTTTTTTGTTTTATCACAGAACACTATCCCAAAACTTTTGTGGTTTGTCCACATGACTTTTGGCATACTGCAGTCGACTCTTCTTGTTCTTTGGAGACAGCAAGAGGGTGCGCCTGGGAGTTCTGACATGGAGGTCTTCATTACGCAGTGTGCCCCTTATTGTCTGAGCTGAAACTTCAGTACCCGCGTCACACTGGGGCGCTTCTCCACTTTGTGCTTCAGGTAGCGCACAGCAGTCGAAGTCAGCATCTTCTTTCTGTCATGACCAGCTAGTGTTACAACAGTGCCCTTTTCCTTGAATTTGCGAATGATGCTTCCTCTATAGTGTCTCTTGGTATGTTTAACATCTTTGCAATCTTCTTATAGCCTTTGCCCTACCTGTGAAGAGAAATCACCTCTTCTCGTGTCTTCCTGGACCATTCTCTTGATGGTGATGTTTGTAAACACACCAGTAAATGTCTAGAAGGAGCTGAGTATCACAGTCATTTTAAATCTGCCTAATTGTTGCTTATTATGCTTGATTGCTGCTTGTTGACATCCACAGGTGTTTTCAATACCTGATCAAAAACACTTAAATGAACCTCTGTGCTTAAGCATGGTAGTCTTTGAAGGGTTGAATAATTGTGTCAATGAAGAAATCACAAAACAAAATTTCATACTGTATTACAAAAACAATTGATGCCATTTTAGTTGCATTTGGTTCTTTAAAAAGTCATTGTAAGATTTCATTCTGAACATAATTACAAATGTACACTGAATTCCCTAAAACCCTTTACAGTATTGGGGATTGAATAATTTTGAACACAACTCTAACATAGGAGGTTCTTTGGGGGAGACCAATTAACAATCAGCATGTTTTTGGAGTGTGGAAGGAAACCAGAGCACCCAGAGGAAAACCACACAGACATGGCGAGGACATGCAAACCGCTTGCAGATAGTGCCCAGACCAAGCTTTGAACCTAGAACACTAGCTCTGCATGGCCAAAGTACTTACCCCATTAGCTACCAAATCAGGCTCACTCTGCAAAAAATGTGAATACTCCTGGCATAAGTGTATACAGAAACAGTAATACACATAAACATAGTCAAGCAAAGATAAAAGACAAAACATACACAACCACAGTGCTCCCAGGCAGCGACGTGGGTATCCAGAAAAGGATCCAAGCTTCCTGTAAACAGAAAAAGGGAAGGACCTGGCTCTGGAGTATTACACGACCATATCTTTTGGTAATTAAAAAGGGTATTTAGATTTTTCAATTCCTTTGGGTCCTTAGAAAGGATGGGAGGAGAAAACTTTAATATGTCTCTTAGAAAAGCTTTAACGTATCGTATTTGTATAATACACTTGGGTGTACCTGCTTGTTAATACGCTACCTGATCCATGGTGATCACCTATATCAAAAGGGAAGGCGAGCATTCAGCTGGCTTAGTTTAAATTTTACCTTTATTCTTTTGTGTGTATGTTAGCTGCATTGATCAGCTGTTCAAGCAAAAATTAACATTAGTGAGGGATCACCTCCAGCAAGGTTTCTAGTGTATGCAACATGTACAACAATATACTTGAATTATTGGCCCTCTTTTGGTCTTTCAAATGAAGGTGTAGGAGATCCGGAAAGGATGGCAGTTTTGATTATTTTATTTTGCCCTGATGTATATTTTTAAAGACAAATATTTGCCAGGCTATTCTTTTTAACAAACATCCTACCTATAAATATTCATATTCATGCTTTATTGTATTCACCTGGAATGGCCTCCCATATGGAAAAAGCTCAAGACTGCTGCTGCCACTTAATTGGTGTCTGCAGACTTGAACTATATTTTAACTGACATTCGAAATCTTCCTAGTGGCTTCAGGCTTTCTTTCCATGGTACATAAATAGTAAAGTATTTTTTTTATTTTCTTTGTTGTATGAGCTCCAGTACTCTTTCAAAAGTCATAAAAGCTAACCTTGATATGTATTGCAAAATATAGTATTATTGTTGGCCATTTTTGGCCCATGTGCCCGAGTATGACACCCACAAACTTTACAAATGGCCTGGTGACCCCCTGTCTTGGTCCCACTTCTGTACCACTTGCCATCCCCCAGACCCATCCTGTTACCCCTCTTCCCAGCTTTGACTACAAGTTGCACTCACTGCCCCACCGACCTCCCACTCAGGAAGTAGACAACTTTTACAAGGAGTACTGGAGCGCACATTTGAGCAGCCGGGACTCATACTTTTCTACCCTTAGAAAGGTATTGTTTTTCTTGAAATTTCCAATAAGTTTAATGTGTCACATGACCCTCTTCCTATTGAAAAAACTAAAGTTGGATTCAAAATGGCCGCCATGGTCACCACCCACCTTGAAAAGTTTCCTCCTTCACATATACTAATTTGCCACAAACAGGAAGTTAATATCACCAACCATTCACATTTTATTAAGGTGTATCCATAGAAATGGCCCACCCTGTAGTATATGTGCTACTGTTATCATATTTACAATTTAGCAATAGAGTCGCTATATTTTACACTATATTAGGGTTAAATTGCTGGAATTCCAACAATTTTAAAACTATTTAGTAAAGGAAATTGTATGAGCTTTGAGATATCAATCCCCCTAGAATACATAATGTCTCCACATAGTTGTCAAATTCCATGTGACAAATAGATTTGAGAGGTTTTCGAGGTTAATGATAAAATATAAGTAAAGTGCTCTGGATTGAGATTGGATTGTAATACCAATCATACATAGGCAGGAAAAGGCCTTAATTAGCTGATTCAGTGGGGGGGGGGGGGGGGGGGTACATGTCTATCATCCCAGTAAACAATCTTTTGTTTACATGATTGTAAAATATTGAACAGCGTGTGGCCAACAATTCCCATTAGCTCTGTGGACTTTGGTTGCCCCACATGGTGTGTTTTGACAGCCCGTTTATTTGAATAAGCTCCCCAATGCACCCTATTTATTTTAGACAATATCACTGAATTCTTCACTTTTAACGGTTCAGATCACAGAGGGATGTTGACGCATCGCATTATATTTATACAGAGCCTTGCAGTACTAAGTTGGCACACATAGCACAACAATACATCTTGAGTTACATAAGTTGCCCCAACTCATGCACCGAGAAGAATATTGCAGTAAGAAGTACAAAGATGCATGTGTTACCCCACACCCCAAGATAGAATAGATCCTTTTTCTAAACCGGCCATACATGGGTTGTTTTTTTTTCTGTTTGATTACATTCAAAAAACAAAAACTATTGTTTAAGATAATCATCAGGGAAAATATTATTTTGCTCAATTGGTTAAAAGAGAAGGTAGGCATAGACTATTAGATAGGCATCACTCACTTTGTGTGGTATTTGGCTGATATTTTATTGATATTAAAATTGCACAAGTCCATCAAATTAAAGATGTATTGAGGAAATGTTGATTTGTGCATGCCTTACTTCATTCTATATATTACAATGGGCATTTAAAGCATAAGTTTTCCCTTATAAGGTAAAAGTTACAGGAAGTAACTTTACAGTGACCATCATTGGGAAGTTTAATGTCACCTTCATACTTCCTGTTTGCTAGCTGGCTAACTTCCCACCCCACACATCATCTGTACAAGCAGATGGGAACATAAGACTTTCAAGACTCCAATTTAAAAAATCTGGGAAATCAATTTTTAAATCAGGTCTTGGCAGGGAAAGTCACTTGGTTGACAGGTAAATGGTAACAATGGATTGGGGCTAATTAAATCATTTCTATAGGTGGAAAGATGTTTGATTTGACCACCAAGCTAAACACTGTCATGTGCTTGTCTCTTTGAGCTGGAAGGTATTGCCCTGAAACACAGCAAAATCTACACCAGCAACAGAGCCCCATCATCGTTACACTTTGACTTATTTTAATTTGTACATACAGGATCATTGACATACATAATGGAGGTTTTGGCCACAGAAAACCATGTATATGACAGGGACTTTGACGCAAGAAAATACCTCGATATGTTTTATGGAGTAGACCCTAAAACCCAGGAGATCGATAAAGAGTCCATTTTCCTGCTCACATTTCTGAAAAACGTATTTTCATCAGGTATGTAATACTGTTCTTAAATGTGTTGAAGTATTGTTCCCTGATGCTCACTTAGGTCAATGTGGAAATAAAGGCATTATTTAATTTGAATAGTCCATTTGAATTAACTATCTTTACCTTATAAATACCATATACCGTATTTTTCGGACTATAAGATGCACCTGACCATAAGACGCACCGAGTTTTTAGAGCCAGAAATGAGAAAAAATTATTTCATTTGTTTAAATGAATGTGAAAAAATCTCATGCAGTACCCCTTTTCAGCCACAAAAAATTGTGTCACTAAAGAGCATACTTCAGCGTCTTTTCTTCCTCACACAGAGCACAGAGAGGGGAGGGAGGGGGAGCACAGGGGAATCTGCACTTTGGTCTCTCTGTCCCTTCTCTGCTATGGCTGTGTGAGGAAGCTGCCTGCCAGTGCAGCTTTCTCCACACACTCTGCATTGACTATATCTGCGGTGCTCTGCAAATATAGCCAATAGAGATCACACAGCTGAAACAGGCTCCTGTGTGCCGATGGAGATCACACAGCTGATCTCCTCTCTATCACACAGCTGATCTCTCCTATATGCCGGAAGAGATGTCGGGGAGCCAAGTTGCGATTACCAGCGGCTGGATTGCTGCGGGTGGTCGCACATTCGGACCATAAGACGCAGACACTTTTCCCCTCAATTTTGGGGGTGAAAAGTGTGTCTTATGGTCCGAAAAATACGGTAAACTTGAGTATAAGCCGACTCAAATATAAGCCAAGGGACCCAATTTTTTTAAAACATCTGAAAAAACTGAATGACTTGAGTATAAGCCTAGGGTGGGAAATGCAGCAACTAAGGCTCAGAAACAGACAAAGAACAACCAGCAATTTAAATGAAAATAGGGCTTTTAAGGCACAAATGTATGGATAAGAAAAACTGTTTTTATTGTGAATTCCAAGATTTAACCAACATTTTTGTCTTTAAAAATGCATTCATAAAACCATACAAAAAATGCACACGGTATGACCGATTTGAGCAAAAAAAGTCAGTTGTTTATCCTTTCGACGCATTTCGCCCTGGAGGGGATTGCTCAGGGAAAGTTCTCAACAAACAGACATGTACTATAACAACATGCTCAAATTGGTGATAACATGTGCATTTTGTATGGTTTTATGAATGTATTTTAATGTTATTTTGAATGAAAAGAAATGTTGGTCAGATTTTGAAATTCAGAATAAAGACCCGTTGTTTATCCATATACATGAGTGCCTTTAAAGCCTTATTTTGGTTTAAATAAATATATTCAAGATGTCTACTAGACCAATGTATTGACACGTGTTGGTAAGTTACAGGCCTACAACTTCTTATAAGTCTATGATGCGCTTTTGGTACAGAAATCTGGACCTCAGCAGAGCGCTAGGGAGGTAAAAAACTTGACTTTGAAATTTTTTTATGCAAAAACTACATGTGCTAGAGCACTTTACAAAGCCCATGATATCATCACAATTTGCTGGAGATGTAGAGAAGGGTTGTAGGCAGATTTTTTTAAGTGCTTAACTTTATGACCCTTATGAATAAACTAAATCAAACATTATGACCTGACATTGAACCTAATTTATGCAAATTACGCATTATTTATGCATTTACATTACTTACACATTATGTTGTCCTTCACTGGGTGTACAGGGAGTAATATAAGGCAATTCTGTAGCATAGTGTATCTCCGCCCTGTTTAGTCTTTTAATCTTTGTCACCTTGGTGCCAAAACACTGTGGCTCCCCTCCACCATCTCCAATAAGAGGAGATAATGCCTGGAGGATGATTTTTATGGTCTCCTTATAGAGGCCATAGTTGGCCCATGTATCCAATAGCAAGTTTTTTTCTGTTTGTTATAAATGTTTATATTTTTTAACCTCCCTGGCAGTAGGTTTACTTGTATTAAAGCAGTACAGAAAATGTACCTCCCAGGCTTCAAGGGATTTGGACCAGGTGGCCCATACAGTTTTTTTTGTCTGGCCCCTCTTTCAAATTTAAAAAAACATTGTGGCCAACCACTCTGTCTGTCACTCAGGTTGGCTTGCTACTGCATGCCTAGCTAAAAAGTAAGGCTATGTTCCCACTTAATCGCCTAAGTGGGAACAAAGCCTAAAGCCCCCCATACACGTTCTGATTATTCTCCCGGCCGATTTTTCGTCCCATCGTGTCACCCGATTTTCACCTAAAATGTAATGGTCGGTCGGTCGGCTGGCACGAAAAATCGAAATGCGAATTATCACCGATCAATCGGCCCGACACTATTTATTAACAGCAGATCGACCAAAATTTACTGACAGGTACAAAATTCCGCATCCGATTAATCTCCCGACCACTTTGGTCGGTCGGGCAAAATTCGTACGAAAAATCTGAACGTGTATGGGGGGCTTTACAGGGACTTTAAGGTGTGTTTTAATGTTCTGGCTTATAGTTTAGATCTGCAAATTATGTTGCTGGGCAGAATCAAAAATAGCTTGTAAAAAAAAGATTTTGTGACTTTGTGTAAAAGTAGGTCAGTCTGAATAATTTGGTCAATTACTAAAACCTGATCCCCTTGCACTTTTTTGTTTAGCCTGCTTAAAAGATCAAATTTTTAAATAGCTAGAATATTCCAAGACAGAGCCAAGAAAGGTTATTCCCTCACTGAATGTTTTGTGATTTAATTTTACTTTAAATATGAGCCAACACACCGTTAGCATTATTAACATATTTTTTCTTTTAATAATTTTTTTTACATTTATGAGCAGAGAATCCCCCCAAACAAATATGAAACTAAATAGGGAACTCCCCCTACCCTTACCACTCTTAAGCCCCCATACAACTTACAACCTTACCATACAATTTCTGTACAATCCACTTTTGTTCTACCAAAACCATGTGATATGAGAATCTTTCTTAACCTTCCATAGACAGGGAGGCCACTATACTACATTGTTGTCAGATCTAATGGAATGATCGAAAGGTGCTTAAGTGCCGCTTCCAAAGATTCTTATCGAGAATTTTTATTGCAAATATAGTAACTTCGAGAATTTGCAAAAAAAAGTGCTATATATTCGTAATATTCAAGATTTTTAGACATTTGTACATAACTACAATGCATTGCTTTTGCAATATGCCCATGTACAAGTGCTGATTTGTGCAATTAAGGTACCGTATATGCCGGTGTATAAGACGACTTTTCAGTACCTTAAAATCCTCCCCAAAGTTAGGGGTCGTCTTATACG
>CM070038.1:79551368-79579176 GCA_036250615.1 Ptychadena robeensis
TCAAGGGTGCTGTTACTGCAACTCACAGTTCAGAGAACAAAAACACAATAATTAACATTTTATGTTATATACATCCTCAGGTCAGCTTTCACTTTAACATTTTGCATTTCATTTGCAGAAAGTAATTTAAAGGTACATTTTATTTTGCTTATGTTTTGCATACCTGATTACCTCCTCAACAAGATACATAAATGAATTAAAACAAAAATGTATTTTTTATTAAACTTATATATACAGTATCTAGGTTGCTGTGTCATGCAGGCAGATCCTGGCTGGTGGGAGAGCAGGGAGCTTTATTTAACACCCACATGTAATGATGTGTCTACTTGTGTTGATAGCAAATATTCTAATCACAAATTTTTTTGGGTGAATATCGGCTCTTTGAGAATTCGCAAGATCTTCAATATAGTGCTATATATTTGGGAATATTTCAGATGTTTTACATCAGTACCTATAACTACCCTGCATTGTGTTCGCTATATGCGCATGTACAAGTGCTGACTTGCACAATGAAGTTAATAATGGCTGGAGATCACAAATTCTTCAAATTACTAATTTATTGTGAATATTAGGCCACAATTGTGTGATATTTTGTAAATACAAATATTGCATATGCTGCGCATCACTAGTGTCTACATGATTGACACAACTTAAATCCAAGAAATGAAAGTAAAAGCTATAGTAAGGCTGGGAGGTGAAAGGCTTGAAGATGCTCTCATACATGTATCATCTGTAAAGCATACACCTTAAGATCGATCCATACAATTTCCATTAGATCTACCAACAACTGTTTAGTATAGTGGCCTCCCTGATAGAAAACATAGTGATTGGAAGGATTAGAAAGGTCCTCATATTACATGGTTTTGGTAGAAGAAAATTTGATTGTACAGAAATTGTATGGAAAGATTGTAAGGTGTATGGTGGCCTTAAGTCAAAATGTTTGTCTGGAGTTTAGCTTTACTGTGTCAACATCTTTTGGGCCTCTCCATTTTAGAATCCAAACTTTAAAAAAAAATGCTCAGGTTTGGCCACTTATATGGGAGAGGCATGGGCAGCACAGTGAAATAGTGGGATTTTATTACCAGTAGAAAACACGGTGTCATTACTAGAGATGGACGAACTGTCCATTAACAGTTATCAGCAAAAAACGGACTTCAGCCTCAGCACTACTGGTGTGAAATGGCCCTAAAAGTACATTTCTGTCATCAGTGGAAGAATAAATTTGTTGCGCGTCAGTGGTAGGTAAAGATGACCATAGTCTATTTAAGGTGAGAAGAAACAATGACATTGTCAGTAGTTAGTGGGTAGAGACAGTATCCAGAGTGGTGGTTGGTGGGAGAATACAATGGCAAACATTGGAGGTAAATAGAAAGAAAACTCTGATGTTGGTTGTAAGCCGGCCATAGACACAGCGATTCCCAGCAGACATTTAAACGACCATCTATTCCTGCATAAAGCCGGCCATAGACATCGGCTATAGAACGGACAGGAATCCCGTGTGTTCCACTAACACACGCGATTCCTGTCACACTAGCCAATTAACTTGGAGGGGGAGGAGACTCCTCCTCCAAGTTAATAGCCTGCAGTGCAGGACCAGAGGATCGTGCAGACAAAAAAACAGCAGGACGGATCTGTGTGCGATCCGACCTGCTGGCTTTTTTTCTACAGAACTCAAGGTGAGCTCCCTCATAGTTGCGGCCGACCAACCTTTATGTGCTCGGCGGGAGCGGGAGCCTGTGAAGTGCAAAAACACAATGAGGCTTTGAGGCCCTGAATGCCAGGATTTCTGTGTTTCCAGGCTGGCCAATTCCACTGCTGCGTTGCCATAGTCTGTGTATTGCTTGGAGCTGGGGTTATATGCCCCCTTTCCTGTCTCCAAGAAGGAAAAAAAATGAGGCTTTCTGCACTTCGGAACTGTCAACCGTAAACCAGGCGCCCAGAGTGTCAAAGGCCGCTCCCAAGAGTTCCCTGGCGTGGAATTTCTTGAGGACAAGATACAATTGTTTTGCATGCTTTGCAATCACAGTTTCAAGCGAGACACTAGTGTTCTAAACCTTAGCACCACCTGCATGACCTGTTGTATGCAAAGATGCAAATGTGTGTACTTCTTCGAGCTGGGGTTATATGTCCCCTTTACTGTCTCCAAGAGGTAACCAAAAATAGAGGCTTTGAGGCCCAGAATGCCAGGATTTCAGTGTTTCCAGGCTGGTCTATTCCACTCTACTATGGTCAGTGTTTTCATTAACAGTGGTGTAGTGGCAACTAGGCCACAAATGTGTCTACTTCTTGGAGCTGGGGTATAGGCCCCCTTTACTGTCTCCAAGAGGGAATAAAAATAAGCCTTTGAGGCCCTGAATGCCAGGATTTCTGTCTTTTCTGGCTGGCCAATTCCACTGCTGCGTAGCCATAGTCTGTGCACTGCTTGGAGCTGGGGTTTTATGCCCCTTTACTGTCTCCAAGTGGGAAAACACAATGAGCCTTAGAGGCCCTGAATGGCAGAATGTCTGTATTTTCTGGCTGGCCAATTCCCCTGCTGTGTTTTCATAGTCTGTGTAATGCTTGGAGCTGGAGTTTTATGCCCCCTTTACTGTCTTCAAGAGGGAAAACAAAATGAGGCTTTGGGCACTTTGCAGGAGGCCCTGAATGCCAGCATTTCTAAAGCCCCCCATACACCTTACAATCCATACCCAATCCATACACCCATACAATTTCTGTAAAATCAACTTTTTTTCTACCAAAACCATGTAATATGAGGACCTTTATACACCTTGCAATCACTATGTATTTTATCAGGGAGGACCCGTCACTACATAGTTGTTGGTAGATGTAAAGGAAATTGTATGGTGTGATCTAAATGTGTATGGGGGGCTTAATCCAGTTATTGGATGGGATGCAAAGACCCACATAATCGTTTCCAGATGACCAATGCTACTGAACTATGGTCTTCCCCATTGGTGGTGTAGTGGCAAGTATGCCACAAACTTCTTGGAGGTGGGGTTTTATGCCCCCTTTACTGTCTCCAAGAGTGCACTTGGGAGGAGGACCTGAATGCCAGCATTTCTAAATTGCTGCCATTTGAAATGCTGTCCTTCCGTGTCCCACACACTGTGTTATGGGTGTGTCATGTCTTTTGCGTCCTTCTCTGCCTGTGGTGTAGTGGCCATTTTTCCTGGTGGGTGAGAAATGAGATGTATTTCTGGTACCGACTATTGACCATGGGCTCCATTGCCCCCTCCTCCATACTGACCTTCTGCCACTCCAAAATGTTTTTTGCTTCAATGGGAATTTTATGACAATTTGTCTTGTCACTATTCAGGAGCCAATAAATTTAACAATATGATCAGTTTAATTGCTTAATTGCTATGGTGACACCATTGTTTGTAACATATCCCTTGAAATTCTCTTATAAAAAATGCATTCCACTTGATTTAATAAAGAAAACGGAAAGACTACAAATGTTCATGCAATTGTATATATGAAAACAGGACGAGTAGAACACTGTATATATGTTTGGTACTAAAGGTAAAACAGGAAATGTTGTGTCGTTCTGCCCTCTTGTGTTCTAATATGGAATTGTTTGTTAGACTTGTCTAAATGAATTTGCGAGGAAAATTGTTCCTGTATAGTTTATTTCCAATTTGAGCAGTTTATTGTTGTAAGATCACCAGCAATTAATTTCTATTCATGCATTTGGTACATAAATAAACAATACACCGTCCCCATGATGAAGCTTGGTGATGACACGTAGTGTATGAATTTCAGTCAGAACTGGGGATTTATTCAAGGTGGGAGAAATTCCAAATCCAAGCCACCTTTTGCCCCAAACTTTCAGGGGTCTAATAAAAAGCTGAAGATGAATTTCATCGTTCAACACAACAATGACCACAAGTACACATCCAAAGCAACAAAAAGATGGCCTCCTCAGAAGAAAATAAAGTCTTGGAATGGCTCAGCCAGAGATGCCATAATAAACTTAAAAGGTCCTTCAATAGCCTTTATATATTTATGCAACTCGTTGTTTGTAAGCTTTTTCAAATATTAATGGTAATGGGACACATTAAATATGAGAAACATATGTTAACTGATACAAACAAAATACAAAATGAGTCCCAAGAACATTTACAATACTAGGTTTATCTATCATGAGAGACATACTGAATGCATGGAGTCCAAGATTTTTCAATTCAATTTCTCATTAAGAATGATTGTCACACATTCATTGATCTTAGGACAGGACAGTTTAGATTTTACCAATTCCAAAAGAATTTACTAATTTTTGCCTAGATCTAGATATCGCTATATAGGCTGCCAAGGAGAAGAAGGAGAAGAAAATGGCCTTGTGCTTGGGAATATTATCAAGACACCTATCCAAGAGACCCTCCCCTGGACAGTTTTTAGAAGAAACTTTTTAAAATATGGACTTTCAAGAAAAAAAGTGCAAATCAGAAAGAAAAACTTTATTGAAGTAAACATATGGTGTGAAATCTACTATTTCAAAATAGTAAATGTGTTAATATAAGATGGAAGAGTAACTTACGTCGTGTTACTACATAATAAACAACAGAAACTCAGAAGAGGCTCAATACATGGCAATATTCATACATTTTACGTCAGGAACCTAAGTTGCATTATCCCAGATGCAAACAGCTGCTTATGGCCAGAAGCACATAAGGAAAGCCAATCTGGAGTTGTTATATATGGTGTTCAGTTTTCTAGATGTGTCTCCTACAATTATAAAAAAAATTATCTATCAAACTTTTCAGAAACCCATAATCAGTAGAAAGGGGATCTTTGCTCAAGCCACACTACACTGGGGCAGGATATATACCACCCAAATGGTATGGATGGGGCATAGATTAGGATGCTACAGTTTTAATCAGTGCCTAAACAGCCACTGAGAGCAGAAGGAGGTAGCTCCAGCTCTCACCCAAGATGTGGTCAATCCAGGAGCGGGGCTTGTTCCAGACCATAGGCCTCTACTCTGCTCCAGTGACACACAGCAACCCTCATAGGGTGCAGAAGACGGAATGGCCCAGAACATTCTGCAACAGACTTTAGAATTTATCACCTAGGGCCAGGGAGTGGCCAGAACCAGTAACTGGGCAGGTTAGAAAGTATACACACAAATTAGGTGGAGCTTTGGCTTGACCTCTGGTAACACCTAGGCAGGTGCTTGGCACATAACACATTTTGCATACATATTCACATAATAACAAGCATTAACCATGTCATGGCCAGACCTATTTATTAGTGTGTTTCCACTACACATGCACATAAGATTTGTACATGCACATATTGCAAACCCAATGCATGGTAGTACCGGGTACTGATGTAAAAAATCTTGAATATTCATAACTATGAAGCTATAAAACTTATTTCAAAATCTTTGTGAAAGTGGTGATATTCGCAATAAAAATTTGCAACTCAAATCATCGCCAACATTTTTGGGGGATAAAGAAAAAAGCTGTGGGAACTTTACAAAGAAATAAAGTTTTACTCTAGCCCATGTCATTTTGTATATAATTAAGTTCAAAGTCAAGTCCAAACTTCAAACAAACATTGTATCTCCTACAATTGATGATACCATGTATAGTAGCTTTGCAATTAACTCACAAAAAAGTATGAAAATTCCTCTAGCCACCATGGTGACATCTCTAGTCACTATTAACTTAAAAATAAAAAGTAAGAATTCAGTAAAATATCTACTAAATAAAGATGAGCGAGCACCAAAGTGTTTGGATGTTCGGTCCAAACACATCGCGATGTTCATGTGTTCTACCGAGCACCTGAGTACAATGTAAGTCAATGGGAGACAACTTGGCACCCCCTGCTCGGAAGAGAGTTCACAAAGTGACAGAAACACCACCCAAATCGACTGAAAACACGCCCAAACCACCAAAAATTCCTATTTCCAAAGATGACATCTATACAATGATGTATAGCTATAATGGTCTAGCTGTATAGACATGAAGTACTTATTTATTTATGGTAATTTCAATCTTGTTCTCCATACTTACAGAAAGATATTGTAATTTTCCGTTCTCCTGATAAAGCGGTTTGTTACCGCGAAACGGGTCGAGACCTCGACAAGATTTCTGTAAAGGGCACTGGCCCAACAAATTGTAAAGTAACGCCCCAATAGGGCAATACGTATAATACTGTTTTGTCTTTATGTTCAACTATTTTGTAAATAAATCTGTTCTAATACACTTGTTGCCATCATTGCTTATTGATACAGTGACCCAGGGTGCAATATTTGAGATTGGGGTGTTTTTCCCATCTCAAATGCTATTTTGATTTTGGGATGTTGGCACATACCTTAGGCAACACAGATGTTCCTCTATCTGTTTCTGTGTTTTTGGAGGCATGAATTATTGGTTAGTGTAGGATAGGCGGATAATGTTTTGGAATGGCTTATTTCATGTTATTTGAAAGATTTTTATTGCTCTATTTTTTTAGTTATTAATTAATTATTTTATTTTAACATAGATTTCATGTTGTGAGTTATGTGGGTTTACTAGTGGTTGGTTTTAAATTGGGATTCATCCTATAATAGCTGTTGGTGGTCTTCTGTTATGATTTTTATATTGTATTGGTTTGCTGTTACTGGGTTTAGTAAACTGCGTGGTTTTATGATTGACATTAGGTGCTATATATTGTTTTATAATTGTCGGATTCAATAAATGTTGCTGTTTTAGGAGGAGAAATATGTGTTTTTTGGGGGTTTGACAATTGTTTGATTTTTAAATGTGCTTATTGCCAGGGGTTAATGGATTTGGAACCACTAAGGGCTAAATATAACTCAATAGTCGTTCCAAGTTATTATCTGTAATTATTTATTTCATGATTAGATATGATATTTGGGGAGGGGGGTTATATTTATTAAATTATCATATGTGTGCATGGACATGTTTGTACATAGGTTGGACCAGGGGAGGGTTGGCAGCCTTAGCCTTAGGGGGCAAATCCAGTCAAGTGGCCCATTGCACCACCGAATCAGCTCACCATTAGGGATGGTCGAAAAATTTGCAGTGTGAATTTTTAAGTAGAAATTTCAACCTTTTCACTGAAAATTTGCAGTTGAATTTTGATGGGGTAATTTCGACTTTTCGCCGAAAAAGTCGAAAATCAGCCTGATATTTTGACTGAAATCGAAATTTCAACTTAAAAAAGAACTTTGCTTTTGATTTGCCGTGCCACTATTTCGCGTGCGAATATCGCCATTTTATTTAAAATTTTCACATGCGGGAGTGATTGGAAAATTCGCATTGGCGAAAATTTGCATGGTGCTATCTAACTTTGTCAGCTTATTGCAAAGCCCCTGAAAATAGTATCCTCACAGAAATTGCTGGAGTTGTAGAGAAGGGTTGGGGGGACATTGCTGGAGTTGTAGAGAAGGGTTGGGGAAACATTTGAAAACAATAAGTTTTGCTCTAACATGTCTGTTTGTGTATAAATTGGGTTTAAATCTCAGCTCTGATTGTAAAGCTCTGCTACTATGTACACTGACTCCTCTATTATAGCTCATACAGCAAATCCAAGTTTTCCACCTTATGTGAATTTTTGACCTTATGCGAATTTTAGGCTTTATGCAATTTTTTTTGTGTTTTATGCAAATTTTTTGGGGTTATGCGAATTTTCGACTTTAGAAATTTCGACTTGAGAAAAGTCAAAATTTCGCAGTCGAATCGAAATTCGATTGGGAAACTCGAAATTTTAATAGAATCGAATTTTATTCATTTCGACCATCTCTACTCACCATCCACACCCACCTTTTCCATTTCCTCAGCACCCAGCAGCCTCTCCCCAACAGCCCCCAGCAGCCTCTTCCCATCATCCCCCAGCAGCCTCTCCTCATCAGCCCCCAGCAGCCTCTCCCCAGCAGCCTCTCTCCATCACCCCCAGCAGCCTCAGCCTCTCTCCATCACCCCCCAGCAGCCCCCAGCAGCCCCCAGCCTCCTAGTCATTCATTCTCATCTCATACGCATGGTGAAGATGAACAGAAGCTGGTGCTGGGAGTGGGACGAAGAGGGGGGTGTACAGTAAGTTCTTCCCTCCTTCTGTTTCCGCTTCCTGACTTGAAGAAGTTCTGTGGGGCCGAGGTGTGGTGGTGATGGATTACAGTTGCGGCAGGCCTGCAATGAAGGATCTGAGCCAGGCCAACAGGCAGTGCCGGTAACAGCTGCTTGTCCAGCGCTCATTTAGGTGGCCTGGGTGCAGCCTGGGGGCCAAATGCCTCCCTGCCCCCCTTCCCAGCCCTCCCCTGGAGTGCACTACAGGGGAGTCTACAACCAGTAGACCAATGCTGGTCTACAACAAGTGAAATGTGTGGGGTGCAGACCTGAGCATAGACACGAGCACGGCAAGGTGCTCGTCTGAGTAGCGCGGAGCCCTAAGCATAGCAATGTTCGAGCCGAACATGTATTCGGCCGAGCATGCTAGCTCATCACTACTAATAAAACAAAGCCAAACTAAGTGGTTGAGTTTCTGCTGTTCCTAAAAGTTTGTATCAATGTCAAAATGGCCAAAACACTCAATTTCAGTGGGGGTTGAATAATTTTAAACACAACTGTAACAGGCAGACTATAAACTGTGAATTTACTGTGAAGGGGGCTACTTTCCTTGCAAAATGTATTGTTTATTATTTATTATTTCACACTCTGAACAAAAAAAATCTCAATACCATAAATTATGGACCATTACAGGCCGTGAAGCTAATTCTAAGTGTAAAATAATTTCAGGAAATTCACAGATTGATTTATTTTTTTGCGGTTCTAAGCAAAGGATTAACTGAATAATACAGGTCACCGATACCCTTTCCAAAACCATATTTGTTAATACACTGGCTATATTACTGGCTAAACAGTGCAATACTATTGTTTCTGGTAAGACATGCAGGTTCACTTATATAAACTGATATATATTCCTGTAGTTCTTTGAAGACAGCATAAAAAATCCTAGTTCGGGATTACTTAATATCTTATAATTATTGGCCACCTGTTAGCATTGTTACAGGATCCTGGCCCCCTTTGCCTCTTCCTTTGTTAGCCAAGCTCACGAAGGATAACATCACTCTGCATGCCTCCAGGCTTCTTCATGCCTCCAGGACCAAAGCCCCAACATTGTCTGCACACAGGACCAGCAGTAATCTCCAGTATTTTAAAATTTGTGTTAGTTGCTGGTTTCAATGTCCTATCCAAAACTGATTTGAAAATGTAAGGCAGCATTCACAGGTATGCTTTCCAGACCACTGACAGCAGCCTGAAAAGTCACCCACGCAGGCAAACCCGGCCACTCATTTTATCAATATTGGGCAGGTGCCCAAAAAGCAATCGGGAGACACCTAATGTTGCATCTTCCCTGCTTTAGCTCTTTTCGGGCACCCGAGCGCTGAAAAATAGTGTTTCCAGGTGCCATCCTGATTGCCTCTAACCAATAAAGATAGTCAAATTAAAATGAAAGACAAGCTGACTTTGTGAGTTATCAACAAATTTCCTAGCGTTGTAGAAAAAGGCTGCGGGAAAATTGAAAAAAATTACTTAAAGCGGAAGTAAACTCAAAAAAAAAAATCCCCCACATACATTACACAGACATATTACACACCTGTCAGCAGTATACATCTGTGAAAACTGCTACACAGAGAAAAAAAAAAGGTAGTTACAATCTTCACTTCCTCATTCCCCACTCCCACCATCTTAAGTACTGGCGCCTGAAACCACTTCCGCCCATTCTGTTGGACATTACTAAGGTGCCCCTCCTCTGCAGACATATTACCAATCCCAAGGGTTTGGTATGGGAGGACAGTTCTGGTCCTTCCAGAGCTCTATGTGCTGCAGTTTGCATAGGAGACAGTGAGGACACTGTAGGAGACAGGAGAGATTGAGACATGAATGGTGGTGAGGGGTTCTGGCAGGTATATGGGGGTGAATGGATTTGGGGCACACAGTAGGCTGGGTTATAAATATCTTATACCCCATTCCTGCCAGATCCCAGCAATGTCTCCACTACATTCTCCACAATCACTCAAGATGACACTTCTCTGCTGGGAAGTCTCATTCATCCAGATAGGATAGGAGATGAGACAGACTGAAGGGTTCTTGTTTAATTAAAATACTATTGCCTCCTCTGCTGCCAGTCCCAGCAATGCTCCTCTAACCCCCCACAACACCTCACGATGACACGGAGAGAGGGGGGGGGAGGGGACACAGCACACCTGTAATGACGTCACAGAGGCAAAGCTCTCAGCTCTACAAGCGACCTCCGCCGCGGCGCAACTTCACGCATGGGAGGTGCTCCTCGTAAACGTTTCCTGCTTAGATTATTTATTTTTTCTTTTTTGGACAGTGATTTCCCTACTATTGGGAAGCCTGATGCTGATAGTGCAAAGTGACCTACAACGTGGTAGGTCCGCTTTAAGCACATGTTGTTATTGAATAAGTTAAGTTCAAAGACTAGCTGACGATCATTTCTATTAACCCATGAGAGATTTTATACTCCTACCTATGATGCCAGTTCAGATCTACGTGCTGCATTGCCATGCTTTGATTGAAATAGCCTCAGTACTTTTTTAATGTATAACAAGTCTTACGGGTGCTAATGATTGGGTTGTAGTGCATTTTACTCCATGAGAATTGGAAACCTCCCCTAGTGACCTCTGTAATGTCCTCTCATTTTAATTGCTATGATATATAAGTCGAACCAAAAAGCTACTATTCTAAGGCAGTTGAGCCAACATCCCAAACAAAATAGGACTCTATATTCAATACCGGGAGCGGGCTGAGATGTGAGCCCGGATATGAGGGAATTCCCCCTGGAAGTCAGGGGCGAGGGGAATTTAAAGGCTCAGAAGATGTGTAAAAGGTCATAAGGTATAACAAAAACAGAATGGATTTATTATAGAACAGTGTGGATTTATTATAGAACACCATGAATACAAACAATAAATATATGATCACAAGAATGGGGGTTCTATTGATAAATAGATGATGTATTCCCAACCCAACGCACGTTTCGTTTCAAAACTTCATCAGGGGTAATCAGGGAAAAGCAATCATAGAACCGAAATAGGCCTAACAAGGCCAGGTGTCATGACCGAGAGGTTGGGACATAATCCTGTCCGGGAACGGGGGGCCCAAGGACCATCACATGGCCAGCCATAAACGTAGTATTAGTAACTGGTATAAGGTAGGCTTAACTGGCTTAACCAACGGACCTCAAGCATTTCGCTGTTTTATGGGCTTGACGCCCACTGTTCTATAATAAATCCTTTAAAGTCCCCTCGCCCCTGACTTCCAGGGGGAATTCCCTCATATCCGGGCTGATTGAGCCCACTCACATCTCCCGGTATTGAATATAGAGTCCTATGATATATAAGTCAATCCAATCAAAATGCACACAACCCACATATTAAGAGATATATATACAGAGTCTAAAGGTCCCCACATATGTAACACCCGTCATCACGCTGCTCTCCATCGCTCAGAGTATCAGTGGGCACCCTTTGTGTGCCGGCCATTAGTTTGAATGGGGACGCAAGTCCCCATTGAAACTAATGGCAGCGGCCAGAGATTTACGGACATGTCCGTTCTCTGGCCGACCCAGCTTTGGGGCGACAGGGATCGCCCCATGTGGGCACCCGCAATCTTTAGCCCACGGATCGTTATGTGTGTGGGGACCCTAAGATTCAGTTTACCAAATATGTACTCATATACAACAGAACCGTATTTCCAGACATCCAATTACCTTTAAATACATAGTATTAAATATACTCCACAAAAAAAGGGAAATGCATGAAATACAAAATTAATCACTTCAGTATTCAATTAACTGTTAACTGCAGTTAGCACTGAATAGCATCAAAGCCATGTGCTGTGATTAAACTTCCTTTTTAGTGCGAGATTGTATTTATACCAACCAATACATTTAGGTCAGAGGACGGGACCAATGGACTCTACCTGGTTTGCAGATAGAAGCAAGCACAAATGCACTGGATGTTCTCTCTTGGCCAATAGGAATGGCAAATTCTGCTACAAAAATGTTCTCATGGAGAAGCAGATGGTCAATGTAAAAAGGACAGGGTTTATCATCCATTTCTTCTTGGCTTCTTATGAGGTGGAAAATTTAGGAGAGAAGTAGGAAAAAGAGGAAAAGGAAAGAGGGTCAATTATGCAAACAACAAGCTGGTGGGAGCCCCTAAATGTGGTCAAAGTGATGTGGTCTGGGAGGTATCATTACTTGCTTTTTCTGTTGCTGGGATGTGAGCAATATGCTTGCAAGCCAACAACCGTGATTATAGAGCTGCCATTAATGTAAGTCAGTATCAATAGGTTTTTTTGATCGATTTGTATCTGATCGGATTATGATGTACACACACCTTTTGCTTTATATCAGGAATAGAATTACATTTAAGGAATCAGCTACCACTTTAGTACCATGGGATTGACAGTCGATATTAAATTGCACAAGGTGGTCCACCTCACTGGTGGTCCACCTCACAATGCTCCCCGGTGTTCTACCCCTCATGCAGATTCAGCCCGACGTGGCTGCACTGACATCTGTACTGAGGGGGGTTGGGTGTCTGAGTGAAGCACCACTAGCCCCCCCACTCAACAATTTTTTCCACTAGCAGCCAGGCCCCCCCCCCCCCCCCGTTTTGCTCCCCGTTTATGGCTAGCTCTAGATGATCTCACACAGCAGATGTACAGCTGTGGTGTATACAGGGACAAAAATACAGTCATATGATAGGCCCAGATGTTACTATTTTTGGGCATACTTAATGTTCACAGATCCAATTTAACTAAATACTTAATGATACATAACACTGACTCCTCCTACCTTTAATAACAGATAGTATTCTCAGTAGACTGGAACTACATGCTCTGACACACCCTTCATGTTTTCCACTGTTAAAAATCACATACATGAAGATGAGGAGGGAATTCTTTATACATTTGACTGATGAGAGAAAAGAAAGACACCCCAATGTCTTTCCCAATGTCATCATGTCATTTTTGCTATATTGACTTGAATGTTAGGTGTATTCACCTTCACATTGTTTTTTGTATTTTGTCTTGCACCAGTAAGAACATCTTCATTTGACACTTTTCAATTGAACAATGCAGTCAGTCTGCTTTTCTATTTTCACCATTGGGTGTGCTGAGAGATAACCACCTTCTCTGGTATGTATAGGGTTATTTAACATCTACAACAAGGAAGGCTTTGGTTACACTATTGTAGTGAAGGAGGGCGACAGTATCGGGTTTCACTGAAAAATTGTGGAATCCTACATGGTATTTCACATGTAGTACACCTTCATCTGAGGAGGACACCAAACCAAGGTAAGGAGAGCAATCAATGACAAAGAGGCTACTTAGTGTACCTAGCAGCATCCTAAATGCAGCAGTTCACCCTTATCCAAATATGATATGTGGTCTATTGATTACAATTGTATTTATAAAGCAGTAGCCAATATCAGTATTGACTTTTTATGTAACCTTTCTTTTTTAAATTTTTTGCCTTAATTACATAACAATTAGAGAGATGTAGGAGGTAATATTCTTTCTTTTGGCAAATTAACAATATAACTTTTGGGGTTTCAGCATTTAATCTGCAGTTTTTTTTTACTTAATAAACGCTCCACTATACAGGAATTATTGTGACTTCACCCAATGCCTTGGTGTTAGAACTAAGGCTTTTTTTACGATATCATTAGCAATTAAAACAATTAACATTTCAGGAGCAGAAATTGCTTTCATTATGCAACTACAAACATTTGGAAACAGACACATATTTACAACCATTAAATTATATATTGCATCTTGCATCAGGTATGTATATACTGTGTTTACAGAATTGCAAATATAACTTTCCTAAATGCATTTTATTACACTGAAACAACATTGGGAAAGGTTTTAAAGAATATATTAATTAAACTATCATTTGTATGGCAGTAAATTCTTTTATATTTCCTATTGAGTCAAAGGAAGAAAAAGATATGTCCAGAGGTACATGATGTGTCTGTCCTTGACTGTTGTCAAATTACAGAACGGGAACAGTATGAGGTTTTTGTTACGTGATTTGTAAGATTACAATGTTACATAGAAGGATGAGAAGTTTTAGGTTCACAGGAGCAGTCTGGAGCCACCCATTTCTGTTTCCAATGGACTGTGATCTGGATTGCCCATTGAAATAGAATAGAAGGAGACTGGGGGTTATTGACAACCGTCCATTAACCAGCCCAGACCATATTGTCATATATTGCACAGAACGGCACGGCTGTGGTTACAGGGCTTCCTAACGAACCCTTACTTTATGAGTAAGTGACTTCAAGTTAGTTTCTTATGATTAAAATTTTAAATTATAAATTATTCTTCCCGAGAACAAGCTGACATCAGACTTTTTTAAAAGTCCGATCCGCCTGTTTGAGTTTGGCCATCACTAACTCCCATATAGCAGTGTAAAATCAATTCTGTCATCTTCACCAACTGAATCAAATATGTACATTTCTTTTCTTTGTGATCATTGTAAAACTAGTATAGTATTCTACTCTAAAACACTATGATTGGTTGGTCAGGCAAAGCTAACTAACCTATGGGGCTTACCTCTGACACTTTTAAGGCAAAAAAGTCTAGAAAATATGTTACAATAAAAATGCATAAGCTTATTAAGATACATAAAACAGTAGATACCATCAGCATGTTTGGTCATGACAAGCAACAAGATTAAAGTAAAGAAGAAAATCATGATCTTAAAAAGCAAAGTAATAGACACTGGTTGCCTCTTAAAAATGGGCCGCCCCATCTTTCCTTTCCAGTTGTGGATTTTTTTTGTTTTTTTCCATGAGTTCACACTAGTCATGGTTCCCTCACATAATTACTCCTAGGTCATACTTTCTTTTCCCTGTCCCCCACACACTTGACACTCATTAGATCTTGGGGTTTCCACCTATCCACTCAGCATATTCATTTGTTCCTCTGTATCTGTTTCTTCATACATATATCTTCTTACTATTATTCGTTAGTATCCAATCATTATTCCCTCCCTCAAGAAGGCTACAGAGGGCTCGATATTTGAGCCGTCCGATGTACCCTGCAGCAGCGTGCCCGATCTGGCCCATATCTGCAGGTCTGTACCCTGCTTTAAGCCTGCCATACACCCACAGACGGGTGCCGACAGACAAGCTCCGATGAGCTCTGGAATGCAGCATGATGACGTCATCATGCTGCATTCCCGGGCTGACCAAATCGGCCGGGCACCCTTTGTGTGCCGGCCATTACCTTCAATGAAGACGCCGGTTAAGTTAATGGCATCGGCATGTCCGGTCTCTGGCCGGCCGCGCTGTGGCTCGACAGGGATCTGTCGCCCCATGTGGGCACAGGGCGATTGGTGGCCGATTTTCCCGACGGCGCGAGCGCGCACGCCCGTCGGTCAGCGGAAAAATCGTCCGCTAATCGGCGTGTGTATGCCAGGCTTTACTGTCTATTTGATTGTATACATTGCTCACGTTTTCCCTTTTTGCGTCTATAATTGTTTATGCTTTCTTCTTTTCTGTGTTCTCCCTCTCTTTCTCTTTGTCCTTCTCTTCTATTTGTTTTTTTTATAAAATATCTCCCCCTTCTATCTGCGCACTACACCACAGTCCATGTCACATTATTCACTAGCCCTGTCATTTCACACACCACAACACTAGAGTGTTGTGCGGGCAATCTTTGTTTTGGTGTGATTTATAAATGTTAGTTCATTAGGGGAATGTGGCTGGGTGCAATGTAGGTGCATTCCAGCATACTACAGCAATATGTACAATGTTGAATGTTTCCCCAACCAACCATCTAACCAACAATTGGCCCTCAAATATTACTGCCCCCCAGCTAATACCACTGTAAGTCATCAAACAAGCTTTTTTACTCCCTAGTGAAACCGGTATTCTAATTACTCCTGTTTCATGACAGCTCAAAATTGTTGGGAACTGATGATCCAGCAATGCTGCTGAGCCATCAGTGACCAGTCCGGGAGTTTCCCTCTAAAGCTGTCATAGGTATACTATAGCCCAGAGGCCATATCTGGCATGTTTAGCTTTTTACCCTGATCCACCTTGCCCTCCCCTATAGGAGCGCAGCAGAGGTCTGAATAAGAAAGCTTTAAGAGCAGTGAACATAGCCTGGGTGACAGTGGGAGACATAAGGGTGGTTGCTCCAAGCAAACAACAGCATAAAGAGCAGAGAGGAACAATACTCTCCAATACCACTGTATTTTTTACTTTTTTGAAGACAAATGGATTTAAGGAACGCAATAATTAAAGTTCTTTTACACGATACAGGCTGCAGTGCCATTATGTCACCCATAAGACACTTGTTCTTACATTCACTCCTAAACTTGTATTGGAAGCACTGACACAGCACGTCCACTGCCCAATTTCTAAATTGGTAACAAACACTCCATCCATCTGCTATAGGTCTGGCCTAAAGTCATTTCTTCAATATAATGAATAGAGTTGTGAGATAATACATACTTGGTATATATATACATATGTACAAAGTAGCCCATGCTTAAGTTTCCCCTGTCCTGCAGCCTCAGTCATAAATCAATGATATGCAGAGCCAATCCACACTGGGGTGACACCATTTCCCTACTAGAGGAGAGGTGACACCAAACTTTCCAACCAGTGTCAGGGCGGGGGGGACATAGCTTAAGTACAGCAAAGGGACTCCCATTTCCCTCAAGAACCACAGCTGCAATGTCAGTGTAAAGGTTCTACACCATTTCACTATTAGAGGAGGGGTAACACCATTTCACTACTAGAGGAGGGTTGACACCAAACTTTCCAACCAGTGTCAGTTTTTTTTTGGTGCACATAGCTTAAGTACAGCAAAGGGACTCCCATTTCCCTCAAGAACCACAGCTGTAATGTCAGTGTAAAGGTTCTTGCAGGGGTTTTTTTGCTTGAACCCCTCACAGAAATGGTACTGTCCCATGGTATCATTCATTTCCATTTAATGTTAATGATTCAAAGAATGTCAGTCTAAACAGTTAACCCAAGGCACATTTTATTATTAATATGATTATCTTGTGTGTATATAGTGCTGACATATTATGCAGCGCTTTTCAGAGTATATATAGTCATGTCACTTAATTGTCTCTCAGGGGAGCTCACATTCTAATGTCCCTACCATAGTCATGTATATGCAACTAACACAGTCATATGTCACAGTCTAAGGCTATGTCTCCACATCGGTCAGGACCCCCTACACGAAGCGCAGAGCTTGGCTGGGGGTTCTGACGGAGCACTTACACTTTACCTGCTCAGCGAATGCTGTGTTCTCATGGCGCTGAGCCGTTATGCCGATGCAGGGGTTAACATAGTGCAGTACCTTAACCCCTGCATCAGCGGATGACTGAACAGAGTATTCGCCGGCCAGCTAAAGTGTTTGTGATTTGTTGGAACTCCAGCCAAGCACTGTGCTTAACGCAAGGATTCACCCTAAGTCATATGTAACTAACATAGGAGGTTCTTTGGGGGAGGCCAATTAACAATCAGCATGTCTTTGGAGTGTGGAACTGGAGCACCCGGAGGAAACCCACACAGACATGGGGAGAACTTGCAAACCGCTTGCAGAAAGTGCCCAGACCAAGATTTGAACCTAGAACACTAGCTCTGCATGGCCAAAGTACTTACCCCATTTACCCCATACCCAAAAAATGTGAATACTCCTGGCATAAGAATACACAGAAGCAGTTATACACATGAACATAGTCAAGCAAAGATAAAAGACGAAACATACACAACCACAGTGCTCCCAGGCAGTGACGTGGGTATCCGGAAAAGGATCCAAGCTTCCTGTAAACAGAAAAAGGGAAGGATCTGGAGTATTACACGACCATATCTTTTGGTAAGTAAAAAGGGTATTTAGATTTTTCAATTCCTTTGGGTCCTTAGAAAGGATGGGAGGAGAAAACTTTAATATGCCCCTTAGATAAGCTTTAATGTATCGTATTTGTATAATACACTTGGGTGTACCTGCTTGTTAATACGCTACCTGATCCATGGTGATCACCTATATCAAAAGAGAAGGCGAGCATTCAGCTGGCTTAGTTTAAATTATACCTTTATTCTTTTGTGTGTATGTTAGCTGCATTGATCAGGTCTTCAAGCAAAAATAAAAATTAGTGAGGGATCACCTCCAGCAAGGTTTCTTTAAAGTGTATGCAAAATGAACAAGAATATACTTGTATTATTGGCCCTCTTTTGGTCTTTCAAATAAAGGTGTAGGAGATCCGGAAAGGATGGCAGTTTTGATTATTTATTATTATTAATTTATTTTTTTGCCCTGATGTTTATTTTTAAAGACAACTAGTTGCCAAGCTATTCATTTTAACAAACATCTTACCTATAAATATTCATGTGGCTTTATTGTATTCACCTGGAATGGCCTCCCATATGGAAAAAGCTCAAGACTGCTGCCACTTGGTGTCTGCAGGCCAAGCAGACTCAAGCTATATTTTAACTGACATTCAAAATCTTCCTAGTGGCTTCAGGCTTTCTTTCCATGGTACATAAATAGTAAAGTATTTTTTTATTTTCTTTGTTGTATGAGCTCCAGTACTCTTCCAAAAGGCATAGGCTAACCTTGATATGTATTGCAAAATATAGTATTACTGTTTTGGACCATGTGCCGGAGTTTGACACCCACACACTTTACAAATGGCCTGGTGACCCCCTGGCTGGGTCCCACTTCTGTACCACTTGCATTCCCCCAGACCCATCCTGGTACCCCTCTTCCAGCAGTTGCACTCACTGCCCCATTGTCCTCCCACTCAGGCAGTAAAGAACTACGAAACCTGCCATGATTCGGGCAGCTGTAAGAAGTACTGGAGCGCACATTTGAGAACCCAGGACTCATACTTGTCTACCCCTAGAAAGGGAAGACGGGTGCAGCTGGCATGGGTTGGGTATGTATGTAGAAATAATGGTACAGTGTATTAATGGAGTTAATGTGCTACTGCTATTATATTTACAATTAAGCAATAGAGTTGTTATATTATACACTATATTATGGTTAAATTGCTTGAATACCAGCAATTTTAAAACTGTTTAGTAAAGGAAATTGTATGAACTTTGAGATATCAACCCCCCTAGGTCAAGAATACATGTCATGTCTCCACATAGAAATTCCATGCTGTAAAGTGACAAATTGATTTTAGAGGTTTTCGAGGTTAATGATAAAATATAAGTTAAGCACTCTGGATTGATATTGGATTGTAATACCATATTTTTCGGACCATAAGACACTTTTTTATCCCCAAAATTGGGGACAAAAAGTGTCTGCGTCTTATGGTCCGAATGCACGACCCCCGAGCCGTGTCCGACTCTCCCATCTGAACTGTGTAATTGTCTATGCCAGCAGAGCTCAGAGCCCTTCTGCCATAGGCAATGAAGAGAGAGATATAGATGAACTTGCATCTATATCTCTCTCTCTTGTCCGTGGGAACTGCAGCCCCCACCGACACAGAAACAGCTGATCGGCAGAGTAGATCAGAGGAGAGAGAGAAGCTATTGGCCCCTCCCTTCCTGCAGATCAGTGTGGAGTATGACACTGTGCTGTGAGTGTACTGCTGCTAGGGACACCTACTGGCTGAATTGAATATTGCATTCATTGAATTCATTGCATTAACTCAATTGATGTGAAAACTTATTAAATCTTTTTTTTCTGGTTTTCCTGCCCTAAAAACTAATAAGCTGATTTAGTGGGGGAGGTACATGTCTATCATACCATCCCAAAACAATCTTTTGCTAACATGATTGTAAAATATTGAACAGTGTGTGGCCAACAATTCCCATTAGCTCTGTGGACTTAGGTTGCCACATGGTGTGTTTTGATATCATTGAAGTCTTCACTTTTAAAGGTTCAGATCACGGCTTCTTAGGCTATGTTTCCATGGTGTCAAAATGGCGTACATCAAACAGAGGGATGTTGACGCATCGCATTATATTTAATGACCCTGTACCCACTTACGTTGGTGTGATGCTTTGTGCATCATTGTGTTACAAGTGCCATAGAGCACCAAATCGAGTGCATTGAATCCGTTACCAGATGGGCATCCACTGGTAACAGACTGTTTTTCCTTTAATAAAAAAAATGACTTACCCAACATTACTTCCGGTCTTTCGCAATACTCACTTTCAGGATCGCGAAGGACAATAAGAATCAGAAAAAAGAATTCGGCGGACTCACAAATGCCATGGATACATAGCCTTGCAGTACAAAGTTGGCACACATAGCACAACAATACATCTTGAGTTACATTAGTGCCCCCACTCATGCACCGAGAAGAATATTGCAGTAAGAAGTACAAAGATGCATGTGTTACCCCACACTCCAAGAGAGAATAGGTCCTTATTCCTAAACTGGCCATACATGGGTTGCTTTTTCTCTTTGATTACATTTAAAAAACTAAAACTATTGTTTAAGATAATCATCAGGGAAAATATTATTTTGCTGAATCAGTCAAAAGAGAAAGTAGGCATAGCCTATTGGATAGTAATCAATCCATAAAGCTGGGAATAGACGGGACGATTTCCCGTCGACTCCCGATCCGATTTCAGCACTAGCGGCGGGCGTGATGACGTCATCACGCCCGCCGCTAGTGCGGACAATTGGCCAGCACCCTTTGTAAGCCGCCCATTACTTCGGCTTACTTAGCAGTCCCCAGCCGAACTAATGGGATCGGATCAAAATTATCCGCCATGTCGGATCAATGTGCGATCTGACATGACGGCTGATTTTAGCCCAAGCCTGCAGGTTGGTGCACCCGATTTCTTGCCGACCTGATCCCGAACTGGTGCCGGAATGCGCACAGCATCCGATCGGCGGTCGGGTCGTGCAGGAATCGGCACGTCTATGCCCAGCTTTAGGCACCACTCACTTTGTGTGGTGTTTGGCTGATATTTTTATTGATATTTAAATTGCACAAGTCCCTCAAATTAAAGATGGAACAAGCAAATGTTGATTTGTGCATGCCTAACTTCATTCTAGATATTGCAATGGGTCTTTAAAGCATAACTGTCAAGTTTTCCCTTATCGAATAATAATAACTTTACAGTGTCACTTCCTGTATTTAGAATGCGGATGTGAAGAGTCAGAGTACCACTTCTGTGTTCTGAATACCAGAAATGACACTCTGCAACATCACTTCCAGCATTGGGAAGTTTATTGTCACCTCCATACTTCCAATTTGCTAGCTGGCTAACTTCCCACCCCACACATCATCTGTACAAGCAGGTGGGAACATAAGACTTGCTCCAATTTTGAAAGTCTGGGAAATATATGGGATTGAGGGATTTTTTTGTAAGTCAGGTCTTGGCCAGGAAAGACACTTGGTTGACAGGTAAATGGTAACAATGGATTGGGGCCAATTAAATAATTTCTATAGGTGGAAAGATGCTTTAAAGCGGACCTACCACGTTGTAGGTCACTTTGCACTATCAGCATCGGCTTGACAATAGATAGGGGCAATCACTGCTCCCACAGCAAAAATAAAAAATCTTACAGCGGAAAGACAGTTTTTCAGAGGTTAGCAAACCCATTGGCAGTGCCAGACCTGTGTGCCTCTCCCTCTCCCTCCCCCTCCCTATCCCCCTCCCCCTCTCTGTCTCTGAGTTCATGGAAGTGTCATCTGTGAGGTGATTGTGAGGAATTGTGTTAGAGGAGGACATTTGCTGGGACTGGCAGCAGAGGCAGGGGTAAAAGATATTTGATAATTACACCAGCAACCATTAATGTCTGTCCTCATCCTCCATATACCATGATCTGGATGAATGAAACCCTTCCCAGACATGAAAAGGTCATCTGTGAGGGTGATTGTGGAGGAAGTGTAGGGAGGATCATTGCTGGGGACTGGCCCAGAGAGGAGGCAATAAGATATTTATATTACACCATTAACCCATTCATGTCTGTCCTCATCATCCCAATACCATGATCTGGTTAGAATGAAGAACCTCCCAGGGACATTGGAAGTTCATTCTGTGGAGAGTGATTGTGGAGGACAATGTAGAGGAGCAGACATTGTGGACTGGCAAGCAGAGGAGGTAATAAGATATTTTTAAACCTCAACCTAACCTCATCTCAGCATGTGTGCCCCCCACAATACATGTCACCCCCATATCACCTGCACACTGAACCCCTTACACCACCACTTAGTTCTCAATCTCTCCTGTCTTCCTACAAGTGTCCTCTTCCGTTCACTCCTGTCTCCTATGCAAAACTGCAGCATTAGATCTCTGGAAACTGTCCTCCCATACCCTTTGGGATTGGTAAATATGTCTGCAGGGGAGGAGCACCTTAGGAATGTCCAACAGAATGGCGGAAGTGGTTGCAGCGCCAGTACTTAAGATTGGCTGCTTAGGGATGAGGAAAGTGCAGATTGTAAGTACCTTTTTTTTCTCTGTGTAGCAGTTTTCGGCAGAGTTACTGGTGGTGTAATATGTCCGTGTCATGTATGTGGGGGATTTTTTTTTGAGTTTACTTCCACTTTAAGTTTGATAGCCAAGCTTAACACTGTCATGTGCTTGTCTCTTTAAACTAGAAGGTATTGCCCTGAAACACAGCAAAATCTACACCAGCAACAGAGCCCCATCATTGTTACACTTTGACTTATTTTAATTTGTACATACTGGAGAATGGAGGTCCTGGCCACAACAGAAAACCATGTTTATGACAGGGACTTTGACGCAAGAAAATACCTCAATATGTTTTACGGAGTAGACCCTAAAACCCAGGAGATCGATAAAGAGTCTATTTTCCTGCTCACATTTCTGAAAAACGTATTTTCATCAGGTATGTAATACTGTTGTTAAATGTGTTGAAGTAGTGTTCCCTGATGCTCACTTAGGTCTATGTGGAAATAAATGCATTATTTCAATTGAATAGTCCATTTGAATTAACTTTCTTTACCTTATAAATACCATATATACTCAAGTTTAGGCCGATCCAAATATAAGCCAAGGGACTCAATTTTTCAAAAACATCTGAAAAAACTAAATGACTTGAGTATAAGCCTAGGGTGGGAAATGCAGCAACTAAGGCTCAAAAACAGACAAAGAACAACCAGCAATTTAAAACAAAATAGGGCTTTTAAGACACTAATGTATGGATAAGAAAAACTTTTATTGTGAAATCCAAGATTTTACCAAAATTTTTGTCTTTAAAAATACATTTATAAAACCATACAAAAATGCACACAGTATGACCAATTTGAGCAACAAAAAAGTCAGTTGTTTATCCTTTCGTCGCATTTCGCCCTGGAGGGGATTCCTCAGGGAAAGTTCTCAACAAACAGACATGTACTATAACAACATGCTCAAATTGGTGATACCGTGTGCATCTTTGTATGGTTTTATGAATGTATTTTAATGTTATTTTGAATGAAAAGAAATGTTCAGATTTTGGAATTCACAATAAAGACCGATGTTTATCCATACATGAGTGCCTTTAAAGCCTTATTTTGGTTTAAATAATTATTTTCAAGATGTCTACTAGACCCATGTATTGACATGTGTTGGTAAGTTACAGGCCTACAACTTCTTATAAGTCTATGATGCGCTTTTGGTACAGAAATCTGGACCTCAGCAGAGCGCTAGGGAGGTAAAAAACTTAACTTTGAACCTTTTTTATGCAAAAACTACATGTGCTAGAGCACTTTACAAAGCCCCTAAACATGATATCATCACAATTTGCTGGAGATGCAGAGAAGGGTTGTAGGCAGATTTTAAAAAAAAAGTGCAAGTGCTTAAGTACATGTAGTTTTTGCATAATTTAAGTTTAAAGTTAAGTCAACTTCAAACATTATGACCTGACATTTAACCAAATTTATGCAAAAACTACATCTTCTCTATATCTCCAACAATTTTAGTGATGATTCCATGTTAAGGGGTTTTGTAGTTAACTCAAAAAGTCACGATTTTCATCTTTTGAAGCCAAATTTCAGACCAAAATTTTAACCGAAAAAATTTATTAACATTACTTACACATTATGTTGTCCTTCACTGGGTGTACAGGGAATTATATAAAGCAATTCTGTAGCACAGTTTATCTCTGCCCTGTTTAGTCTTTTAATCCAGCCCTTTGTCACCTTGGTGCCAAAACACTCTGGCTCCCCTCACTCTCTGCAATAAGAGGAGATAATGCCTGGAGGATGATTTTATGGTCTCCTTATAGAGGCCATAGTTGTATCCAATAGCATATTTTTTCTTTTTGTAATAAAGGTTTATATTTACTTGTATTAAACATTTTTTTGTCTGGCCCCTTAAATTTAAAAAACCATTGTGTCCCACCACTCTGTCTGTCACTCAGGTTGGGTTGCTACTGCATGTCTAGCTAAAAAGTAAGGCTCTTGATTTTCAATCGCCTGCGGAAACGCTGTCAATCGCCTACACTGTTTTAAATGGTATTGTCCCCAGTGATAAGATGGCATGCTTTTTTTTCCCTGATCGCTCCCATAGACATGAATGGACTATGAAAGAATAGACATTGAAAATTAACCTCCCTAGCGCACTGCTGAGGTCCATATTTTTGTACCAAAAGTGCACCATAGACTTTAACGGTACATTTTTCTTTATGTTGTAGGCATGTAACTTCCCAAAATATGTCTGTACAAGGGTCTAATAGACATCCTGAATATAATAATGTTTGAAACAAACAATTATGTAAAATTAAAATAAAAATTTTTTAAATAAATTTAATGAGAAAACACAAAAATCAGGGCACAATGCTTTGCTGCTATGTACTAAATCTCGCCCAAATAAAGTCACTGGTGCCCCACATGTGCCCATTTGCAGTAAACCCTCTCTAACCTGGTGTGATGGATGTGGTAAAATCACACCAGGTTAAAAAGGGTTACTGCAAATGGATACATCTGGGGCACCAGTGACTTTTTATTTGGGCGAGATTTAGTACATAGAAGCACTTTGAAATCAGTTTTCTACATAGAAAACAGATTTCATGCACTGTACTTTCAAATCTCCCGCCGCCTCCCTGATGTGACGTCATCACGTCACTCGGAGGGGGGGGGGGGGGAGAAGGAGGCATGCTGGCAGCATGTCACATCGAGGACACAGGGATAGCGCAGAACTGTGAGTATGCGCTCCCGGTGCCCCGATGTGTACTGGACGGCAGCATCTCGTCCAGTGCTATAGTAGCACTAGCAGCGCTGGACGAGATGCTGCCATCCTGACCGCTAGGGCGCTTAATCACCTAAGTGGGAACATAGCCTTACAGGGACTTTAAGGTGTGTTTTAATGTTCTGGCTTATAGTTTAGATCTGCAAATTATGTTGCTGGGCAGAATCAACAATAGCTTGTAAAAAAAAAGATTTTGTGACTTTGTGTAAAAGTAGGTCAGTCTGAATAATTTGGTCAATTACTAAAACCTGATCCCCCTGCACTTTTTTGTTTAGCCTGCTTAAAAGATCTCATTTTTAAATAGCTACAATATTCCAAGACAGAGCCAAGAAAGGTTATTCCCTCACTGAATGGTTTGTGATTTAGTTTTACTTTAAATATGAGCCAACACACCGTTAACTTCATTAATGTACTTTTTCTTTTTTACATTTATGAGCAGAGAATCCCCCCAAACAAATATAAAAAGTAAACAGGGAACTCCCCCTACCCTTACCACTTTTAAGCCCCCATACACCTTACAATACAATTTCTGTACAATCCACTTTTGTTCTACCAAAACCATGTGATATGAAAATCTATCTTAACCTTCCATAGACAGGGAGGCCACTATACTACATTGTTGTCAGATCTAATGGAATGATCGAAGGTGCTTAAGTGTCCCTTCCAAAGATTCTTATCAAGAATTTTTACTGCAAATATCGTCACTTCGAGAATTTGCAAAAAAAAAGTGCTATATATTCGTAGTATTCATTTGTACATAACTACAATGCATTGCTTTTGCAATATGCCCATGTACAAGTGCTGATTTGTGCAATTAAGGTAATAATGACTGGAGATCAATATTTCTTTCATTTACAAATTTACTACCCAACTTCTATGAGGTAAAAAATTTTAAATCCCCAGTTCTTGTATCTTCAGAATGGAGGATAGAGAATGGATGTCTCCAAATAAAAAAAATCTAATGTTACGTTCCCAGAAGAAAAAATGGCTGACACCATGACAAAGAAAAGGAAGCTGCCAATGTTTTATTAAATGGGTGATGGAAGTAAAGTCACTAGGATTAAACACAGACTTGGGAGAACGAAAATTAAATACAATGGGTATGGAAAACCTTGCAATGTTCCAACTATATAATTAGGGCAGTTTACACTGTGTATGCATTTCTTAAAATGTAAGGGAATGGAGGAGTTTGTGGTCCTCAGACATAGCTAAACCAGTTCTCCATTGGAAATAACTTTTGATAGAATTAAGGATGAACATGTATTTTCCTAATAGTATTTTGGTATTTAAAATCAAAGTATGTTGTTACAATGTGCATAACCTTTATACCAGTGGTGGGCAACTGAGTTGATATGGAGGTCCACAAGTGTGGCCCTTGGCATCACTAAAGGGCCGAACTTAACTTTTTCAATCTATACTGACTTGTATAAGCATTTATCATGTGGAAATGACAACAGGCATAGATAGAAGACATTATTTAAAATTTTAACATAACAAAATGTATTTTGAATTATACTTCAAGCATTGGGTAACACTGTAGTATGGTGATGCACATTTTGATTCAGAAGTTATGTGATGTAATATGAGTTCCTATGCCCTATGCATGAACAGTTAAGGGGCCGCAAGTAGAGGACTAAGGGGGGCCGCCGAAGAACACCCAAAGGGCCACATGTGGCCCCCGGGCCGCAGGTTGGGCACCTAGGCTTTATACATTAAATGTTAAAGGGTTAATACATTTTTTTCATCTAGGTCATGTGGAAGGTGATAGTCTTATAGAGATTGGCGCTGGTCCCACTATACACTATATTCTGTCAGCTTGTGAAAACTTCAAGCAGATTTACCTTACTGATTATTTCCAAGGAAACCTGCAGGAAATAGAGAAATGGCTTAATGGGGATGGGGAGGCCTTCGATTGGTCCCCGTATCTGAAGTTTGTCTGTGACATTGAAAACCACAGGTATGTGCTACAATTCTTCATACTAAATGACTATATTTATAATTTACATAGCTAGACTTTGATTTGGAGGATATATGACAGATAGAGTGGGCTTAAGGTGTAATGGGTCATAAAATATATGAGAGGGCAAATAAAGTTAAGGTTGACTGCACCTTTGTGACTGTAGCACTATACATGTGTTTATGGATGCTTGATGCAAAAAAGTGGACTCTGGTATTTCAAGGAATTTACAATAGTCAGGTACCCAATATGCCACAAGGGTTCCATTGGAACATTTCCCACACTCACAGGTAAAGACATTTATTGAAACAGCTACAATGTAGGTACTTTTTACTGCTACAGGGCTATTTGGTTTGACTCAAACTTCAACCAGTGTTTGCTGGACATGGCTTAAATTATACCAAGAAATGTTTTCTCATTGCTATTCATATGAATGTGATACCCCCATAGGAGTTGCAATCCATATACATTTATAAGAGGAGAGTGAGAAGAGGGATGAGCTCATCTGCCAGCCATATTTTTTGCATGTGCTGAGTTGCTAAAATGCAGGTCACATATTGGGGTGCAAAGCTTTTCAGGAAATATGATAGTTATAATGTTGCTCTTAAAGTTTGTATTGGGTGCCCAATATTATTGCTGACTTAAATTTGCAGGTATGTACTCTTGGATGTTAGTTTCTA
>CM070038.1:79579276-79607511 GCA_036250615.1 Ptychadena robeensis
TCAAGGGTGCTGTTACTGCAACTCACAGTTCAGAGAACAAAAACACAATAATTAACATTTATGTTAAATACATCCTCAGGTCAGCTTTCGCTTTAACGTTTTACATTTCATTTGTAGAAAGTGATTTAAAGGTAAATTTTATTTTGCTTATGTTTTGCGTCTTTATGTTTTGAGTCTGTCTGATCCTAGACACAGATAGAAACCTGATGGGGCTGCTGTAAATGTCAAACACATATTTTTTCCCAGGAATCAGCCTATGATATAAAGTCATTTAAATATAAAATATTCATTTAAAGTGAAGTGGAAATGTAGACTTGTTTAGTTTATGTATATCCTAGAAGAAATAAATATAACCTTATGGAATGGGTTTTTGATTTTAAACCTTTCGTACAGGACCATGTATAGTCTATACAATGTCCAAAGCAAAAAGAAACTTGTACAGAGATGTTATAATAGGCCTCGTACTAGTAATGCTGGTGCCTGTAATTAAATTTGAGCCCTGCCCTTGCTAAGGAAAATGACAGGTTCTCTTGATAAGATTCCACCACCTGCTTATACTTACCCACATCCTTTGTTGATCTGTTTGTTTTGCCTTGCCAGGTATTTGGCTGGTACTTTCAAAGGAGGGGGAGAATAGAAGCTTTCTCCTTATTCTAAACAGATGCCAAGCCTAACCACTGACACATCACTCTTGGGGTCAGGTTATCACTCTTGTATAAGCTCTGACATATACTGACATGGTCATGAGTGCCAGCAGGTGGAGCAGGTGGAGGTGGATAATATGAAAGATACTGAAGGTTGATCGTTTTCCTCACATAGAGGGCCAATGACCCAAAAACAACATTTAACATTGTAGTAAGAACTTCTGATCTATGTAATAGAAAACTAACCAGAAAGGTCTAGCAAGGGTTAAAATGTGCCACACCCCTAAATGACCAGAATTTTAAATTAACCCATATTAACCATAAAAACTAAGTGGGGCTTTTGAGGCACTGAATATCACCAAAGGCATATATTTAAAGTCTTTATTATTACATATGGACCATTATTATACATTACAGTAATTCAACAGTTTAATATGCTTGAATTGTTGTAATGTATGATTATGGTCCATATGTAATAATAAAGACTTATTACTAAAAACTCCTGCTCTATGTCTGTGCACTGAGCGTCTTGAAATACTTTAAACCACTTGATCAGCATGACAATACAAAAAAAAACCTACACAATACTAATACTATCTATTATATTACAAAGGGGGTGCTAACTCTGATTCCATATTGGCTTAGTATGTATTCATACACCTGTGAAACAGGTCTTGGATTATATGAAAAAACGAAATATTACAATGCAAAAGCATCCTCCATATCTATATTTAACTATTCCTTCTATTCATTCAACCACAATTTGAAGAGCTGAGCGTATTTTGTTTCTCCTCTAAGGTTTGCATCATTTATCAATAAGCAGGGGTGCACATAAGTGGTACTCTGGTACTCAAAAGGGGCCACACACTAGCTATGTGTACCTGCATAATTGTTACAAAGCTCATATGCGTACTAACAAATGTATGTGATTTATGTCACTTGGATGACTGTAGGGAAATATAAATACCTATGAAAGGTTGCAGTTAGGTGTGTGAAATTGGGAATGTATATCAATAATCAAAAAAAAAAGATTGGACTTCTAAGGATGTTGGAGTAAACATATGTAACGGTAAAATCTGACAAGAGAAAAGCACTTGTGTCAGCTAGACTATGAAAAGATGACATTTGGATTGCAGGTTGTCTCAGGGGGTTAGTTACTAACCCAGAAAATGTCAGGGTTGCACTGCTGAGGTATGAGATCTGGGGGTTCAAAATGTGTTGTACTGTGAGAGTAACATTTGACCCAAAGCCAGCTGGTGACCTGTGAATGGAGACAGCTAATCGGAGGCTCAATCAGGAACAGGGAGATCCATCTGCAGCAGAATCTACCATGCAAGAAGCTAATGCAGAGGACAGTGAGGGAGACAGTGAGGAAGACCACGCTTCACATGGGGAGAGTACCAACACAATCTCCTGGTACTCATCTGAGGAGCTCACTTAAAAAAGTTATGTGCACCCCTGGCTATAAACAAGGAATAATCATTGACCATTGACATTTTGTTCTGAGGTTTCCACATATTTCTGGTAAGAAAAACAGTAACCCTTAAGCCCCCATACTCTTTTAGATCACACTGTACAATTTCCTTTAGATCTAACATCAACTACGTAGTGCTGGGTCCTCCCTAATAAAATACATTAAGTGACAGTAAGTGAAAGGTTTATAAAGTTCCTCATATCACATGTTTCGCTATATTGGTTTAAATTAAAACATTTAAATTAAAACATCTGTTTTGTATTGTATCTGTATGTATGGCTGGTGTAAGATACATGCAAACAAAGCAAAAACATCTAAAAATAAATATATATATATAAATGCCCAACAAAATACCTTTACAAAGATAAAGCCCAGTTCCCTCAACAATGTACATGCAATTCATCATTTAAAACACCAGGTGGCAGTATATCACCATATTCAAAGAGGGATTCGATTCTGCTGTTGCATAGTTAGGCCACAAGATGGCACTAGAAACTATCCCTACAAATCCTGTTCTTATATTTTATTGTAAAAGTAAAGTTTACAGTGATTTGTTAGAATTAAAAACATTGAATCCTGCAAACAGATGTGCTTGTCAGTTAGTTAGCAAATATTGGCAGAAGTGTTTTTTGATTTGCCAGTGTCATGCAAATAAACGACTGCAAACAGTTTTATGTTTGTCAGAGGAAAGTTCATTACAAATAGTTATTTTTGCTCTTCGGGTTTAATTTTTCTGTTTGTTTGACTTCAGGTCATTATTACATTTTGGTCCTTGGTTGATTTTCTCACTGTGAGTTACTACAAAAAAGTTATTTTAATTTAGGTCTGTAACCACTAAAATAAATTTTAGATTTACTCTTCATGAAATGTTAATAAAGTATATTTTTTTAATATAACTTTAAAAAAATATGAAATGTATTAACGTATAATTAGAGAATCTAAGGTAAACAGAAAAAAAACGATTAAGCCCCCCATACACTTTTAGATAAAATTTCCATTAGATCTACAACAGCTATGTTGTGCCGGATCCTCCCTGATAGAATACATAGTGATTGGAAAGTATATATCACTGCTATGTAGTGATGGGGTTCTACCTGAAAGAAAATATAGTGATTGGAAGTATATATCACTGCTATGTAGATGGGCCGGGTTCCTCCCGTGATAGTAAACATAGATGATTGGAAGGTATACAGTGCTGCTTGAAAGTATGTGAACCCTCCAGACATGGTCCAGTTTGTGCAAAAAACATTTTAAAGAACCTTATTAGACATACATCTAATCCATTTGTAAAGCACACCTTCCAATAGTGGCCCACACACAAAAAAGAGATATATTTTCATTATTTAAGTAAAGCAAAGGAGGTTTATGTCCCAACAACTGAAAATCTTACATGTGCTAAGTATGTGGACCGTGTGGATTAGTAGCTTGTGGCTCTCCCTTGCAGCCCATTACTCCAACTAAACGTCTCCTGTAACCACTAACCAGTTCTCTCACATCTGCTATGGGGATTTTTGCCCACTCCTCCTTGCAGAACTCAGCCATAGTTGAGAGACGTTGGAGGGAAATCTGGCATGTACCAACTTTTTCAGGTCCCTCCACAACATTTCAATTGGGTTAAGGTCGGACTTTGACTGGGCCAATCCAGATGCGATCCTCTTTCTCTGAAGCCATTCCTTTGTACTCTGGCTGGAATGCTTTGGGTCATTGTCTTGTTGTAAATCCATCTTCGCCCAGCATCAACTCCCTGACTGATGCAGGAGATTTGGTCGAGAATCTGTTGTTAACCCGAGAATTCATGATTCCTTGGACAATATGGAGTCGTCCAGCCAGCAGCAGAAAAGCAGCCCAGACTTCACATTTCCACCGCCATACTTCACGGTTGGGAGGAGGTTCTTTTTCTTCATATGCCGTGTTATTTTTTCTCCAAACATTGTCGGTTTTGGATTGTGACCAAATAATTCTATTTTAGACTCGTCTGTCCAGAGAATGGATTCCACAGGCCTCTGTTGTTCCAAGTGCTCTTTGGCAAAGAAAGTTGAAACAGGCAGTTTTTGTGCATTTTTTGAGAGCAGAGGGCTTCCTTCTAGCAACCCTCCCATGATGTCATGGCTATTCAATTTGTCATCTGATTGTAGACGCATGCACATTGTTCCCAGGTGCTGCCAGAGAGGCTGCGCACTCTCTAGAGGTGATGTGTGGTGGGCCTTTACCTGGTTTTTATTTTGTGTTCGTGGGTGATATTTTGGATGGGCGTCCACTTCTAGGCAAAGTTGCTGTCAGGTTGAAGGCCCTCCATTTGTAATTATCTGTGTATAGTGGATGGATGGAGCGTGGATCTTTTGGAGATGGTCTTATAGCCTTTCCCAGACTGATGGGCTGTCACTACCCTCTTCTCATGTCAGTCGGATATCTCCTTTGCTCTTGGCTCATTGTTGATGTTGATGGGAACCACAGTGGTTCAGTTGGTTTTCTCTCTCTTTTAATTAGTGCAGGCCAAACATTTTCCAAGGATGTCTCATTTCATTGGTCTGCTAAGTGATTGATAAGCACCCAAATGGTTTCACCTGCGTCCTTTTACCTGGTCGACTTAACCAATGCAGCTTGGGGTCACTTTACTTTTGCACATACACTAAGTCCATGTTTCATGTAGTTTTTGGGCTACTTAAACAAAACCTACTAAAAGTACATGCAATTGATGAAACATAATATCTGACATTCATGATCAACACTGGTGATGATGAAGAATGAGAAAATAGGTTTTAAAACAGGAAACATCTACACCCACTTGAGGGGTTCAAATACTTTCAAGCAGCACTGTATATCACTGCTATAGTAGTGACAGGTCCTCCCTGATAGAAATATAGTGATTGAAGGTTATAATAACTCGCTATGTGAGTGACCGGGTCCTCCCTGATAGAATACATAGTGATGGAAGGTATATATACACTGCTATGTAGTGGGTCCTCCCTGATAGAATACATAGTGATTGGAAGGTATATATCACTGCTATGTAGAGCCGGGTCTCCCCTGATAGAATACATAGTGATTGGAAGGTATATAATCACTGTATATAGTGTCGGGTTCCTCCCTGATAGAATACATAGTGATTGGAAGGTATATCTCACTGTTATATAGTGTCGGTGTCCTCCCTGATAGAATACATAGTGATCGGAAGTATATATCACTGTTGTTTGCCGGGTCCTCCTGATAGAAAATATAGGATTGGAAGGTATATATCACTGCTATGTAGTGCCGGGTCCTCCCTGATAGAATACATAGTGATGGAAGGTATACTGTATATCACTGCTATGTAGTGGGTCCTCCCTGATAGAATACATAGTGATTGGAAGGATTAGAAAGGTCCTTGTATTACATGGTTTTTGTAGAAAAAAGATGGATTGTACAGAAATTGTATGGTAAGATTGTAAAGCTAGCCACACACGGGTAGATTTCTGTGCAATTGACCTCTGATCAATCACAGAGTAGTGACGTCACCACACTGTGATTGATCGGGGATCAATTGAACGGAAATCAATGTGCACCACACGGGCCCCCTGGGACCCGTTCTCCCCAGCTTGTAACCCGTGTGAATTAGAACACACTACAAGCTGGAGAGAAATCCAGTCTGCGTGAGTGAGGTGTGCTGGCTCTGCCCCCTTCACACTGATAGCCTAACGGCTGTGGAGGGGGGAGGCAGGAGCCGGCTGTTCCTATACTTTGCATGAAGATTCAAGTCTTCCTGCAAAGCAATGCAGATTGAACAGGGTTTTCCAACATGTTGGAACCCCGTTTGATCGCGTTCCTATGAGCAGGCTCTATTGATCCTGCTCTAAGCAAAGCACACATAGGTAGGTTTGTAAACAGATTAGAGTACAATCAATTACCGTGAGTGCGCACGTTGTTTGATTGTACTTGAATCTTTTTACAGATCTACCTGTGTGCCTAGCTTAAGGATCCCCACAGCAGGGTGGTGCACAAAGTGTGCCCGCTGATACTCTGAGCAATGGAGAGCAAAGTGATGACGTCATCACATTGCTCTCCACATTTCATCTGTCGGTCCCCACTCGGTACGTGTGTGGGGGCCTTTAGGTGGCCTTATGTCTGACATTCTTGTGCACCTAAGCTCAGAAACAACAAAAAAAAGAAATAGTAGCAATACACTGTTCAATGTATAGTTGGGGTGCCCATCCCTAGTGATTTAACAACGAACACAGGAAAATAGCTTAATAGGGGGACTTTGCATTGGCAGACCTAGCTATTCAATGACCACAGGGTCTGGCAGTTATAATAGAAAAAACATGCTAAAAATTATACATTAGACATGCATGATTAAATCAATAACAGATTTTACAGTGTATTATCCAGAGAGTTTTTCACATTTTTGTTAAATTTTGTGTAGGCGTAGGCAATGTGGATTAATCCGTGTGGGCGCAACACTAACAAGGGTCCAAAGGCACCTTGAGGGTTGTATCTCACGGGATAAACCACCCCGGACCAGACACTCAATTAGGATTAGAGATGGTCGAATTTCTCGACTAGCTGACTTTGTAAGCTGATTGCAAAGCCCCTGAACATGGTATCATCACCAAAATCGCTGCAGATGTAGACAAGGGTTGTGGGAACATTGGAAAGAAAAGGTTTTGCTCTAGCACATGTAGTTTTTGCATTAATTAAGTTCAAATAAAAAATTTGACTTGACTTTGACTTAACCTCCCTAGCGCACTGCTGAGGTCCAGATTTCTGTACCAAAAGTGCACCATAGACTTCAATAGTAATTTTTTCTTTATGTCGTAGGCATGTAACTTCCCCAAAATATGTCCGTACAAGGGTCCAATAGACATCCTGACTATAATAATGTTTGAAACAAACAATTATGTAAAATAATTTTTTTTTTTTAAATAAAAATAATGAAAAAAAAAACACACAAATTAGGACACAAAACTCTTTGGTGCCCCATATGTTCCCATTTGCATTTAACCCTCTCTAACCTGGTGTGATAAAATCATACCAGGTTAGAGAGGGTTACTGCAAATGGGCACATCTGGGGCATCAGGGCATTTATTTTGGCGATATTTAGTACATAGGGGGAGTTTGAAAGCAGTTTTCTACATAGAAAACTGCTTTCATGCTGTTTACTGTTCATATCTCCCGCCGCCTCCCACTCGGAGCGGGGGGGGGGGGGGGGGGGGGGGGGGGGAGAGAGGAAGACACAGGCAGCCGAGGAGGATGTCGCCAGAATGTCACAGGGACAGCGTGAGTATGTTCTCCCACAGCCATGATTTCTACTGGACGGCAGCACCTCGTCCAGTGCGATAGTACCAGTTGGAGCGCTGGACGAGGTGCTGCCGTCCATAACGCTAGGGTGGTTAATTTATGCAAAAACTGTTTGTGTTAGAGGTATACTTGTTTTTGTAGTATATCCCCAACCCTTCTCTACATCTCTAGCAATTTTAGGATGATACCATGCTCAGGGGCTTTGCACTTAACTCAAAATGGTGGAAATGGTAGAATTTTTGAAAATAAATTTCACCATCTCTAATCAGGATGGACGTTTTAGGCAGGAAGGAAAGACCAGGGAAGACCAGCAACAGCCATAGAACCTGAAGGATATTTTATACTGATGACGCCAAAGGGGCGGTGCCAGAATCGATCAGTGGGTGCGCCAGAATAGAGAATTGCCACAAGTTGAAGGAGCATATGTAAGTTTTCACGGTCCCAGCTTGGGCAGAGTTCGTTTTGTAACCGCTAGAGGGGTTAATGAAAGACCTCTTTTGTGGTCCTTCCACCCAGCATCCAGGAAATACCATATTTTTCAGACTATAAGATGCACCAGACCATGAGACGCACCCAAAGTTTTAAAGTAGGCAGGACTGGGCCACACAGTATTCACTCTGTATTCTTCCAGCCAGGAGGCAGTGCCAGGAGGGAGGTCTTTGCTGCAGAGGGCTGAAACTTTATCATGTGTCTATACACTAGTAGTACCTATCATTTGAACACACTGACCAACTTATGGAGAGACACATTTTACAATCTGCCACTGACAACTTACCCATAAGCACCTAGTTACATATGGGAGGACACTTTGTCATAAAATGTATTCATTGCAATGCAGGATATTAATGTAAATACATGCAATCTGGGAGCAGAATATACATTGTGGCAGTTTACAATGGTTCCATGTACCTTTGGTTAAGTTGAAAAGTATACAGTACCTGTGAATAGTGAAGAGCAAGAATATTTGCATTTTATATATATTTTCGCTTAATATTCGCAACAAATTCAGGAATTTGTGATCTCCAGTAATTATTACCGTCATTGCGCAAATCGGCACTTGTACATGCGCATTTTGTGAACACAATGCATGGTACTATCCACAAATTACCTTCATTGTGCAAATCGGCACTTGTCCATGCACATATTGAGAAAGCAGTAAACGGTAGTTCCTTGAATACTTATGTTTACAAAGATATAGCACTATATCGTAGATCTTCGCAATTTCTTGAAGTCCCAAAATGTGCAATGAAAATTGAATAGTCATGATCAACACACTGCGAATATGGACATTGTTGTCTTCCACCTTCACCAAAAATTTTGCTTTAAGGCATATCTAGGGAATTAATGAAATGTTGGACTTGTAGTGGCCAGGGGTTGTGTAGTCAGTGTGAGGTCCCCTTTAAGCCCCTGGACCAGCATGCCCTGGGGTCCCAGGAAGTGTTAAGAGGTGTCCCGCCCGCTGGACAGGGCTTTTGGAGGAGAGCAAGGTAGAGATAGGTAGCACTTTTGCTGCTGTCTCATCTGGGGCCTTATACTCCGGTTCTGCTAGCCCGGCGTCCGTGCAGCCGGCAGGCACAATAGCACGTCCACCGTACTGCCCAGGTTCACACAACGCGCTGCCGTGTCAGCCGCCCGTCTACAGTACTGTCGTCCCAGTGGGGTGGATGTCTGGTACCCCGTGGGTCCCGCCTGAATTACGCGACCCTACGCGCTGGAGTACCTGCGGTCTCATCCTGCCTTGGATTTCACCAGTGTCGCTGGCAACTCCGTTCCTGCGCTGTATGCGTCCCTGCCTCGTCCTAGGGTAAGCACTGCCAGCATCCCCTGGACTACTGTTACCCGAGACTATTACCTGGGACTGTTATCGTTACCGCTGCACCATTGTGCTGTTGTTATACTTGAGTACCCGATCTGGGCCCCAAGTGTCAATAAAGTTGAGCTTTGAGCATTACAGCCGCCTTTATCGTCTGATTGATTCCTGTGTACCTTACATCCTCATAATTGGTTCTTATACACTTAAATACTTTGTTCTCACGATACAATTTGCGGACAATTTTGTGGCCGATCGACCACCTTGTGCGTTTCCTGTGCGATTGCTCGGCAGTGGCTCAGCCACAAATTGAAAGCGTCCACCTAAAGAGACCAGGATTGCACTGCAAGTTGGTAAATTCCTGGCTGATCGCACTACTTTGGATCACCGATGGTCCCCATCCAAAGTAATGTCGGATGATTACTGCATCATGCTAGAGAATTCGGTGGGGATCACAGCGAGTATGGTTATGTCTCCACTGTGTTGTGTGCTCAGTCAGGACCCCTTACATTAAACACAGTGCTTGGTGGGGTCCCGATGGAGCACACACACTTTATCTGCCTGGTGGATCCTCTGTTCACACATCCGTCGATGCAGGGGTTAACCTACTGCATTATGTTAACCCCTGCATTGGCAAATCGGCCCAACATCATGTGAACAGAGGATCCGTCGGGCAGGTAATGTTTATGTGCTCCATCTAGACCCCCCGCACTTAACGCAGGGGGTCCTGATGGAGCACACAATGCAGTGGAGACATAGGCTATGGCTACCTTTACATTGTTTTATGTGCTGACAACAAAATCACACAAAAATAATCAATGGAAATCAAATGTATTAACCCATGGAGGTCTGGATTTGGAGTCACACTTTCATGTAATGTCTTTAAAACAAGTCAAAATGAGGATCAGTAGTGTGTGTTGCATGCCTGTATGACCTCCCTACCTCTATGGGTTGATAAATTTGATTTCTATTGACGGGGAGAGAAGCAAGGAGCTTTTCCCCTCCTCCCCCTTTTCTCTGATGAGGAGCAGTGCTTGTGTTGTGCTCTTACGGTAAGTGCTCTCTAGTGACATCCAGTGGCTGAAGCTGATATTGAGCAGATTGAGTTGAGATTACAGCTTCACACAACTTTGGCAATTCTTATTGTTTTTCTTGTTCAACATATACAATTTGTGTCACTTGGATAATCGCAGGGAAGCTTTATTAACTATAAAAAGGTGGCAGTTAGGAATGTCAAATTGGGAATGTAAATTACTAACGAAAATCATAATAGGCACATGTAGGATAAAATCTGACAAGACTAAAGTTGCACTACTGAGATATATAACCACACCTGGGGGTTCAAACGGTGTTGTATTGTGAGAGTTACATTTGACCCAAAGCCAGCTGGTGACCTGTGGATGGAGAATCGGAGGATCAACCAGGACCAGGGAGGTCCATCTGGAGCAGAATCCACCATGCATGAGGCTGACACAGAGGACAGTGAGGGAGACAGTGAGGTAGACCACCCTACATATGGGGTGAGTATCAAACACCATCTCCTTGTACTCATCCAAGTAGCTCACTAAAAAAGTTATGTGCACCCCTGATTAAAAAATTATGTTATTTCTTTTTACTTTTGTATTATGTACATTCAGCTGTTTTTGTTTTATTTTTAACCCCAGTTCAATATTAATTTGTAATGTTAGATTCTTGCGTGGTTCGGTAGTCTGATAAATATGAAGCTGTAGCAGTAACAATGATGCAGTATGTATGAGTAAATGTATGTCTGTTCTGTGTATAGATGAATGGCTCAGAACTCCACAAGGACATGTTACTATTTATAAGGAAGGATTAGTTCCCTCTTGTGGCTCATGAATGGTAGTTTACAGAGCTGCAACTTATGAAAGAGAACAGTATGTTAAAGTCAATGGGTTGTCTTATTTGCTCCTGAAATATTAGCACAGGCATTGTCATAAATAACTATTTTTTACCATCTGCTGTACCCATCACAGAATGTATCACTACTTATTATAGTGACACTGGAATTAACTGTATATGATAGGATTGCTTTGCTTACTGCTGTTGGAGAAGACACATTGGACTAGTTATGGTATATAGTGATGAGCGAGCACCATCTCAATGTTTGTGTGTTCTACCGAGCACCCGAGCATAATGTTAGTCTATGGGAGACCACCAGGAACCCCCTTCTCGGAAAAGGGTGGGGGGGGGGGGGGGGGGGTCTGGTCCATTGGAAAAGATCAGAAAGTGAGCAGGGGTGCCTGGTGGTCTCCCATAGACAGAAACACCACCAAAATTGACTGGGAACAGCATGAGGATGATGCAAGTTACTGCTGGCAACCAGTGTACACCCCTTTTACAGACTGACAAAAATGTGGCCAATCCCTCGGTATCCGACAGGACAGCTGATTTTAGCTCAATCCTTGTTGAGTGCTGGGATGCGGGAGCGCACACGGCATCAGATCGGGGATCGGATCATGCAGAATTTGGATCGTGTATGCCCAGCTTTATAGTTTTCTTTTCCATTAGGAATCAGCCACAAAATTCTTTCTGGTTCAAGCATGGTGTAAAGAAGGACCACTGTTAAAACAAGGGTCTGGTACTTCAAACACAAGTCGTGAGACATGGCTGACAAACACACATCACAAGTACAGAAACACTTCACTCTAGACCAGTGGTTCTCAACCCGTGGGTTTGGGACCCCCCTGGGGGTCCAATGACCATTTCACAGGGGCCGCCAACATGACTTTGCGTTAGATGACTTCTGCACTGCCATACTCCAAATACAGGAAGTCACTTCCGAGGTCGCGGATCTAAAAAGGTTGAAAACCACTGCTCTAAACCACGAGCAGGGGTCCGCCAATATGGTAAATCTGAATACTTGTATGGGGACAAGCAGGAATCGATGTGTCAGTGGCTCACATTGTGATTCCCGTGTTTGTTCTCCTTTATCCTCTCTGCGAAAATCAACACCTTCTGACAGATCAGCTTGATGATCATGGACATCAGCATAACAGAAGACTACAAAACTCAGCACGATCCAGCAAACACCACCAAAGGCTCTGAGCCCACGAAACAAAAACCTAAAACACTTCCACCGGCTGCTTTATAGAGCTTCTGACAACTGCCAGGAAAGTTTCCCTTGAGCCTTTATGAAGCTTGACAAATGCCATAAAAAAAAGCTTATTAATGATTGTCAAATGTGTTTCACTTTGACAAGAGGTTGCACAAAAGTGTTTTTTTCAAAGCCCATAAGTATGAGCCCTTAGTGTGGTTTTAAAAATTACTTTGCCATTTTTCTTCATTAAAAGTACCAGACGGAGTCTGTTTCCTAGTAACAAGCAACATGATTATTTAACAGTCTCTGTGTCCAATAGAAAGGAAGAACTGGCTAGCACAAACAAAGCAATTTGGCTTCTCATTTAAAATAGAACATCTCTATTCTATTATGATCACTTCTATTGGAGGTTAATGTCCACGGTCATTCTGCCTGTGGTGAAAATTGACAACTGAAATGAATGTCCAGGTATGAACAGTTACAATTTTCTAGGACGATTGCAGGGGGGCTTAGTCATTATTTTAAAAGATTGTGCTGAAAGCATTAATGATTACGGAATTTAAAATGCCTAAATTCCGTATTATTCCACCGAAGCATAGAATTCCAAGAAGTTTACCAGCAACCTGAAAGAAGTGAAAATCAGTAGACTTGGGGTTGAGAGCATTGCTGCTGTGTTTAGTGATCCTGCCATGGGATGTAGATTACTATGGGTGATCAATTGATGAATAAATGCATAAACAATGGCTCATTTCAAATAGTTTTCAGCACAAAATGTTTATTCCAAATGTAGTTTAATAGTTTTGTCCTCTTGGTAGCTTGGTCCTAGCATCCAGGAAGGTAACAAGAAATGTTCTCTTGGTATCTTGGTCCTAGCATTCAGCAATGTAACAAGAAATGTCCTCTTGGTATCTTGGTCCTAGCATCCGGCAATGTAACAAGAAATGTCCTCTTGGTATCTTGGTCCTTGGTTCACAATTGTGAATATCAAATAGAATATTACTAGAATAATTTGCGGAATATTGCGAATTTGAATATTACCTATGCTGCTCATCACTACCGGCAATGTTACAAGAAATGTCTGACAGAGCGACCTTCTTCCTGGGGGTATCTATATAGTGACTTCTGACTGTGTGGTCACATAAAAGATTTGTGCAGGGCATGGAGCATTAAAAGTAAATGATCACTAAACTAACAATAAGGCACTGACACAACAACACTCTTTTTTTCAATGACACAATGGCACAATTCCTTTCACAAAGGGATTCTATTCATCTAGCTATCACAGAGGCACCATTCCCTCCATTGACCAACAACACAGTGGCACCATCCTTTAACTGACCAATGAGATGGGGCACCTATCCCCTCGATGACCAATGACAGAGTTCCCATTAACCTAACAAATGACTTAAGGTAGCCATAGACGGGTAAAATATATTACTGTATAAAAATCAATCGATTGTACTGCCACACAGTCTTATACACTCTCCGGCCATTTTTTGGGCACACCTTGCTAATACCCGGTTTGACCCCTTTTGCCTTCAGAACTGCCTTCATCCTTTGTGGCATTGATTCAACAAGGTATTGGAAACATTCCTCAGAGATATTGGTCCATATTGACATGATAGCATCACGCAGTTGCTGAAGATTTATCGGCTGCACATTCATGATGCAAATCTCCCTTTCCACCACATCCCAAAGGTGCTCTATTGGATTGAGATCTGGTGACTATGGAGGCCATTTGAGTACAGTGACCTCATTGTCATGTTCAAGTTTTATGACATGGTGCATTATCCTGCTGGAATTAGCCATCAGAAGATGGGTACACTGTGGTCATAAAGGGATGGACATGGTCAGCAACAATACTCAGGTAGGCTGTGGCATTTCAATGATGATCAATCACTACTAAGGGACCCAAAGTGTGCCAAGAAAATGTCCCCCAAACCATTACACCACCACCACCAGTCTGAACCGTTGATACAAGGCAGGATGGATCCATGCTTTCATGTTGTTGCACCAAATTCTGACTCTACAATCCGAATGTCACGGCAGAAATTGAGAAATTGAAACATTTTTCCAATCCTCTATTGTTTCGGTGAGCCTGTGCGAATTGTAGCCTCCGTTTCCTGTTCTTAGCTGACAGGAGTGGCACCCGGTGTGATCTTCTGCTTCTGTATCCCACCTGCCCCAAGGTTCGACGTGTTGTGCATTCAGAGATGCTCTCCTGCATACCTTGGGTGTAACAAGGGGTAATTTCAGTTACTGTTGCCTTTCTATCTATCAGCTCGAACCACTCTGGCCATTCTCCTCTGACCTCTGGCATCAACAAGGCATTGGCGCCCACAGAACTGCCGCCCACTGGATGTTTTGCCTTTTTCGGACCATTCTCTGTAAACCCTAGAGATGGTTGTGCGTGACAATTCCAGAAGATCAGCATTTTCTGAAACACGCAGACCAGCCTGTCTGGCACCAACTACCATGCCACGTTCAAAGTCATTTAAATCACCTTTCTTCCCCATTCTGAAGCTCGGATTGAACTGCAGCGATTCGTCTTGACCATGTCAACATGCCTAAATGCATTGAGTTGCCACCATGCGATTGGCCGATCAGTAATTTGCGCCAACGAACAGTGTGCCTAATAAAGTAGCCAGTGAGTGTAGATTCACAGCCAATCGGTTCTTTTTTTTTTAAGCAGCTACCTCTTTCTGCCACAAGAGGGCAACAAAACAACATGTAAATGTAAACGATCGACTGAAAGTTAACAACATGTCCGATAACTGCTTGATGTTCTGTTCAATATTGATCACTTTGGGTCAATCATACCCATTGCCGTTCAATGGGCATTTTTTGAGATTAAAAGGAATTATAGAACAGCATATGGCTACCTTTATACAGAGGCATCATTCCTTTAACTGACCAAAATGGGGCACCATTTTTTCCAATGACCAATGGCATAGTTGCATCTTTATCCCACTGACATAGAGTTGCCATTACTTTAAGTCAGTGGTTCACAAACCGGGGGGTTTTCCGGGGGGGGCACAGTTAGGGTCTGGGGGAGACAAAAAGGAAGCCAGCCATGGAGGAACTAGCTGCAGACAGTAAGTAGAGTGCATATAATGTGTGTTTCTCTGTGTGTTTGTCTCTATGTGAATGATTCATGCCTTAGCATGAGTGTAGTGTGTCTCTATGTAAATGATGAATGTTTCTGTATGATTGGTGTGCATAAATAATGCATGACATTTCACACTTGTACTAGTACACAATACTGCAACGCAAACACGGCTAGTGTGAAATGGCCCTCAATCTGAAACTCTGTAGTTCCTATCTAGAAAAGGGGGGCCCTGCAGGGAAAAGTTTGGTAACCCTCTGATACAGGGCACCATTCCTCCAACTAAGATGGGGCACGATGTCTCCAAATGACCAACAGCATAGTGCCACCTTTACCCCACTGACACAGAGTAGTCAGTACTCCAACTGATACAGGAGCATTATTCCTCCAACTAACCACCTGCATCGGAACACTATACCTTTTACTGCACTGACACAGAAAGACAGTTTCTATTTACTGATACAGAGACACTATACCTCTCAATAATGATTTATACTGAGGAACTTATTACCTTGACTGACAATGGGGCATGTTCCACAAATGACTGACATAACTGATTTAATTATTCCTACTATCCCTCAAAGTAAATGATTTTTTTAAGAAATTTTTTTTCCTGGTCACAGTCTGCCCCCTAGATATTGTGATGGACATGAAACTGTCCCTTTGTTTAACAAAAAAAAAGTTCATAGCACAGAGAAGTCTTCAAAAAACAGAAGGTATTCACATGACCTATTCTATCACAAACCTTCAGGACAGTTGGTGGGGACATGCAAATGATTCCTCCATGCCCCATCAACCAAATGCACATCCAGAACCACTGGTGTACAGGACTGCCAATATAGCCTTAGGCTAAGTTTACACTGGCGATTCCCGAGCTGCTTGCAGTTAGGAAACCGCCAGTGCGCTCCCACAGCCGCGGGATAAACGACTCCCTGTAGTCATCTGCACAACAGTGCAGGCGATTACAGGGCGTCTAATTAAGGACCCCATAGAGGTCCTACGGCACGCCGCCCAAAAACCGACCGGCAGACGCCTAATGTGGCGTCCGCCGGTCGCCCACGCTAAGCGGTCGCTTACCTGGTGGTAAAAAAACGCCAGTGTAAACCTAGCCTTATGGTGCAGAGCAATTTATTCCAAACTGTATACAGGTGTTTCAGGCTGGTTGGCCATTAATATATGGATTAGGGTTGGGGGGGGGGGGCTGAACACAGAGGAACAACCATGATGGTTATGGTGAGAAGGACTTTTTGATTCCTGTAATCCCTTCTCACCATATCCTTCATGTTTGTCATGTTTGTTCTCAGTGGCATAGGAACCCCACTATAGCAGCAATATCAGTGCTATGGGGCCCATATTCACATGGGGGTCCACCACTCCTGGAAGGGGAGAGATTGGAGTGACAAGATGGGATGGGGGGATCAACATTTTTGCTATGGGACCCAGACATTTCTAGCTACGCCTCTGGTTGTTCTTCTTTTTGAAATAATGAAAATAATTTTCCTTTCCTCATGCATCTTCATGGCAGCACCTCATATATATACCAATAAAGTATCTAGATTAAGCTACCATTGTTGAACTAGTTCCAAAAAAAAAGAAACTGGTAATGTAAATAATTCTATTTAAATGTCCTGCCCAGTAATGCCCCCCAGCACACCACTGCTGTGCGTCCAAGACCTTATTAATGATGGCAGGGACATGAGGACACGGATGCCAGGTGGTCAACACAGTAGGATAAAATATGCAGCCACACATCCCCTGTGTCATCAATGGGACATTGATGACGCCGCAGACACAAGGACAGAGGACACAGAAGCTGGGCAGACATGGCTGGAGGCTTGTTTGCATCAGCTATGCCATCCCAAGTGTGGCTGGGGGTTGCTGCTTTTGGCTACACTGAGAAATACCTCTGGAAAGGTTAATATTTTCTAAATATGACCCAAAATAAGTATGCAGCTCAGACATTCATCTAAGCCCAACAGGTTGTCTTCCAGTTATATCCTTGCTTGTTTCAGATGTGTGATAAAAACTAATGAAACCAAAAGATCAGTTCAGCAATGGCAGCGTACACAATGTTTCAGTGACAGGTCCACTTTAAACAAAACAAATCCTTATAAATAATTTCACTGAAATCTACAGATTTGCAGATTTCCACAACATTTTAAAGAAATATAAGTCTTATTAAAACAACTTAAAACATGTAAGGCTGTCCCATTCTTTCATACTTTCACTTCAGTGTAACTTCAAGTGTAGCTCTAAAGGGTTAGAATCCAGACACTTTATTGTCTAGTTCTCTTTCCTATTTAATCTTCACTAACTGGGGCTTTGATTCAGCAAAACAAATCAATGTAAAAATTTTGAAAAGTCTTTATTACATAGAAGGACTTAACATCATAATAGGCAATCATAGAGCTCCCCACACATGAAGTTCCACAATGTGAAAATGTAAGAAAAACATGAACGTCAACAATCCAGTGTAAATACTATTTACTTAGTACTTGTAGACATTTGTATGGATTGTGTCTTTCTTTTTGTTAACTAATTCAACTATTATTGAAAAACAAAGGTATTTTGTATTCTATACATTTCCAGTTGTTGGCACTTTTTGTGCCCTGTAGATGGCAGTGTTGGTATAGCCATCAACCCAAACACGTCTAGCGCTACATCTCTTTCCAGCAGTGAAAACAAGTCTAGAATATGAAACACCAAAACACTTACTTTATGTATTGATACTGACATACACTAAGCATAAGAACGCACTGGCGTCATATTGTTTTAACAATGTTCTTACTTTACAATAATGCATCAGTTTGGAGGAACAGATGACCGAACTGTGTGAAACGTGTTTGTGGTTTGGGCGGCTTGTACAGGGAAAACGTGTCTGAGCTCCAAAATATATCGTATAAGACTTGTCTGCTGACAATGGGGCCACATGTGGCTCAGCTTTATGTTTTGATCAATGACAAACCAAATTTGCATTCTTACATGTGGATCTCCAGTTGTATTACTAAAGAAAGCTATCTGAAACTGTCAAGGGTATGGGTAAAATGTTCAGATACATGAATTCTATTGATATTCAATTGTATTTGGTTATCTGGCTCAACTGTAGAGATAACAGGTACAGGAACAGCAAGATCTTGAGAATTCTGTTAACCCTTTAACCTTTTTGATGTTCAATCAGGAATTGGGTGCTGAAAGTGGTCAATAAATGTAAACAGATAATTGAGTAATATGTTAAAACATTTTCTCCACATTGGGATACTTATAACTGTCAAATAATATAGGAATAGGCACAGATAGCCAACCCATGTTCCTGGTGTCACGTCTGGTACATGTAGACCGTCTGTATTATTTGACTTCCAAAGAAGTACCGAGGAATAAACCATTCCCTGCCAGCGGTACTGGAGGATGTTATGGGTTTACCTGGAGCAATAAGCTCCCCCACAATTGTGGCTGACTAAAATCCCTGATCATGGTATTATCACTAAAATTGCTATAGAATTTTGTGCCAAAATTTTATCTAAATTTTGAAATAAATTTATGCAATGTATTAGAACCATTCAAATTTTTATTTTATAATGTTCCCACCCCCCTTTTCTACATCTCCTTCAATTTTAGGGATGATCCCTTGTTAATGGGCATTGCAATTAACTCCCCAAAAACAAATTGAAATTTTGAGTCTCAACACATTAGTTTATTATCCAGTCAATGCTTTTCACCATAAAGGATTTACATAAAACCATGGTAATTAACTTCCCTAGCGGTCATGATGAACCAGGCGAGCTGAGATTGCATGAGATTGCATGTCCACATCCCCAGAAAGCTGCGGCAATTCTCTATATTGCCATGGCATTTGCATCACGTCACAGTGATGCCAAAGGGGCAGGGGGTCGCGCCACAGATCTCCATGTTAATGGAGGGGTGTCGGTCTCCCAGCCCATCAATGATGCCGCTGACATGGACAGAGGCAGGGGGAGGGAGGAAATGTTGAGCAGAGTACATTGTACTTTCCTGCAATCGCTAGGGGTGTTAAGTTAAAAGGGCTGATATCTATTACCCCCCAAAAATACACATTTACATTCCAAACTCCAATATTAAACATTGGATAGGTAATATTGCCACAATTTTCTGGGATCTCAATCCAATAACAATACATGCAGCTAAATTATTTTAAGCGAAACATTTTAATATTTTCAGATCCATAAATTGTTTGTCTTTAGCCACCCATATAACTACTACTGCCCATAATTTACAAGCATATGATGTAATGGGAGTGGTGTTCCTACTGTTAATTGCTTCTGATTATTTTTAGGCTTAAGCCCCCCCATACACCTTTCAAGCTGTATAATTTCCTTTAGATCTCCCAAAAACTATGTATAGCAGCCTCCATGATAGAATACATAGTGATTGAAAGGTTTAGAAAGGTCCTCATATTACATGGTTTTGGAAGAAGAAAAGTTGATTGTACAGAAATTGTATGGAAAGATTGTAAGGACCCCCATACACCCCATACATCTGCGAGATTTGCTTTAGATCTCCTTTTGTTTTACCAAAAACATGTAATATGAGGCACTTTCTAAACAATCAAGTCTACCTGTGTTCAATTGCAGTTGTTGGTAGATCTAAAGGATATCTGACAAAGAGATGTAAAGGTGTATGGCCAGCTTAATGGGGGGCTTTAGTTTGAATCCCACCATCTGAAGAGATAATATGGAATCATTATTGAACTGCAAGTATTAAACCTAGATCTGCCATTTTCAGCCTATAAAGATATTTAAGGTTCGGTCCAGGGTTGGGCTCTTTTTCTAACCTTTGTGTATCTGAGAAGTTTTCCCTTAGAAAACTTTACCAATTTACATGAAAGAACCATGCACCCAATGATTTTCTTTTCAAGCCTTGGAGCAAACTGACTCATGCAGATCAATTTTTAAATGGTAACGAGAACAGCTTGTGCTGTGATGAGCTCTTTATTGCAGTATATTACAAAATACAAACACATTTGCTGACTCAGAGGAAGGACCTATTCCCCTCATTTGTTAATGACCCCTGTGTCAGTCATTTGCATCCAAATGTACAGTAAGTATAATGTTAAGTCCTTAGACCTGACTAATAATCCAGAACAGGCAGTGCAATTCCTTCATACCAATGTTTAATGTTGCAATTTCTAGGCATGGCTAGTTAAGTGTGATTGGACTGGCTTTACCATGATAATTTAAGAACTTTCTGTTCATGAGTAAAAAATCAAGAGTGTCCTTACATGTGAGTCATGTTACCACACCAGGATATTATACCAAAACTTAACCCTACCTAACCTGGAGAGGAAGGGGCCCTTAAAAAGTATTAATTTCTTTAATACTACAAAAGAGGCTTTCAAGGTACCAAAAACTGTATTTCCAATCAAAGTACTGTAAGGTTCAAGAATCATCCAATGGCAGGAGCCAACTGGTAACAGATAAAACTTTATGTTCAGCGACCCAACAGAGGAGCACCAGTTAAACTTTCAGCAGTGAACAGATCAAACATTTAACAATAAAGCTGGCAATAAACCTTTAGATCTCTCTGTACAATTTCCATTAGATCTACCAACAACTATGTAGTATAGTGGCCTCTATGATAATATATAGTGATTGGAATGTTTAAAGTAGGTTCTCATATTACATGGTTTTGGTAGATTGTACAAAAATTGTACGGTAAGATTGTAAGGTGTATAGGGGCCTTAAGAAATAACCTCAATAGTCCAAGGATACCCAAACACGTTTGGTCCGCTGCATAAGTAGCGGAAAGCAGTGGTGTGCGGAGAGTGAAGGTACCATTAAGGCAGCGCTCTATATGCATTGGGCTGCCAGAGGAGATAAGAAGAGGATACCCAGAAGGGCGTGGCTAAGTCCTGGGATGGAGTAAGAAAGACAGGTTTGTCCTGTGCCCCTCTCCCCCAACGGTACTCCTGTGTGGCCTATCGGCCAGCGTACGTGCAGCCGGTGAGCATAATAGCACGTGGTGATCCTAGCAGCTTGCCGCTTACCTGCCTTCAGTGGAGACTGCCGCATTCAGAGTGGGGGGGGGCCCTATTGCTTCTGTGGTCTCGGAGTAGCCCTGTACAGTGTACTCCGCCGTGATCCAGGTTGATGAGGTTAATACATAACTGGTGCATCAAGAGGAATGTATATAAAAGTGTAATGATCTTACTTTTTTTCATATAACATATAATACATACGATAAAATAATAAATCACCATCATTTTACTTTCTCTCGAACACTTAATGGGTTCTGCCAGTGCCCGGCCATCATGCGGTAGGAAATGACCCTGTGTAGCAGAAGGTGCCCATATATGGGATGATACCCAATTAATCAACGAATCGTGACAAGCGGCATAGGCAATAATTGAATATTTTGCAAATAATTCTACAAATATTTGCAATTTCGAATATTCATGAATATATAATCATTGCAATTTCCTTCAAAATTAATGGTAACATGCTATATTTATTTTCGCATTGCGAATATATATTCGCAATGCATGGCTGTAAAGCTTCCTGGTGTACAATATCACGAATTTTACGAATTCTCGAATAGCCAATATTCGTCAAATATATTCTCAATTCGAATGTTCAAGCTCAACACTATCAACAAATCACTGTGCAACACCATCCCAAGTAATTGGGATCGAACAGGGATTTACCAACATAGTGATTTCTGGTTCAATCGACATTTCTTCGAGTGGGATCGATGGATAGTGTTGAGCTTGAATATTTGTATTGTGAATATATTCAACGAATATCGGCTATTCAAGAATTTGCGGTGGATATTCGCAATTTCAAATATTTAATATATTATGCACTTGGAAGCTTATGGGCATGCATTGTGAATGCATTATAGTAAAAAAAAAATAACATGTGTGACCAATCATTTGTAAGTGTATTTGTATAAAATTTTATATACTTGCGACTATATTTTTTTAATGCATGCCGATATTTACGAATATCGAATCGAATATTAGTAGAATTATTCCCAAAATATCGCAAATTCGAATATTGCCTATGCAGCTCATCACTGTCAATTGAACAAGGGTTCTTGTGTTTGATTCCTGAACATGAACAAGAGTTTTCCTTGGGTTCAGGAACCCAAGGAAAACTCAACCCTTGTATGGGTACCTTTAGGGGTCCATCATGACCCTGCTTAGTCATACCAATGGTTCTGCAAATCATCAAAGCTCTCTACTGATTGAAGAAGTATACCTCTGGTTCAGCGGAATGCGTACTGGACCTCTGCAGAGTGACCAATTCTTCAACACAAAGGTCAACGAACCTTCAGTGCACCATGGACAACCCTTTCTACTTAGATTGAGGCTGCTTTCTAAAGCCCCCCATACACGTCTAGATTTTTTGTTCAATCAACTTAAAAAGATAAATTTTTTGGGGTTGGAGAAATTGGTGATTGATTGTAATGTTACCAACTGTAGTAACAGATATTTGATAAACTTTTTTGGGATCGACTGAAAGTGTAATGAATTTCAATACAACCAATTAAAATTTACCAGCACGTCCAATCCTTTTTTAATCAATTTTTTTCCCCAATTTTAGTTGTTTTAGGTTGATCTAACCATGTGGGCTGCCATAGATTTTCAATCAACCAAAAAAATGTATTGAGATAAGCTGATTGGATGAAAAATCTAGATGGGGGTCTTAATAACAAAGTCTCTTTCACTTGGTACACCTTTTGCTTTGATGCACCTGGAACTTATGTAGCTGTCTTAAATTGAATGTTCAGTCAGCCCTGAACATTTATTGTTTATAGGTCTACTGTTCTAAACACTCTAAACATGAGTGCTGTTTATGAAAGGTTAGTATTATGATTCCTAAACAAAAACCCACATACCCAATGTTTGCTAAGGACCCTGTCTGGAACAATTCCAAAGTGAGACAAAGAAAGCTACATAATATATATCATACTACCTAAAATGTAAGGGTTCAATCGAGTTTTGCATTTGCTTATAATTAAAAGAAACAACTATTGTTTTCTCAGTTCCCTTGCTTCAGGATTGACCTGGACCTGTTTAGCTGTAGTGACAAAACTAAAACATTAAAGCGCACTTAAAGTAAAAAATAAAAATAATTTTTACTTACCTCTGAGCTGTCACAAGGGTTGCTACACAACCCTTAAAGAATATAGTTATCTGCTTTGGACTCATGTTTGGCAGTTGCCATGTTTAAACTCTATGCACTACCACAAGCGACTGGAAAGGTACATTCCCAAAAGCCACCAAAAGCACTGCAGCTGGAAAGAAGTGTCCCCCAAAAGGGCATTTCTACTTGCCTGAACACAGGGGCAGGCAGGCGCTTTATGAAATCACCAGTGTGAATGCGCCCAGTGGTTAATGAACTGCAGTAACGCTTATGGCTACTGGAGACCTTTATATATATTGTTTGCAATAGTAAAAACGCAGCTCCATAGGCTTGTATAAGGACCAGATCACTTGATTGCTTTCTATAACCTGTCTGTCTTTGGGACTGTCCTTGGTTTTAAAGAAGGAGGAGGGCAGTAAAGAGAAAAACAGAATTATCTTATTACAGGTAAGAATTTGTTTATCCTTTTTGGACAGATCATTCCACTTATAGGGTGTTTGACAGTGATGGACATAAAGTACATTTAAGGCTGCCATACACATGCCGATAAGCGGCCGATTTTTAACCTGACCGACGGGCGTGCGCGCTCGCGCCGTCAGTCAGGTTAAAAATCGGCCGCTTATCGGCATGTGCCCACATGGGGCGACAGATCCCTGTCGCCCCACAGCTCGGCCAGCCAGAGAACGGACATGTCCGATATTCTCTGGCCGATGCAAGCTGATGCCATAGGAGCCCCATAATGCACCGGGGTGCAAACGTGATGATTTATACGGTTAGTTTCTGGGATGCTGACTGTTTGCCCCTGTGTGTGAGCACTTGCACACTTGTTGAGGCACATGGGGGTCATTTCAGATAATACATGACAGCTCTATTGAGCAAAAGCCAAGAACCATCTGGAGAACACTATTGCGGCCGCCAAGTGGTTGCACTTATCAGGTGCTTACTGAGTGGTTGACAATCGCACGTGTAAAGAAACCCTTTAGGTGTGCTTTAATTCATTGGAACTGGCAAGGCTAAAGCAGGCCATACACGGGTCAGATTTTCAATCAATCGACTTAAAACTATCAATTTTTTAGTCGATTGATTGAGAATTGAGTTTTGCCCACCTGGTTAAATCGACTTAATCCGATCAAAATTTTTTGATCGGACTGGATGGTAAATTTTGATCGGTCGATTGAAAATTGGTTTGGTATTTTGAGAACCAAGTGTGGTCAACCAATTTTTGATCGATTTTTTTCTACCTATTCTACCTCACTTCTGATTGAAATTTTAATCTGACTATTTTGGATCGATTGTTTTGTGGATTGAAAAAAAAATCGATCAAAAATCTTGTATTACATATGGCCCATGATACAATCGACATACAATTTTATACCGACTTGAAAATCTGACCCGTGTATGGGCTGCTTAACATTTTCAGCATCCTCACCATTAAAGCACATCTTCAGGCCAGAAAAAAAACAACCTTATCTTATTAGCCATCACATGACCTCCAAGGCACTTCACCTTTGTTACCGCAATCTGCCATTTAGGACCAGTTTCAACAACCAGTGATGTTGCCACCACTCCACTTGAGATATCATTGTAGGTTTTTTTTTACTTCAATAGACCCATTTAAGAGGGTCTTCGGAACCCTAAATCTTCCCCTTTAATTTTCAAAACCATAAAAATTCCAAGCCAACAGCAAGCATCTATATTTTTAGAACTAACTTGATGACCCACCTAAACTGCTCTCTAAAAGAAGGGGCAGATCGGAGTGGTGGCTAGATGAAGGGATCTTTACACCATGGTGGACTGGCAGGGGCAGGGGGACTTGGGTGGGTGACGCTTACTTTCCCCAGTTCCATTACATCTGGAGTGCGCCACAGCGTTACTTAAGGGTTGGAATGTTGGCAGAGTCTAAGCATTTCTAGGTAAATATTTTTTTTCTATTTATTTTTTTCTATTATTGCCACTTTAAGTGGTAAATATAGCAGGTGATAGGTCCGCTTAGGGCACTATCCGTTAAAACACTGCATTTGATGTACGTCAAACACAGGGATGTTGACCCAACCAAATCAATGGATGTGTCTACACATGCGTTGGTGTGATCCATCAGCACTGCGTTGATATTAACGCAACATAAGCCAACGCAAGTTTGGATGCGTTGAAAATAAATAGAGTCCGTCATAGTGCAATGGTATGCATTTTTTGATGCGTTGATCAATCCGTTTATGGTAAAAAACAAACACATAAAACCGGATACATCAAAAAGCATGACTGATGGATTTCTGACGCATCCCTAACGCATCCCTAACACATGAGTTGTGTTTATTGGATCCATTAGCACAGCACTTCCTTAACGCACAGTGGAGCCTTGGGGGGGGGGGTTTCCACATCCTTCGGGACCCCCTCCGCTAAGCATATTGCTTGGCGGGAGGGCCTGACTGAGCACATTCACTTACCTGCTCGGCGGATGCTGTGTTCTCACAGTGCTGAGCTATTCTGCTGATGCAGGGCTGAACATAGTGGGGTACAATAACCCCTGCATCGGCGGATGTCTGAACAGAGCATCCGCCGGGCAGGTACAGTGTATGTGATCCATTAGGACCCCGCCAAGCACTGTGCTTAACGTAGGGGGTCCTGACGGATCACAAAACGAATTGGAAACATGCCCTAAGCCTCAACTATTTTTCAAAGGTAAAAAAACAAAACAATAAAGTATCATGTGGAGCCTTTATGAGAATTCTTACAATAGGATATTAACCCCCCTAGCGCTTCTGACGGCTCCATCTCGTCCTGCACTTTCTTGTCTGTATTGCAGTTGGCAAGATGGAGCCGTCCAGCTAAGCTCAGATCCCCGTCATCAGCACATATGTTCAACACACTGTTCTGTGCTGTCCCGGGACTGATGGTCTAAGCTGGCTTCACTGAAGCAAGCCGGCCGATATCACCCCCCTCCCAGCCCAATTTGCATATGAATGTCCCGTGGATATATATATGAGTAAGAAGAGGTAAAAAAAGAACAATCAAGTATCATGTGGAGCCTTTATGAGAATTATTACAATAGATTGGTAAAGACTTCATAATTAGTTAATCATCATTGAAAACGAGTCATCTTTACAAAGGCGCACAATTCTACCGGCCAGGCCTCCATTTTCAGCATAATGTAATAAATGATGTTTATTTCTGAAAGAATCTACGTTTTTAACAAAAGGAAAAAACAACTTAGCGGAAAGCAGGTGGGAAAAGTACGACAGATGTATTGCAGTACGAACATGCCCCTGCATGTCTGAACAGAGCATCCGCCGGGCAGTGTATGTGATCCGTTGGGACCCCGCCAAGCACTGTGCTTAATGTAGGGGGTCCTGACGGATCACAAAACGAAGTGGAAACATGCCCTAAGCCTTAACCTTTTTTCAAGGTCAGTGCAGTTCTGGCCACCACCATTTGGGGGCGCCAGTGTTTAATATTTTAAGTATTTGCATTTTCCTATAAAATCTGGCTCTGGGGTGTATTTACCAGTGGAGAAAATAAGACAAAAAAATATATATATATAAAAGTAAGAAGAAGTAAAAAAAAATAACAATAAAGTATCCTGTGGAGCCTTTATGAGAAATATTACAATAGGATGTTAAAGACTTCATAATTAGTTAATTAGCATTAAAAAACGAGGCATCTTTACAATGGCGCACAATTCCACCGGCCAGACCTCCACTTTCAGCATAATGTAATAAATGATGTTTATTTCTGAAAGAATCTACGTTTCACACTAACTTAACAAAAGGAAAAAACAACTTAGCGCAAAGCAGGTGGGAAAAGTGCGACAGATGTATTTAAAGCTATATTAACACAAATTCCCCGAAACCATGATAAATGAGTACACATTCACAGCCTCCGCCGCACACCAAATCACACCAGCCTCAATAAATTGCTGATTTTTTCCCCCCCTTTTAATTCTCCATTTCTGACGACTCGAGAAGAGCTGTGAAACCTTTTGCCCTTGAGACTTTAATATTATTTGTTAACATTTTTTATGATGCCAAATGGTCTGTGTTAGAATGGGTGTCGTTCTTTAGCTGCAGAACCATATGGCAGAGCAAGTAATAAATAAAGTATTGTGATAGTTAATGAACCTAATTGCTGGCAATGGCTTTAATACTGGGGATGTGCTGCTGAGAATTTAGCACCGCATTAAACATGCGACAGAACTCCTCTGACTTCTGAGGCTTAATTTAAGTTCTATATTGCAAACTAGAGAAAATAATTCTCAACCCTCCTGCTGGAGCAGCAACCTGCTGGTAGACTGTGATTATACGGAATTACTAAAATCTCAATCAATTTTATACACACTATTAACACTTGCTGTGCTGCCAATATTTTTTATTGAGCTGTGCTGGTTACAGCCCAGATAATGTTTCAGAAACTATCACGCAGTTATTTATCAAAGTGCAAATAAACAGCGCCAGGTTTAACCCGAGAAACGGATCTTAATGGCGTTTTTTTTCAGTATACATACTTTTTACTGTTATGCCGGGTGCAGTTTTTTTTTACGTTCTAGCAGTGAATAGTAAATTAGTAAGCACGAGGAAAGGAAATAGAGAATTAAAGTGCCTATAGGCGTGGGCAGATCTATAGGCGCTTTATTATCCCCCGAGACCCCTGGGTGGGATGAGGTTTAGCTAATTATGCATTTATGTTTAAAGTCTATCTAAGGGCCCCCATACACCTTTAGATCTCCTTTTGTTTTACCAAAACCATGTAATATGA
>CM070038.1:79645380-79657877 GCA_036250615.1 Ptychadena robeensis
ATCGTGACTATTCTGCCAGCTGGTCGTCTCCTCCCTTAAAGGGGAACTCCAACCACAGCAACCAACATCCGCCCAGGGAATTCGGACCTGGACACTGTGTGTGGGAAAAGTCCACAGGGGACCCTCAAGGTTTCCTGCCTACCTCCCCTCGCCTGGTCGAGGGGGGCTCTGGGTGAAGACCCACAGTGAGCTTAGACTCCCGACACCAGCGCCCTCCCAATACCTTCTAAGCGCCGGCGGGTGTAACAGCTACTGGTATAATGAGCCAGATGGTCTATTATTCCACCCTAGGAAGAGTTGAGCTTATGTAGCCAGAGTCTCCATTAAAGGCCCCCCATACACCTAGCAAACTGCAGGGAATTTTTGGGCCAATGTTCGTGCGTGCGTGCAGCCGTTGGTCAGTGACAAAATCGGCCAGAGGACGGACATGTCCATAAATCTCTGACGGCGTCCCCATCTGAGGTAATGGCCAGCACGCAAAGAGTGCCTGCTGATACTTCAACACAAAAAATGTGCTGATAAAGCCCCCCTCGTTTTAAACTTGAGTCAAGGTCCCACTTACCTGTCCGGGTGTTTGCTGGTCTCCCTGCAGGCACCGACAGCCTCTGTGAATGTGTATTCGGTATTTTATCTGTGGCATTCCCAAGTTCCGCAAGTGAAATGTTAACAAACTTGGACGGCAGTGCCATCTCGTGGACATATTACTGGACATTGTGAAATATTATTTTGAAAACTCCACTATCTGTGCAAGTGAAATGTAAACAAACTTGGACGGCAGTGCCATCTCGTGGACATATTACTGGACATTGTGAAATATTATTTTGAAAACTCCACTATCTGTGTATTTACTACCTTTGGATTACACTCAAGTCAATACTTTTTCCCAGTTTTTGTAGGGGATAGCTAATACTCGAGTATATATGGTAGTCTGTATCTGTATATATTATCCAATATATTGGTTTCCATAACAAACGGAAGCCTCTTCAAGCCATTCCTTTCATGATCACTCTGACGCAATCTAATCATACAGAAGTATGTAGGACAATTGACTCACATTGACTACTAGATAACTCTAACAAATTGAAATAAAATAACATTAGCCTTAGAATTTCAAAAGCATATTGAGCTTAAGTAGCTTCTGACCAATCTGCTTGGAGATGTTGGCATGGACATATAAGTCCCATCACGTCAAAAGCTACAATACACGTGCGATACACAATATATAATAACCACCCTACCTATTGCGCATTGTGTTTTCCAACATCTTAAGGCCCCCATACGCGGTGATATTTCCATTCAATCGATTTAAAACAATCAATTTTTAAGTCGATCATACTCAAATCATTTCCCACACACCTGGTATAACCGACAAAAAGTGATTGAATTAAATCAAACATAAAATTGACTGAAAAGTAGTCGGATTACAAGTATCTGAAGGTTTTTCAAGGTATCGCATGTGCTCTATAGTATGATCATGTTTAAATAGATCATTGTGTGGTGGTACAACCAATCGATGTTAAGGTCCCCATACACTGGTCCGATTCCCAACGGATTCCGGGACGATCGATTCCGGGCGTGTGCACGCAAAACGATTGTCCCGGAATCGCGTGAAGCCCATCTTGTCCGATCAATCACGTCCGATCGATCGGGGGCACAGAATCGGATCGGACAGAGAACCAGCATGTTGGTCTTTCTGATCCGATTCAGCACACATCAGGGGGAGTTGCCATTTGTGAAGGAAGCAATCGGACACGGAATCGTCCAGGAATCTGTGGGCCAAGGTGGTATGGCACAATCGGACGGACTTAATTGGCCGATCGATCGGACCTCCGAATCCCGCTGACATCGCCGGAATCGATCGCATAGGTGATCGATCGGCCATGGAATCGGACAATGTATGGCTAGCTTTAGACTGATGATCAATATTTAAATCACACAAATCACACAATATTTAAAAAACACAATATCATCCAGAAAACCCCAAAAGGCATTGGCCGTTTATTTGTATTTATTAAATAATTCAACATTGGACTGGACTTGATTAGCAATGTGGATTGGCAATTTTGATTTCTGTATCCCCTTCTGCTTCAGTGTCAGTTAGTATTTTTATGTAAGTATGATTGGCATTTAACCTTTTCCTAATGTAAATTTCCACCTGGATGTAACTAAACAAATAGGTACGAGCCTCCTATTGGATAAATCTGCGGTTGCTGCAGTTGGTCAGGTCTAGGTTCAGCAACAGTATGTGCTCCAAGAATGAGGTCAGCTGACTTCTTGAAGATACTGAATGACCAGGTTATTTCATCAATGGATTTTTTTCTTCCCTGATGGCACAGGTATATTCCAAGATGAAAATGCCAGGATTCATCGGGGTCAAATTGTGAAAGAGTGGTCCATGGAGCATGAGATAATATTTTCACACATGAATTGGCCACCACAGGGTCCAGACCTTAACCCCATTGAGAATCACATCGGTCGGACTCTACCGTCATCAATGCAAGTTCTTGGTGAAAAATTGGACGGAAATAAATCTTGTGACGTTGCAGAAGCATACTGAAACAATGCCACAGCGAATGTTGCCGTAATTAAAGCTAAAGGTGGTCCAACAATGTACTACAGTGTGGTTTTTTTGGAGAGACAGTGTAACAGTGTATGTTGGTGCTTTATAAATAAAAGTTAATAATAATCACCATATGACACCCTTGTCATATAGACCCGTTCTATGTGTATATAAACACATGGTGTGTAATAGGCATATGCATACTTCTCCATATCAACAGTTTAAAAACAGCTAAACTAGCAAATTAGTAAGTTGGTGCCTTTGAATGAGACTTTAAAGAGGTCTCTAATTTAGTAGCAATTGTGCACAAATTCCGAAAGCCTCAAGAGATACTATTTGCAGCAGAACTGACACAAGGTCACCTTAGGGCTGTTCAGAGCTGTTGATATGTCACATATGGTTATAATGACAATTATCCTGCGTGAGTCAGGTCACCGATAGGTTAAAGGGTTAACCATATAGCCACGAGGCATTTTATCCAGTGAAAAAAAACATCTCTGTTTCTCCTACTCGGCATACAACATCTGTTAGCATACTGTTTTCCGCACCCTGTCAAAACCCTGAATTCATTTAAAATAAATAGCCGGTAATTTGGTTAGAGGGAGTGATGGACAGAAGGAGAACTGTGTGTGTTTGGAGCATCTTTTTGTTTCTCGTTTTCTTTTTCGCTACCTGTGTTTGCGGCTGAGGGTTCTGCAATAGAAACCTGTGAAACTATTACAACTTCAGTTCCTTCCTGACCCTCACTCACACGCTAACAATAGAAAAAGAAGCCCATAGCCCACCCAGCCTGACCAATTTACTTCCTGGCTTGAAAGAAGCTATTCAATATTTAAGAAAAATATGCATACAGGGGAAAGCGTCCGGAGCACCGTTCCTGAGTGTGCTACATTTCACTAAATAACCGTTATGGTCTGAGGTTTACATGGGTCATACTCTGCCATATATATCAAATTGTGAATGGAACAGGTATCTACTGTTGTATCTGATTCCTGTTAGTGGTTGGTGTTGAGCGGCATAAGGTATATTCAAATTTGCGTAATTTCGCAAATATATTATTAATTAACATTTGAAATGCATAAAATTCTTTTCAACTGTATTCTATTCCCTGACATCACACATATCTGTTTGCAATTATTCCCTAACAAGCTTTTCTTATTCATCCTGTGATCCTAGCCAGTACAAGCACTGTGCGTACTGCGCGTATCCATTCACAATGCGCACAAATATGTGCGATGTATGCCGGAAAACAATGTTGAAGCATAATATGACGAAAATCCTTCATTGCGAATATCCAAGCGCACATTCGCGAAATATTGCTAATTCTCAAATGTCGGATATTCGTCTAATATATAAAAATTTTGAATATTCTCACTCAACACTATTAGTGATGAGCGGCATAGGCAATATTCAAATATTTTACAAATAATTCTACCAATATTCAGGATTTGAGTGTATGGCCATGAATTGCGAAAATATATTCTCATTGCGATTACCTTCAAAATGAATGGTATTTATTTTCGCATTGTGAATATAAAATCGCAATGCATGGCCATAAGCTTCCCAATACATAATATCGCGAAAAGTGATGGCCGAACTGCCCGCAAGGCGGACGGTTCGGCCGCAAACATGCATGGTGTTCGACCCGCCCTGTTCGCCAGCGAGAAGGAGCTCTCTATTCTTCCTCCGGAATCAGGAGCAGCGAGACCCCGCCGGAGCAGGAATCTTTTTACTGAAGACCGGGTAGAGAACCCAGTCTTGCAGTGAAAAACCGGCTCGTAAACAGGTGACATCAGTGACGTCACATCTGGCTAGCACAACCAGGAACTATGCGTCCTCTAGGTGGGGAATATGAATCTGCCCGCAGACGGCGGACTTTTTTAAAGTCCAATCCACCTGTTCGCGGACGGACATGGCTGAAGTTCAGCCATCACTAATCGCAAATATTCAATATTGCGAGTATCAGCCATCATATTCGCAAAATTTGCGAATTCCCAAATAGCTTAGTAACTATGTAGAAAAACATTTAAATTCAACTTGGCCGAAGCTGATCGAGATAGAGATGGTCAAAAATTTCAAAAATCCTAATTTTTAACTCCAAATTTTGACTTTTTAGTTGAAATTCAGTCAGGCTGAAATTCTGCAGGATGATTCTTGATTATATATTTTTTATTTAATAACTAAAACAAATAATTAATATAAAATACCAACCCTGTGGAATGGGCATAGAGATCTCCCTGACCTCTTACCATTACTAAAGACACAGTACAGTTCCCCTCTGGCTAACATTGACCAACATGACCCCAAGTAAACTGTATGGGCATGCGCAGAACTGTGGGTAAATTTTGTCACACTACTGCGCATGTCCTTGAATGTTACCTCATCTGCGGAAATTTTTATCAACATTAGCCACAGGGTTTTCGCAGGCATATTAATATTCACAGGAAGGTACACAGCCAGAGAGGAGTGTAAATGCTTCTGCTCAGACCCTGACCTGGCCTGTAGTACTTAAGCAAATTAGACTTAGAGTGACATATGCCCAGAATAATCTGCCCATGTCTCTTAATTATGTAAGTTCTAGATAACCATCTATACCACCAGCCAAAGTGGTAAGAAGATTGGTTTGGTTAGTATTTACAAATTGTTCCATCCTAATGATCATTTGACCCAAAATTTGGAAGGTTTTAACCCTACAGCGATGGTCCAAGAAAATTTAAGATGGAATTTTGACTTTTCACTGAAGGAGTTGCAAATGGACCCGATATTTCGATTTTTCTGCCTTTTTATCACAATTATGGGTCCATTTTCTTAGAAAAATTAGCGATAATTTGTGAAGTGCAGATATTTGCAAAAAACTATTTATGCAATTTACACTATCACATTACAATTTAGAATTTGATAAGTCTACATTTTGAATAAAAGACTTCTAAGTCAAAATTGTAACTTTTAAGTAAAAATTTCATCATAAACTCACATGGAAAGTCGTAAATTCGCAATTAAATCAAAGTTTGATTGGGAAATCGATTCATAGATGAATATAATTTATAATTTTACAGTCCCAACAGAGTAGAGATTAATTTTTTCGAAATTAAGAAAATTTTATTCAACTATTCCAGTCCTTCCTCTTCTATGCTCTATTGGATGCTTTATTTGTCACCCAGGAGATGTTTCAGATCCATGTTTAGAAACATCTGGCTTGGCATACAGAGAACACAAACTAGAGGACTTGTAGATATGCTGGGTCATGGGTCTCTTATTAAGAATTAGTTGGGTTTCTTTTGGTAAAAATGTTGGGAGACTGGATAGTAGAAGGAAATTAGTAGAATTTATAGAGGTTTTTGGGTACGTGTGTTTATAGAGTGTTTGACATTTTACTGAACAACATTTATGAGCCGGTGTTAGCCTGGGCAACACCCTACTGACTATGCCATTATAAATAAAATATAAATTAAATTCTAATCTAAAACTAATAAGAACAATTTAAGATATTACATCATATCACCCCATAAATGTTGATATCTGCATTATTATTCTTTTAGATACTTTTTTATTTATTATTGCAAAATGTTTATTGCCTAGTGACCCTGCCAGTGACATGCATCCTGCTCTGTATCTGTATAGATCTGTATCTGTGAGGGAGAAATCCCTGGACAGATAGACAGCAACAAATACCTCATTAAATGTGTAACGGAGTGGTTATGGGCTGACTTAGTTGAGCCTGTCAGGGGAGGGACCCTGCGCATACATGACACAGGGCAACAGGTGCAAGGTTACCTCTACCGGCTTTGGCGCGCTTTTCTCTTGCCTATCCCATATGGGCACCCACCTTGGGTCTGGTGGGGGAAAGAGGTACTGGAGTGAGGCAACAGCGGGAGGACAGCTCCTGGTATCTGACAGGTGATCAGCGGGTTCCAACTTCACACAGATCAGTTTGTAATCAATATAACTTCGACACAGTATTCAATAAAGGAATATCCACACACTAGTTGCTGCTGAACTGGGGGCTACTTTACTAATCAGATGGATACTTACACATGCAGCTCTACCTCTGGTCCCAGAGTTAAGGTTAAAGACTTTTCAAGTTACAAAACAGTGATGAAATGCTGCATCCCAATCAATGAGTGTGTCTGTTACTCCAAAGAGGGATGTAGGTCCCATGGGGGTTCTGGCAGCAGAGCACTACAGGAGCTGGCAGGCTGTGTCGCTTCCAGGGCTTAGCCCAGTGGTGGGCAACTGAGTTAATATGGAGGGCCACAAGTGCGGCCCTCTGCATCACTAAAGGACCGCACATAATTGTTTTTAATCTATACTGACTTGTATTTTAAAATAAGACAACATTGTTTTAAATGATACTTGGAGCATTAGGGAACACTGTAGTATGGTGATGCACATTTTGTGTCATATATATCATCAAAGGTTATGTACCTCAAAGATATCATCAAAGTTTTTGAGGATATGCATGAATCAAAAGTTATGTGCTCCTATTCTGGTCCTCTCCTCCCCTTTCAGCTGTATGGAAATACCGGGAGAAGATGTGCCAGCAGGGGAATGGTGGACAGGTAAATTCCTATGCCCAATGCATCCGCCGTTAGGTTTCGGGGACCACAAGTGGAGAACTGAGGAGGGCCTTCGAAGAATGCCCAAAGGGCCGCAGGTTGGCCAACTGGGACTTAGCACCTCCTTATTCTTAGTCTATATTCTCCTTTGGGTAAGGACATCTACCTTGGGATGGGCTGACAGACAGGGATTACATGAAAACACATTTAAGCATGTAATGGCCATTTTCATTACACTACAAATGTATCTTCCTGTAATGTAAGTACCTTATTCTGACCTGGCAGCAGGTTCTGTCAGTCCATATACAGAAGAGATATAATATGAGAGGATCACACTGTCCATTCACTAGCTTTATTTATTTCACCATAAATTGGTTATAATAGTTTATCATTAGACTTTTTAATCAAGGTCAGGTTGGCCAGTTCTGTAATATTGAGGACATTTACTTACCCAAATTGCTTATAAGCTGAAAAACTATCCCCGCATATATAGGTACATGGATAACTCAATCACATAGGTCCCCTTCCATAGGTCATATCATAGTGATTGGATTTTAGTCATAGGTGTTAGAGCAAATATATTTGGACCGCAGCATTCTCTGCAGTCTCCCTACCAGCTGCAATCACCACTTAGTAGTGTAGGAGTAGATAACCTGGCTGTTCAGCGCTGCATTCCAGTGACATCACAGTGAGCACCTGCTGCAAAGAGTGTGCTGCGTCCGTAGCTCTCTACTTCCAGGGTAGTGAGTGCAACTGGACAGCTGGTAGAGGGGCTGCAGGGAAGGCAGAGCTGGGGAGAGGGGTACCAGAATTGGTCTGGTGCAAGGTAAAATACACTAACTGTACACACTGTACAGTTTATATGTAGTCCACGTGTGCCCCCATGCCTGTGTGTACAGTGTGTGTAGTTCAGAGTGGTCAAACTCTGGAACCAAAATGTCCTTCAGTGTGATTATATTTTTAACCCCCAGAGACCCAAATATAGGAAACAACTTCTTGTATGACTGTTGTGTGTTTTATGACTTTATGGCCAGATAAAAAGGCCTATTTACAAATTCAATTGTCCAAAAGTGTTGCAGATCTGAACAATAGGACCTATTAGGACCATGAGGTTTTAAAAACAAGAAAATAGGGGAGTGTTTATTTTTGTAGTCTTAAAGGCGATGTTGTAATATTACAACACTGGGTCTCTGTGGTCAAATAAAACAAGGTTGACCATTTAACTTTGTCTTCGTTTTTAAACTTTGGTCCGCCGTGTATTTGAGGTTGACACCCCTGACACCCCTTAAGTGAATGTTGTTTTGAGTGAATGTTGTTTTGTGGCTATATGCTTTGGGGTGTTTTTTCCAACACTCATCTGAACAGAAAAAGCCACTTGGATGAAATGTCTTCAACATTAACTCCAGGTTAATTAAAGGAAGGTACAGACACGAAGATATGGGCCAGATATCTACCTGTGTTCAATCACACTACATAGTTGTTGGTAGATCTAAAAGATATCTGACAGAGAGATCTACAGGTGTATGGCCAGCTTTACTTTTAGCAACTAAAAAATCTTGTTGCATAACTTTGGTGTGAGATGTCAATATTCTCATATATACTTGCACACACTCAACTCATCATTGGGTTGAGTTGGATAGTGTTGACCAACACAACACAACGCAACTTGCCCTATGTCCTATAGTTTTATATTAGTTCACATATCACACTAATGCTAGCCATACACATGCCGATAAGCGGCCGATTTTTAATCTGACCGACGGGCGTGCGCGCTCGCGCCGTCGGTCAGATTAAAAATCGTCCGCTAATCGGCATGTGCCCACACTGCTCGGCCGGCCAGAGAACGGACATGTCCGATAATCTCTGGCCGGCGCGAGCCGATGAAAGCCGATGCCATAAGCTGCAATGAAGACAGCGTCTTCATTGCAGCTTATGGCCGGCACACAAAGGGTGCCCGGCCGATTGAAGGGGCCCCATAATGCACCGGGATGCTAACGTGATGACGTCATCACGTTAGCCTCCTGGAACATATCGGGACTAGTCTGCCTGCACACATCGGTGTGTGTATGGCAGGCTTAAGCTGGTGTAGACAGTAGGAAATAGGTCATTTTGTGCATCATATTATCCATAAACACAACACAGGTTGTAAACCCAGCCTTAAAAATATGGTTAATGAAATGAGGGTTTAAGGTTTGAAGTCATGTTCCCAACTGAATCAGTAAACAAAGATACCATCTCAATTTGAGGTTTTTATAACATGTTCGGAACAATTGATTGTAGCAAATTTGTAGCGTAGTTGCTTGATCTCCTTTTATATTATCTGGATTACGTGTATTCCTCTCTGCTCCCTCACTGTACGCTGCTCAATTACTCCCACAAAAACAAATTTTTCTTTTGCTTCAAAACATAATGTTCTGCGTCTTACCAAACAGCACTGTATGTTCCGAAAGAAGCAAATGAATGCCATCTAGGTACTGGTACAACAGATGTATATGTAAAGTGAGCTGTGCTCTCAAATACAAATCATTGGTTGGTGCTAAAAAAATCCCTGTAGTTATCTATAAAACCAGAGCGGGAGACTCTTACAAGTCGATGATGAATTGTATGAAATATGTTTTTTTTTTATATGTGATAGTAATAGGTTTCAACTGTAATGCACAGGGTGGACAAAATAATGTGAACACCAGTATTATTATTATTATTATCATTTATGTATATAGCGCCAACATATTACGCAGCACTGTACAATATATTAGAGTGGAGATACAACACAATATAGTACATACAGGAACAGGTTATGACACAGGAGGAGTAGAGGACCCTGCCCAGTTGGGCTTACAATCTAATAGATTGGGGAACAAATTATACAATCGGTGGGAGGGATGGGACTGGCATGTTGGTGATGATAGGAAAGAGAAGATGGGTAGGCGAGACTGAAGAGGGGGGTTTTTAGGGCTTTTTTAAAGGTGCCAAAAGTAGGAGCAAGTCTAAGGCTATGTTCTCACTTAGGTGATTAATCGTCTGCGCTGGCGTTTTTCAATCGCCTGCAGAATCGCCTACACTACTTTCAATGGGCTTGTCCCCATTGATAGGATTGAAAGTCGCCACCTCAGGCGATTAATCGCCTAAGTGGGAACATAGCCTAATGGGAAGAGAGAGTTCCAGAGAGTAGAAGCGGCCTTAGAAAAGTCCTGAGTATAAATGGGTTAAAGGTGAACTTTCATATTTTTTGGTCTACAAGACACACTTTTGTACAAAATTGGGTTGGCATCTTATAGATCAAAGGTGTGACCACCCGCAGCTAAGAAATCCACACCTGCAGGTGGTAGCGCCTTCATAATCCACCCGTTCATGGGCAAAGCTCAACAGAGGTGGGGAAGCTGTCTACCAGCTCCTTGCTCCAGATTTGAATTCCAAGAGGCTTGGAAGCTGTCAGAGGGAAGACCTGCCCATGGGTGGTTCTTTCCTCTATCTCTGCTTTTCCACCCTCTGGAGCTCAAGCTTGGCCAGTCCCATTGCTGGGCAGACTTGAGAAAAGTGATTGTAGAGCAGCCAGCTCTATGTGACTGAACAAGCAAGCACCTCTGTATACAGCTGTATATAGGGGTGCATCTTATAGCCTGCAAAATACATTTCTTTCTTACCATTGGTCTTCAGCATTTCAACAGGTTACATTCCGGTACTGAAATTTATTTTACGGCATACTATAACCTTTTTAAAGAGGGTCTCGGAAGAACCTTATTTTCATTGTATTAAAGCCACTGTAGGGAAGGAAATAGTTAATAGTGATAAGCAGCATAAGCAATATTAAAATTTGTAAAATTTCTCAAATTATTCTACAAATATTCAAAGTAATTTCACAAATTCAAGATCTCCTGTCCATTCAATTTTGGGAGCACAGCAGTTGTAAAGCAATTTATTGCATGTGTGTTGCCACGGCGACATCTGGTGGCAGAATGTGAAATTGCAGCTGCAGTGGAATCACATAAGACAACACAGATTCTTTGCTAATATCGCATTTGTATATGCGAATATTGTATGCACAATGCATGGAACTTTAGGCCCCCATACACGTGTCGGATTCCCACCGGATTCCGGCACGATCGATTCCGGGCGCGTGCACGCCAAACGATCGTGCCGGAACCGCATGCAGCCCACCTTGTCCAATCGATCAGGTCCGATCGTTCAGGGGCCCAGAATCGGATCCGACAGAGAACCAACATGTTGGTTCCATCAGATTGATTCTGCCCAGATCAGGGGGTGTTGCCATTTGTGAGGTGGACAATCGGACACGGAATCGTCCCGGAATCCGTTGGACAAGGTGGTATGCAGCGATGGATACTCTTAATTGGCCGATTGATCACACCTGCGATTCCCGGCATCGATCGGGTGAGTGATCAATTGGCCATGGAATCCGACACGTGTATGGCTAGCTTTTCCCCAGAATCGCAAATATTTGAGATATGAATACATAGAACTATATTTGAGATCTTTGCAAATTCTTGAAGGGGTGATATTAGTAATACAATTTGTGATTTGAACATTCATGCAAAACACTAATAGTTAAAGTGGTTTTAAGCATAAAAACATTACTTTTCCAGGTGTCAGTTAGGCATGGTTATTTAAGTGGTTCTTTGCTCCTTAGTTGTAGCAGCATTACCCTGTCTCTGCGTTACTCTCTGCTGCAGGGAAATTGCATCAAGCCACCTATTGGTTGATCCATGTATCTTTACACCAATACCATACACAGGGGTTTGCAAAATACTGGGAAAGTTTTATCCTACCTATACTGTAACAGTGATTTAAGGAAAAACTACATTTACATTGTTATTCACTTGATACATGTACTCACATCTGTTCATTTCTGCCAGCAAAGGGGTTCATTTTGCAAGCAGACTACCGTAGGACGGATCAAGTACAAGGTGGGCTAAATTTGACTTATTTCAGCTTTAAACTGCAGCCTATGATGAAGCCCCCCCCCCCCATACACGCTTTGATTTGTGGCCGCAAATTGATGCTTAAACTTTAAATTTGGCCATAAATTGTCCCATATGTAGGCTTTCCTCACTGTCTCCCTCACTGTCCTCTGCGCCAGCATCCTGCATAGTAGACTCTGCTGTAGATGGACCTCCCTGTTCCTGATTGAGCCTCTGATTACCTGTCTCCATCCACAGGTCAACAGCTGGCGTGTCTTCAAGACGTGAAAAATCAGCGCCTGATGCTGTTTGGGTGCGTTTTTTTCACATCTTTGGTATGCTACATTAATAGGGCCCTAAGCCATGGGCAAACTGCCTGCAAGTCACAGGAAATTGTCCAGCAAATGTTCAGGAGCGCATCTTTTCTCGTCCAGCACAGGGAAACAGCAGTGGACACATGGTCTT
>CM070038.1:79657977-79670941 GCA_036250615.1 Ptychadena robeensis
GGAGTTGCCATTTGTGAGGTGGACAATCGGACACGGATCCGTCCCGGAATCAGCTGGACATGGTGGTATGCAGCGATCGGATCACTTAATCGGCCGCTCGATCGGAGCTCCGAGTCCCGCTGAGATCGCCGGAATCGATCGGATGGGTGATCGAGCGGACATGGAATCCGACACGTGTATGGCTAGCTTTACATATCCCCAGATCTCCAACAGCCTTAAAAGTTCAACTTTTTTTTTTTTAAATTTACATTCACAATTTAACACCCCTAACTGTAACCTTTCAGTTATATTAATGTTTCCCTGTGGTTATCCAAGTGACATAAATTGTATACATTTAACAATAAAACGGAAAGAATTTTGGTAATTTGCAAGATACAGTGGAGCAACAATACCGCCAGAGTGTCGCTAGTAAGCACTTGTTTTTGTTATATTATTGGTCTGCATCACTAGGTCTTGACCCCATTCGCATACTGGCGGACTACTTATGTGCACCCCTGGCTATATTGTGGGGTTTAGCTGCAAGGGCATGAAGTATTAAAGGTGAGTATAGGTTCGCTTTAGAGAGAAAAAGAAAAAACAAGTTTTAAAGGTTAAGGTTATTGAAATGGTTTCCGAGAAAAGCTAAGACGGAACCTGAAAACCCTCTACAAGACAACATAGGAAATATAATTGTAGAGGACAAAGCTGAAGCTGAAATCTTCTGTTTATTTTACCTGGCTACACAAAGGAGTTGCTGATGATAGATAAAATGACAGATAATGTGACCTCATTCAGCATGGAGGAGATGTATTTATGCCTAAATTAAGACAGATAAAGCACATGGCCCCAAAAAGCATCCATTGCTGCGTGCTACAGGAAATAAGCTCAGTAACTGATAAACCACAAGCGCCTTTATTACATAGGGCATTCGTTCCTTCTTTATGTTTATTGTTAGTCCTCCTTCTTAATTTATTTTGCTAAAAACTAGTACAAACAAATTGCAATTGCTATGATAAGCTTGTTGGACTACATGTGCCAGTACCCATTATACTATAATAATAATTTATATAGACTCCATTATTGAACCCCTTATCACTACTGGCACAATAGAAATGCTTATTTGGTGTCACAAGTCTTAAGAATTCTGGATAACAGAAACTACTATATTAACAATTATAGAGGTGAGCTGTGTGGCAGCTTTAGAAATGAAAGGAGCAGACATTGTCCATCTAAGGGTACCCACACATGCACCCTCACAGCCGTTGGTCGGTTGCCCCACATGGGGTGACAGGGATCTGCTCTGTTGGCCAGAGAACGCACATATCTGTAAATCTCTGGCTGATGCCATTAGTTTCAATTGGGACCAGCGCCCCTAATTAAACTAAGGGCTGACACACAAAGGGTGCCCGCTGATACTGTGAGCAATGGAGAGCAGCTAGATGACGTCATCACGTTCCTCTCCACAGCACATGTGTTGGTCCCCACTCGGTACGTGTGTGGGGACCTTAAGAAAGAAAGATATACCTTTGTAGTGTGATTTGTTTGGCTATTCAAAATAAAAGAATGAGGCCTGCACATTGGTCAATGCATGTTAACATTTGTTAACATGCCCATTGGATATAAACATAGACTTGTTAACATGTGGTAAATTTTTGCTCAATACTCAAAACGTAGGGAAGAACCAACCCTTACACACTTGGACACTGCAGAAACATTTACAACATGGATTTATATTGTATTATATACTGAACTATGGGGAAACAAATATGTATCATTGCAGTAGATTCCCACAAACCTTTAACCGTTGAGCAAGGTTCACACACTCGATTGAGGACAGCTGAATTTGAACTACCTTCTGATGCCCCCTGCTGCCAAGCTGAACTGGAACGAGTTTATTGAGCATTTTAAGGCAGTTTTTCTGACGTTTTTCCACATTAATTCAAATGTTTATAAAACTCCATATAAGCATTCAATGCAATGGTTAAAAAAAAGCATGTGTCCCCTTTAAAATAAAGAATGAGATAATTGGCATCAGGCGGAGGGGTTGGCTGGCCAGATCTACTGTGAATTCTGGTAACGCATGGAGGGGAGGTGATTATCAGAGATTTGGTATGACCTGGAAAGTGGGGCAGTACTTGTTCATCACATCTTATCCAGGACTTGCCAGGCTGTATGCTTTACAGAGGCAATGAATGAGACCAGACCTCAGCAAAAGCAAGCTCTATGCCAAAACTCTAGTTGTCAAAATTTAATATTTTTATAAAAATATGAATATTTTACACTCCATTATTTTACATGTTAATAGTTCTCCTGCACTCTACCTTGGAATACATGCTCCTGACACCTTGGGTAGGTAAATTGACTCTAAACAAAACAAAAAAACACTCAAAAATATACTGCAAGGCACTTTAAGAGCATTGCTATTCAATTTGAGGCATTTAAAACTCCAAACTCCCCTAGGGCACAGCATGACTTGTTCAATGCTGCAAAATAATGTCTCATAAATGTCCTAAAAGGGTGCAATGATTTTGCAAGTACCTGACAAATTGTCCCATTTGAACCTTGCCTCAAGTTCATTTAGACAAGAGGATAATAAATGGAGATGTCAAGTTTAAAAGCACATGATCATTCTGATCGGCTGATTCATTAGTACTGTTCTGATGAGATATGATCAACATTCAGTGAGGTGGCAATACCTGTCAATAAGGGCTTGTCCCCACTGGCGAAGCTGGCCGCATGGTGCCGCGGTTCTGAGCTGCGGGTGGTATCTGCTTCTATTAATTTCAATGGGCTTGTCCCCACTTGTGCGGCTGCCCGCGGTTGCAGCTGGGTTATGAAATGCGGGCACCTGCGTTTTTGGCTGTGAGCTTTGCCAGTGGGGACAAGCCCTTACATGGATCCTGCCAAACAGCATGTGTGGACTCTGACACCGCATTCAAAGAGATACTGCATCTTCTCAGGTCACAGATTTACAAGTAGTGGTCCTACATTGTCACACTCCCCTGGCTTTAATGAACGTTGTTTCCTGTTGGTGCTACGTTATACACAGGCCCAGCCTGTTTCAGTTTCAACCTGTTATTGTCCAGTTGTTACACATCCAGTCATTGTAACTGTGTTTGCATCCTTGTTAAAGGTAAAAGCAAAATTATACTACAAATGCCAACTTCCACCCTGGTTGATCCTACTAGCTGTCCACTACTTATACTGTTACCCCACAGCTTCTTCATAAGCTTCACTGACATCACCCAGTGGAATGGGGACCAACAGCACTGCATTGTACATAAGAATGCTGAAGCCTTACTTGTTCTCTAGAATATAATTAATTATAATTATATATGATATAATTTGTGTTGTTACCCTAGAACAGCAATTGCGATATTGTATTAAAAAAATATATTTATAACTTTATAATAAAGAGAAACAGACACAAGAAAACTATTGTAGCCACTACATTTAAATACTGGTCAGATGAAATACATTATGCTACTTTTAAGCTGATTACAAAGATAATTCACCTCATTAAAGTTATTTGAAACCCACCAATCTTGAAAATGAATTGTTCTAATTAACCCTAAAAAATAAGAAAAACAATATATAAAATTCCCACAAGCAACATAATATTTGTGAAAAGTAAAGCTATTCTTAGACTTTACACTTATTAACAAACTTTGTGAAGACACATACAATGGTGTGACAGCAAGCTTTTGATCTTAAATAATGAACCCACCGGCCACCAAAGAGTCTATTGTAATGCTTATCAATAGGCTTAGAAAAATGTTTCACCCACCTTAAACTCAATGTGGACATTCTTGTACTATGTCTTGTTTCATTTTTTTTATGTTCTAGCTGATATTAGATGGTATATAGTCCTGCAATAGATTTTTAATTATACCAAGTTATATTATATATTAGATTATAGTACATTAAGTATCTACAATCATGATTATGCGCCCAGAACTTTTTTTTTATAATACAAAGATTAATACATGTTTGATCTCTATATGTCTATATTCTAAGCATATGTTTCATGACGACACTTTTTGACAAATGTTATTTACAAACTTACATAATAGATTTTATAGGTTTAAATTTTTATTATAGGTAAAAACGGAAACAGTTAACTATTAAACTTTACCTGACTTCCCTTATAAACTAATCAAATTTTAAAGTAAATTTTTGAACACATCTATATAGACAAATACATTTAAAATAAAAACAGCATGCATTTGCCCATTGAAAGACATGCCGAGTTTGACCTTTGTCACAGAGGAAATCCTGGCCTTTAACCCATAGGTGAAATCTGAAAGAGGAGAGGGGGAGGGGGGTGAATTAACCAAGAAAGGCTGGTGGAACTACAATGATGCCCTGTACTGCATTGTACTGTATGGGGGGGGGGGGGAGTTACTGTTCCAGCTGGACAATGTTATGGGAGCCATGTGCTCAGCAACAGTCAAAGAATGAGAATTACATCAAACGTATGTATGTATCAATAGGCTTTTCCATCACAGTGAAGAATAACTATTTTAACATCTACAGAAATATGGACAATCTTCTTTAAACAGGATGTGTTCAGTGCATTATGAATGATTGCATGCGATACATTTAAATATTTAAATCAATGGCAGCAGCAGAATAATAATGAGCTATCATCCATTTATCTTCATTAGATTGATGAAAAGCTCCATCTTGTACATTGCTATGAATTACTATCATTCCTGTTTGTGCTATATTAATGAAAAAAATTAAGTCTTAAGCTGGGCATAGATATAGACAGTTAGATTTGCAGAAGATTTTGCCGCAGATCAACCTCCATGCACGCTCACAGCGAATGATCTGCTGCTAAATTGGCCGCAAATCTGACACTCCTCCTCCACCTTAAATGGATCGGCCAAAGAACAGAAATGTCTGCATTATGACGTCATCACACGTGGTTGATCTGCTTAGAAATCTGCCGAAAAACAAAACATCTATTACTGGCTTTAGATGTAATTAAAGAAATGCCCTTGCAGTTACAGTGGTGCCCAACAGAGGGCACTGTGGTCACTGTAATGCTAGGCATACACATGCCGATAAGCGGCCGATCTTTAATCTGACTGACGGGCGTGCGCGCTCGCGCCGTCGGTCGGGGTTAAAAATCGTCCGCTAATCGGCATGTGCCCACATGGGGCGACAGATCCCTGTCGCCCCACAGCTCGGCCGGCCAGAGAACGGACATGTTCGATCTTCTCTGGCCGATGCAAGCCGAGGCAAGCCGATGCCATAAGCTGCAATGAAGACGGCGTCTCCATCGCAGCTTATGGCCGGCACACAAAGGGTGCCCGGCCGATTGAAGGGGCCCCACAATGCAACGGGATGCTAACGCGATGACATCATCACGTTAGCATCTCGGAACACATCGGAGTAGGTCGGTCTGACCTACTCGGTGTGTGTATGCCCAGCATAAGGCTAGAAGAGTTTCCTGAATTGTATAGAGGTAGGGTAATCTTTATTTATTTACACGAAGGGAATGTTAGGTGGTTGCAGTCCAGTAAAGTAAAAATCTCTAAATTAAATTAAAAGAGCTCAGAGGACACTCATAGACATTAATCTACTTGTTACCATTATTGGTGATTGAAATCTACCAGGAACTAGTGTTGAGCTTGAATATTCGAATTGTGAATATATTCGACATATATTGGCTATGAGAGAATTCGCAAATATTCAAGATATTATGCACTGGGAAGCTTATTGGCATCACAATGCGAAAATAAAAACCATGTGACTATTCATTTCAAAGATAATTGCACTGTGATTATAATTGCAAATATTTTCGCAATACATGGCCATACACTCAAATTTCATATTTACAAATATCAAAGTAATCGAATATTAGTAGCATAATTCGCGAAATATTGCAAATTTGTATATTGTCTGTGCCGCTCATCACTACATCACTAGATGTTTTCTTATCATAGGTGAGGATATATTTACCTGTCCTTAAATATATTGTTGGTCAAGATGTTCTGTAACAAAGTAGGTACAAAGTAGTGGACTCATGAAAGGCACCAAGGAAACTTCAACAAAATTTCTGAACAGTCTCAATGCAGCAGGACATCCCAGATGTGGCGCCAGAGATCGTTAGGTAACATAGTGAGGCCTTTTCCAGTCCACCCCATCTTAGCTGATACTTTTATGAACTGCACACTCCTGGTTATTTCAGGTTCTGGGAGCCAGGTACAGGGTCTGGTCAGAGAACCAGAACCTTTGCCAGTCGGTCACTCACAATAAGAGCTAACTGGTCCCAAAGCGGGGGTATTAAAAAAAAGATACAGGCTGTTATGCTTAGAAGCCACCCACACTTTAACCAATGGAGCATTGCACCTTGGTGGTAAGGAAGGCAAAAGCCCCCTAGATCAAAACAGAGCTCCCTCTGGAGGAACCTGGCAACAAGTTCAACTTGACAACAATTTCCTAGTCCCCCATTATGGAAACCATTGTTGCAGTCTGCTGAGGTTGTTCCGGCTCCCTCATAACAACTCTATGGTGTCTCTGTTTTTCTAAGTAGAAGAAAACATTAGTTTCTTCTCTACGATGTTTTTACTGCCAATTTTTTCAACATGCTGGTATATGTGGATTACAGCCCACAGAAGGCCATACATGACCCAAAAAGTAATTAGTTTTGTACCATGATTTCTTGTTGGTCCATTCCTGATCCCTTTACTAGTGATGAGCAGCATAGGCAATATTCCAATTTACGATATTTAGCAAATAATTCTACTAATATTCAATTGGAAATTGGATGGCCATGGATTGAGAAGATATATTCTACTTTCCACAAGGGGCCCAGGCAACAATTTTTCATAGGGCCCCCCAAAGGCTAGAAACGCCCATGTTGGCAAGCCAAAAACCATGGACACCCCTGGTTTGGAGCATGCAGCTAAACCCTTCCCTAGAAAACCTCAGTCCTTCCATTTTGCAATGTATGAACTGAACCAACACATAATTCGCAAGCAAAACGCATACAATGCACAACAATGCACATAAAAAAACAAGAACAACACATGTTAAAGTGAGGGGTGTGAATGGGGCCTTAGTAGTCAATATTTCTTATTATCTGGAATAAATATATATTTAAAAAAAAATTTGATTATACAGTATAAAGAAGCAAATAAAATGCAAAATCAATACACATTTCCGCAGAAAGTGTAGTCCCTGAAGTGCAACGGAGAATTATACAGAATCAGTGAAGGTTTATCTCTTGTAAAGTAAACAGTTATCTTTCCTGCTTCTCTCCTACCGGGTCTCCCCAAGACAAATGCTCGATGTAATTAATTTGTAATAGCGCGTGTGCAGGAGTGCAGGTGGTGGGAATTATTAATAAACCCAGGGAGCTCCCTACCAATCAACATTCTGACTGCTCGCTGAATTCCACATCTTCATTATTATCCCTCCTCTTGCTCCTTATTACAGTACCTGTTGGAATGATTTCTGTAGATCCCCTACTATGCACTATCAGTGAGAATGCAGTTTGTTGTGTTTCCCCTCAGCCCGATTTACATAACTTTGGCAGTGAATTAGTAACTCATTAGCAGTGCGTTAACTCATTAACCGAACTTATTCACAGCTTTGCAACTGGGAGGGTCCTTCACAGTGTGAACGGTTTAAAGACCCTTTATTTACAAGGCTCAAACCTCCATACCTTCTGACATGGCCAGAAGTGCTAGTAGTCCTCCGAAGTCTTCTGAGACAGTCAAGTGAATCAATACGGAAAGAGTGGAGCTGATTTTGGCTCCATTCATTTTGTTCCATTAAGTTAGACATCCAAAAACTTGGGAAATATAAAGATGTCTGGAGCTGCTTAGAAAACATTGGCTCCAATAAGGAACTCTGTGTGTTATTTAATGCGTGACTTTGATTGATATTTGTGTTCTCTTTTTCTGTGAAAAGTTGTGAAACAGTTAATTGATGTCTAAACGTAGACAAAATTTTTTTTATCAATTGCACTTTTCAGATCATATTTACATTAATACATGTTGATTTTGCCTTAAATTCGTGACTTAATTAGAGTTGAATCAAGAATGTGAACATTTTTACTTTACCTCTTCAAACAAATTTGCTTCACCCTCAATGTAATAGGAACATATGTAGACATGTTTGAAGCCCAGCCTGGAGAATAACTATGGCTTCCTCCATTGTCACCTTAGGATGGATAGATATGGACTAGATTGATGGTCATTTTGAACGCCGTGCACGCTTACGGCCATCTATCTGGCCCATATCTAATGTGGCCATCCCTGTTTTGGAGCGTGATCAATCCCACTTGAAAACAGGGATATCGGACATGACTGTAAATCACGGTCAATGTCTATTGCTTTGCATGGTTGCATGGATGCAGGTTGCAATGAAGGGAATCGTAAAAACTCGCAATAAATCGCCCAAAAATTTGATGGCGGCGGATATACTATGATATATTCGCGAAATGGTGATATTCAAGCTAAATATTCGAAAATTGAATATTCAAGCTCAACACTGGTCATCACTGCTGGGAATCTCGAAATATTAGGTCAGTATAAATGGCAAGTTCTCCTACAGAAAGTTCTGCAGAGGGAGAATTCATAATCATACACATAGTAGTTTGGTCACTTCTTTCTTGATGTTTCGCAGCCAGTAAAGGACATATAAGAGATGTAGGCACAATGCTTGTTCTCTGTTGAAGTGGACAGCAGGGTGACTCAGGGGTTAGCACTCTGCCCATGCAGCTCTAGGGTCTAAGGTGCCAGGGCACTATCCCCCAAAAATATGTCCCATGTAAGTTACACGTGACTTAAGTGTTGACAGACCAATGGACCCTCAATCGGGACATGATAACAGCATCACGCTGTGCTCGAGTGTCTGTCGATTGGACTGGGAATTGAAGTACACACTGGTGCGCATCTATTCCCAGTCCGATCATCGGACACTCAAGCACAGCGTGATGATGTCATCACGTCCCTATCGAGCGCCTATCAGTCTGTCAGCAATCTACGTGTCTATGACCTTTTATACTTTGATGGGGACCCTGAAAAACGGACATGTACGTTGACTGTTCACTGCTTTTTTTTATTAATGACGCCGGCTGTGTTGGCTGGAAAGCCGACGCCCCTTCATTAACATATGGGTCTATGGCGCCGCCAACCCCCCCATGCCCGTTGCCAAAACCCCGGAAATGCTGCAGCAAAAGAGGGTCTATATAAGAGATTGTGAGATTTGAAAGTATGAATAGGGGCACCTCTACAGGATGGGTCATTGAAGGACACTGAAATAAAGAAATCTTGGACTTTTCTACTAGCGGTGAGGACATTTGTTGGGAAAGGCAGGGTTCTGTAATAACTCCCACTGCCTTTAAAATACGTTGGAGGATGCTTTTAAAGCTTATTGCACATACTACAATCCAGAACGCTAAACAAGTTGCCTTCCCAGTTGACTCCAATGGATATTTACCAAATTGAGAAATATTTACATAAATATGCAAATGTACATATTTTGTAAACATATGTACATATATTTACATAAACAATTGCTAAAAAACTAAAAAACTAAAAACAAAGGCTATGTCTCCACTGTATCAAAATCCCAGCCTTTGACACTCATCAAACATGGGTAGTTTGATGTGCCGCCGCCAATAGCTACAATATGGAGTATTGAAATGCATTGGGCATGTTACATTTACACATAAGGTTTATGGATGTGTTTGCCCTATAGGCTTGGGCCGTGTTAATGGGTGTAAAAAACGCAAGCAGGTTCAAGAAGAGACCCAACAGACCATGGAGACATAGCCTAACATGAAAGCTTTACAGCTAGGAAATGAATTTCTATGATGCCTTTTACTATTTTGAATCAGAAGGGGAAGTAGCACTTTTCTTGAAAATATTTTTATTTTATGGTTTAATTCTTCGAATAAATAACAAAAAACTGCCAACAAATGCAGACAATATCTAATCAACAGAAGATCATTTGCGAGTTATAACAATCTGTCTACTTTTAAAAGATGCAGCGTTTTCTCAGATACATATACCAACAGTATAAATATTTAATTCCTATGATAATGTACAGTTTAAGTGTCTAGCACTTGTGTTATTTATTTCAAGAAGTGTTTGGAAATGCAACATTTTCACACTAATTTTTATTTTTATTTCTGTCTGTCTACACATTTTCAACAGATATACTATCAGAATTAAAGGGGGGACAGGGGGACTGAAAGAAAGGGATAAGGATTTTTTAGCAAAATGTTGCACTTTTGGAGAAATGGGTTGGAGTCCTAGGGTTATAGAAGCTCTGTGAAGAAAAAATAAATGATGCATGTTTGGCCTTTGATTAGGAAAAAAAATTGGCATTTATTCCCTAAAGCTAGGCATAGACGGTTCGATTTAAGCTTGATCGATCTTTGATTCGATATCAGAGCTTGATCTTTTCATTGGACACCGATCGTTATTGAATCTAAAGTAGTACCACATGGAGGTACAACCAATTCGACCAACAAACAAAATGCTGCGATTCTAGTTTAATCGCTGTACAATGGATGAAAATTTACCAACATGTCCGATCACTGTTCCAACGATGTTTTGATCGTTATCCAACAATTTTCATCGATCGAACCATGTGTGCAGTATATGATTTAAGTTTGATCGATGTAAACTTTGATCCTATTAACGCTAAAATCAAACCATGTATGCCTAGCTTCAGTTTAGGTCCCACCACAAGACTTCTTCCTCCATTGGTCCTGCCATCACTTTTCTCCATGCACAAATTACACAAGGAGCTTGCTAAAAGCATCTTCTTTTTCACCACCATTGGGTTTTCCCTGTTTGCCCCCTGTCTATCAATGTGTCCTCTAATACCCACCAGCATCACTTCCCTTCATGGAGGCTCTGCTGCTTCTTACTATCATCCTCTTTGATTATGAAGTTGGAAGCTGACAATGATAAATGGAGCCTACAATGGGGCTAAATGATGAAGAAGATGTGAAGAACACAATGTGCAGATGGATATAAAGGATATAAAAAGGAAAGGTAGCTTTTCAATTTTCTCCTAGCCCCTAACCATACCTGTCAAGCATCTGGAGTTTATTGAAATCTGGATTTGGCTGGGAAAGCACATAAAAAAACTTCACTTTCGCCAAATCCTGATTTCAATAAATCTTGAATTTTTCCCAAGATTTTGAAATCGGGGTAACTTAAGAGGGAGTCCCTCCTAAGTTCCCATTCCGCTTATGCAGATGATGTGCAGGGTGGGAAGCTAGCAGGGACAGTAACTTCCCCTCACTCCACCTTATGTTGTGAAGTTGTATTTATGTTGCCCAATAGCCACAGCTATTTTAACATTCTGCATCATTATAAACCTACTGTATGACATATATGTTCAGTCTTAATTAATTATCTGATGGTGACCCCCTCTTCCCCGATGTTTGGGAAAGATGCCGTGATGTGTCATGAAGTGCTCACTAGTGACATCTTGTGGCTGAAATTTTGTATTTCATGGGAATTTTTTCCCTATTGATTGGAACACTTCAAATATTTTTCTCTTGTTATCCTGCTCTAAAAACTGGGTGCAGCTTATGGTCAGGTGCGTCTTATCGTCCAAAAAAATTGATAGTTTGAGTTACATACATCACTTAACCTGTGCAATTTTCTTTCAGTAATATTATTGATCAACATTACAACTAATTATACTAATGATTATTATTTTTTTATTATTTTTTTCAGTAACTACGTTTGCATTAGAATTGATTTCACCATTTTGTATCTAATTGTCATGATGATAAAGATACTCACCAGATGGATTTTCAATATACCGCTTATATAACAATTCCACATTTTCAAAAAATGTTTAACAATTCAACATTTTCATCAAATTTAAAAACATATTTCATAGTATGCAGGTAACCTAATAAAATAAGTATAAAGGTAAAGGTTGCGCCTTACCAATGAACCAGATTGCCCAAATCATTACCCCGTATGAACTACTATGAAGGGAATGCTTTTCTAAATAATGACAACTAGCTCCAACATCCAGCTTTAATAAATCAGACCTTCAATTGTAATATTCAGCATTCACAAGTCTTGGGAATGTATTATATGTGTCTTTTGTGGAGCCTCAAGTACCAATTACTTGGGGTGTTATGTAGGAGTTGCCTGTGTAGAGTGGATTCAGAGTTAAGGATCAAGATGTTAATAAGAGCTGTCGGACACTAAGCCAAGTCTCATACTTGTGATAAAGCAGATTCTTGTAGTGAGCAATAAGTGTTTTGAGAGTTTCAAATGAAGCCCCTCCTGGTCAACAAAACATTCCTCCCTTTGGTCTTCTTACTGGAGATTCAAATTACAAGGAGGAAGCAAAGTATTGTCACCTTCTGTCTGGGTGGCATCTTATCTCCTAAATGACTGGACAGTTAATCTTTGTATATACTGTGTCTGTTCTTATTTTTTTTTATTCAACACATCAACCACTATACTTATAGATATCTATGTAATACATTGCAGCTTACAAGTTTTTCAAGGCCAAATTAGCTTTTGTACTCTTCACCTGGTCATTCTGACAATAACAAACATACAGCCTCAGAGCATGACAACACTCAACAAATAAAAATATGATAACTCCTAGGTTCAAATTCCAGCCTGGACACTATCTGCAAGGAGCTGGCATGTTCTCCCTGTGTCTGTGTGGGTTTTCTCCCACACTCCAAAGACATGCTGATAGGTTAATTGCCCCTCCCGTTGACGTTAATATGTTGGCGCTATATAAATACAAGGTAATAATAACGATAACATTAATGGAGGTGGAGATAAGTCCATTTGGCTTTATCAAAGCAATTGGCATTTCTGTAGCCTAAACACGGGCAATGGAGCACTCCTGCTCATTTTAGGTCACAGATAGTGATGAGCAGCATAGGCAATATTCAATTCTATATTCGCGAATATTTGAAATTTTTGAATAATTGCTAGATTCGCATTATAATCGCCTCGTAATT
>CM070038.1:79671041-79687592 GCA_036250615.1 Ptychadena robeensis
CGAACTTTTGCGGAAGTTTGCGTTCACCGTTCGCGAACATCAAATTCCGGGTTCGAGCCATCACTAATTGCAAATATATATTCGCAATCCATGCCCATAAGCATCCTAATGCGAATATTCAAAATTGCGAATATCCGCCAGCATATTCGCAAAATTTGCAAATCCTCGAATAGCCGATATTCGCTGAATATATTCGAAATTCGAATATTCAAGCTCAACACTAGTCACAGATTCGCCAAACACAATGATAACGCACATATTACACACATGTGGCACTAATGAAAGGCTCCTGAAATACTTGTATTGTACAGGTGAGACATGCCCATTATTTTCAATGCCTGAATCCTGTGTTATACATTGTAGTATAGAGCATTGCTGATTTAACAATGCTTTGTGTTTTATGTTACTTGGAGCAGGCTAGGTTACACTGGTTTATCGCTCATCACATGTATGACACAGGATGTGTCCAGTGCATACTGTGGTTTTATTTTTACTTAAGTTAAGTACCTTTTGTGTAGTTACAATGCTGATTCCTGAGCCCACAAATACTATGCTCTGCATTGACATAGCATTAACATTTACATGGCTGTTTCCCGGGCGCCTGTCAGTCCACTTGTCTGCAAGCGTCTCCAACCTAATAATGACCCCATGACAGGTAAATCAGACAAAATCCCGAGAACCGGCTGGCGGATGCCTCATGACATGTTCACCGGTCGGTTGTGCTTATTGCTTGTTACCAGGCGGTTAACAAATGCCCATGTAAATGAGCCCTAAGAGCTACTCCACTTAGAAAAGGTGTCCACACAAAGACCTTTTATCACAGAGAAATGGAGGGTGAGGGGTTTCACTAGGTTTTTATAAATTACTGAGAGCTTTGTCCTTCCTGTTGCCTGTTGGACTGCAAAGTTATATTTACACACCTTGCACGACATCCGTATCAGATAAATGGAAGGACGTTTGCTAATATATGGCTGGATATCTATTTCAGTGAATTTCAAGTGTTATTTAAAGACTCACCATTGTGAAATATATTAACTTCATCATCCATTTGAATAACATGCAAATATTGGACATTACCATGTACTAGATTATAGATATGCAAGTAACCAATAAACTATCCTTTCATTGTGCAGGTATCACACAGAAGAAAGAATTATAATAATAACATTGAACAAATTATTAAAGGTATTTTGCATTAACACATGTAGATTGCATTAACATATTAATAAATATAAATGTGGTACCCGATAAAAAAAAATACCCTGTTACTTTTTTAGCAATGCAACACACCATAATATACAATATGTCCATTGCGACACATTGTATACAGTATGCAACACTCCATACAGTATGCAACACTCCATCATATACAGTTTGTTAATTGCGACACATTGCATACAGTATGCAACACTCCATACAGTATGCAACACTCCATCATATACAGTATGTTAATTGTGACACATTGCATACAGTATGCAACACTCATACAGTATGCAACACTCCATCATATATAGTATGTCCATTGCGACACATTGCATTGTTCAGTGTATTGTTACATAAACAAATGAAATTCATCAATATACTGTATCAATCTAAATGTTAGCAATGCATTGTGGACTGCACAATCTGTGAAAAGGGTAAAACTTCAGCCTATAATTTATGAAAGAATTTTGTTTTTCTTTGCACTAACTTTATTAAGGATTGTCTGTTTGCAATTTTGTTTTGTATAAACTTTATTGAGGCAAATGGGTGGTAACACTGAAAGGGGTAAGATAAGCTTGCAATATACGCACAAACAGACAATTTTCATTGGCAACCTACCATACAGACTCATGGGTTTGTAACTTGTGAGTAGATTAGGTTGAGAAAGTGAGCAATGTTGCAAATATTAAATTACAGAGCACCAGGTGAATGAAAAGAGGATTGGATACTTCGGTAATAAGATTTTGAAATTTCTAATCCTTCTAGCAACATATACAGAGAATGCACTGAAAAAACAAGGATGATATACATCCTAACCTGTGTTCTTTATAAGAAAGCACATTGTGCAGAGTAAATGCATCATTAAAACTCCAGAAGTCCAGTGACCCCGGAGGGTGCCATTGATAGCCATTGTCATTGAAATCCTGGGCTCACAGAAGGAGGGCTGAAAGATGATGGTCATTATTCAGGCAACACCTGGATGGAGACATGATGGACAGTGATGGACCATATAAGAAACATTTGCCTGAAATTTATTTACTTGGGTAATATAATATCAAATAGAACAGATCTGTATGGAAGGGGGATATAAAGATATCAGTCAAAAACACACACTGGTCTTTACCCAAGTGGGTAAGTGGTCTTAGCAAAGAAGGCTATTTGGGGTGGTATACAAGCTAAATGTACTCTGTCTTATTTATAATTCTCAGCAATTACTTTACCCTGAAAGGCTATACTCATTTGACATTAGCCAAATAAACACATCAGTCATGGGTTTCCTAATCAACCAGTGGGAGTAATCCAAGTTCCACCAAGATTCCTATGCCTACTTCCAAGCCTGCAGTCAGCAATGAGTTAAGAATCCCTGCCTCCTATGAAACAGAAGGATTATACAGTTCAGCTCAGCCACTCTGGTTTGGTAAATGAACTCTGACCTCCTGGAATGAATAAACAAAGGCAGCCAAACAACAAGAGCTCACTATGGAAGATAAACCGTGCATGATTCCACCTTTTAATGATAGATCCCTATAGCTTTTCAACTTTAAGAACAATTCTAGTGTCTAATAACCTGGCTAAGCACACACAAGATAATACCTTGATATAGCAATGATGATAGCAAGGCTGAGGGTCACAGCAGCTGACTGATGAATTTCTAAATAATTAGTCTCTTCTTTAAATCAATAAAAAGAAAAGATACCACAGTGTTATTTATCAAAAGTAGGTCTGACTTAGGATAACATATCTAAATGTTGTTATCACATATTTTATCACTAGAACCAGCTATATTATTTGGCTTTGCATACCATATGTATTCCAATATTTGCAAGCACAGTTTGAGACTTTCTTCAAAAATATATTCTCAGTTATTGAAGAGTTATTTCATATATTAGAATTTTGTGTTAATTTTTGATTGTCCTATACCTTCCCTCTTACTGCACCCAACCAATTGGTCTTCCACCATTCTTTTTACTTAAATGAAATGCCCTTAAGTCACATCTTTGTAACGTTTTTAATAATTATCATATCATATAACCATTGATGAATTTAGAATATTAAGTTTCTTCTACTTATGTAATGTTTAAATTATATTATAAAAGAAACTGTGTTCTTGGGTGTAAAGTAGCTAGCAGTAAAATGAATGGTCCCCTGATAAAGTACTGTTAATGGACTGAAACCAGTATGACTTTTCATAGAACTTAGACCAGGGGTGTCAAACTCAAACACACAGTGGGTCAAAAAGAAAAGTGTGGGCAAAGTCCTGGGCCAACCATATTTATTTATAAAATGTCAACAATAGAGGTTGTTTTTCCTTCTGATGAGCCTTTTCATAAACATTGAATCTGGAACAGGTTTAATACCATAACACCATTGACATAAAATGTCCCATCTGTGACATGCATTTCCTAAATAAAATGCAATATCATGGGGCAGATATTATTACACTGTGACCCAGATTTGAAGTTTATAGGAGTTAAGATGTTCTCTGTGACATTTCCATCCACATCAGTTCATAATCAAGTGTGCATGGTGCACCAGCAAGCACCACTGTCCTAAACTAATTAAAGAAATAGCATATGAGTTGGATATATAGTTATTAAATTACTGCTTTAAGCCTGCCATACACATGCCGAATGGCAGCCGATTTTTCACCTGACCGACGGGCGTGCACGCTCGCGCCGTCGGTCAGCGGAAAAATCGGCCGCTAATCGGCATGTGCCCATCCCAGATCCCTGTCGCCCCACAGCTCGGCTGGCCAGAGAACGGACATGTCCGATAATCTCTGGCCGATGGAACCCGATAGCATTAGCATCAATGAAAACCGGCACCTTCATTGAAGCTAATGGCCGGCACACAAAGGGTGCCGGCCGACTGAAGGGGCCCCATAATGCACTAGGGTGCAAACGTGATGACGTCATCACGTTTGCATCCCGGTGCATATCGGGACTGGTCTGTCTGCACCCGTCGGGGTGTGTATGGCAGCCATAGCTCATGCAAATAGGCTGGTAAAGGAGTTGGCCTCCACATGCCTCTCCCATTTTGATCCCTAAGACAAAATAGTTGTATCAGGTTAGAGTTCAGTTTTTTATGTTAATAATTATAATATGTAATAAATACATTGAAAATGTTTTCTGGTGTCATGATTGATGTTATATAAAATGAGACAAATATTTAAAGAACTGATTGATTATCCAACAAATTAATGGGACATCAAATAGTTGTGGTCAATAACAAGTCTTGATGCAATAATTATAATAAATACTATTGAGAGAAAACTGTTCCTAATCTTCTTATTGATGTGCTGAGAATGAAAAAGTTTTCTTCTGGTACTTGAAGGACAAAGAAAAGACCAAGCTACAGTTCGATATGAAGAATAACAAAAATATGAACACTGAAGGATCTGTGTAAAAGATGACCGCATAAAAGTTAAATGCTTATTGGTCTTATCTACATTATAACTTTGTCTACATTATAACTTTGTATACTTTGTCATAGTAGGTATCCCCAAATTCTCCCCCGTTAATGATGTCATTTTTTTCAACCCACATATCCTAAAACATGTGTTTTGTCTGAGGAAGCCAAGGTTTTGGCAAAATCTGTCACACTAGATACACATGTACTTGTAAAATGTGCTTATAATGGTCAATGAATGGCCTTCCTCTTTTTATAAAATGTGTTATGTAAAGAAATTGATTTAATAAAAGTGAACAAGATGTAAGTTGTACATTGATGATCTTAAGAATACTAATTGCCTCAAGCATTCCATTTAAAATCCCACGCAAGGGGGGGGGGGGGAATCTGGATCCTTTATATTACTTTATAAGTTTTTTATTTTCAAATTCAATGACTAAAATTTCTGTCAATTTTGTGCATTGAAGTTCAAATCAATCAATTAATAATTGTAATCTCTGTACTTTTAAAGGTATTTTAAACAGATAATACTTATTATAAAACAGTAATTCTTGGGTAGGAGAAAAATAAAGTGGGAATTAGAAAGGATACCTTGGATTTCCCAAATACTTACAATGGACGGATTACCAGTGTTGGAATTCAGAGACAGATTTACAGGTAAACATTACTATATCAGAACATTTCTGGTTAGAAACACAAATAGCTTAGTTCAAAGGGTACCAAGACATGGGATATGAGTACATTTTTACCTCGTCTCACTAAGTCACAGGAGATAAAACTCCCTTTTGTTTGGAGGATTTAAAGCTGGAATGTTAGGTAGGCCATTCTGAGACCTGAGTCACAATGCTCTCTTCAGTGTGGCATAGCTTAGGGCTATAAGCCACTAATTAGCTATATTGTTTTACAGTATAGAACTTGCACCGGAAGACTGTTAAAGAACACCCAAGATATTGGGAGGAAAAAAGTTCATCCAACTCATTAGAAGAACGTTCATAAGTGACAGGGCGACTTTTATGTCTTTTATTTCATTTTTCTTCCTAAATTAAGATATTTATGCCTTAACCTGCACATTCTATGTCCTTGTTCGCTTGTATTTAGGAGATCTTACCTTGTTGTGAAAGAAGAAACAATAACAAGAGAAAACAGAGAAAAGAGAAACAAGAGAAAAACATCTCTGAAAACAAACCTAAATGCATTCACCAACCAAAATGTTATATTCTTCCTATTTGTCAGCAGTTGTTTCACAGTTGGAAATTTTGGTTTCCACTTTTCAATGCTTATATCTCAAATTTAATTATTTAAGAGACATTAATGATCAACAAATTCTTCAACCACCTAATAAGTACATATGTAGGTCAGATTCAAATCTGTGAAGCTTGTTGATGTTGTTGTAGAAGTCTTGTTATTTTCTAAAGTCTTACAGAAATCCTTTTACATGCATTTTAAAATGTTATTGCATTATAAAATTAACATTTAATAGACTTGATTTTCAAATGATTTTTAAGCTCACATTGTTGTACAGTATAAATTATTTGTAAGATATAATACAGTTTTGTTTCATCATGGACCTTTGTGGATCATGATTGTTATTAATATAAATATATAAATACATTTTGCATTAAGTAAATTAAAAGTATAAGTGGGTATGGACAGTTGTATTACCAAAAAGTGTACATTGTACAAATGCAGGCTGACCCAGGAGAATTTGTATTAAAGCAGCAATTAGTACTATATAAGAGGTGATAGATATATATTTTAGTAAGATTTATAAACTATTTAAAGGCTTATGTACTAGATTAGCGTAAATATGTCTTCGTACTGTTCCTTATTGAGTTTATGCTTGATGGTTTTGACTAGAATAACAGATGTACATGTTTTTCCTATGTTCAAAAACTTTCAGCCAGCTGGAGCTTTAATACGCTGACTCACTGAAAAGTAAAATAGTATTCTATCACCCTTTTTAGTCCCATGTTGGACAGTTTAAATGATCCATACAACAAGTCATTTCCTCAAGTGAGTGTCTCGGAGCTGTTCACTGTTTAGGAAAACATTGTCAACAACTTCCTCTATGATGCATGTTCCCAGAAGTCATTAGAATGACAAAGAGACCATGGGTTGATGAAAGATTGGAGCCTATCAATACAGGTAGACATTACACTTTGATTTATTTGGTTCTTATTTTTAATATAGCTTGTGCTATAGTGACCTTGTATCTACATTAACATTTTTGTTTCCACACAAAGAGGTGTGGTATTATTTTTGCTTAAAAAATATTTTGGATATGTGTTAACAAATAATGTTGTCCACTAACTGGAAATGTCTCTGAAGGCTTTAGGTGAGATTTGCAAGTTTTGATATATAGGGGAGTGTCTGCTAGTCAAGGAAACTCAAAAAGTTAAGGGGCAAGGTTGCCAACTGTACGTGAAGTTATGGAGTCCATAAAAAACTAAATTAACACAAAGCCTGTATATAGACTCTAATGGTATGACAGTGACCATAAAATAGACCCAATTAGCCCTAATAATCTCCCTCCTTTTTTATGTGCTTGCACATGAACAGTTGATAAAATATAATTTACTTCTGTGTCTATCTAGTGTCTCTGGAGAGTTATTCAGTAAGATAAAGTACCTTTTGCTTACCTTCATGTATCATAATAGTACAAACACTATGTGCCGAATGTGGGGAAAAAGGCATATGGCAGAAGCTATTTAAAGTAATGGACAATGACATGCCTGTACGTGGCTACGTGGAAATTTTATTATTTTTTATTAAATTTAATAGGGCTACAATAGCTACAATACGGCACTCTATTCACCCTTAACCCTAGCCAAACAATAGCCAATGCCCAAGTTGGCCACCAAGTATAGGCAGGGTCTAAAGTGAGTGGTAGACAGGGTTATCCAGTGTTTATGATGACTGGAAATAAACTTCACAAACTACATATTTCAGCACTCTGTATACAAGTGTCAACTTTAGTGTGTATTTGAAACATGTCTGCCGCATGTCTATAGATGTTCCAGAATTTCCCTGTGTAATCAAGCAACTCAGATCAGTAGATTCCACAACTGGTCTGTACCAGTTATAGTTCCTTGATTACATACAACTCCTGTGTCAGGTCACAATTACTTGTCCAGTGTCTGTTAATATATCTGGCAGAAGACTATATATATAGGATATATAAAAACATATAGTCCTGCACCAGCAACTGTGGCCTGACATTGAATGGGAGTTGTTTGTTCTGGCAATAGGCAGTAATCAAGTTGTTACATTGTTAATGGTCAATTTGTTGCGTCACCACACTGTGGTCGATTGTTTATCAATGGGAATCGTCCTGTGTATGGTCAGCTTTAATGGACAATGATACTTCCAGAATAATAATGCACCATGTCATAAAGCTCAAATCATCTCAGACTAGTTTTTTTGAACATGACAATGAGGTCACTGTACTCAAATGTCACCTCCACAGTCACCAGATCTCAATCCAATAGAGCACATTTGGGATGTGGGGGAACGGGAGATTGGAATCATGGATGTGCAGCCAACAAATCTGCAGCAACTGTGTGATGCTATCATGTCAATATGGACCAACGTCTCTGAAGAATGTTTCCAGTACCTTGTTGAATCTATGCCATGAAGGATGAAGGCAGTCCTGAAGGCAAAAGGGGGTCCAACCCGGTAATAGCAAGGTGTGCCTTATAAAGTGGCCAGTGAGTGTATATACAGTAGCTGACATCTTGTACAGTACATCTGTGAGAATCTATGCCACTCCCTTAGAGGAGATATTGTACCGACCATAGTCTAATGTGCCCAACAGTGACTTAATTAGTCTAATGCAGTGGTTTCCAAACTTTCCTTGCAGAGCCCCCATTTTCTGTTTAGGAACAATTTCCAGTCCTCCCTCCCATTCAAACACAGGTTAAGAATGAGGACCCGTGCCCCCTAGAGGGGCCAGCCCCCCAGTTTGGGACCCATTGGTCTAATGTAATAATAAACTTTCCAATACACTGCATTGCTAAAATTATACATATAAGCTCCATGCAAACTTTGACAGACTTTTAGAAGAGTGACCAAAATCTCCAAATCTCTTACTAGATAGATGATTCTGCTGCATCTGTCCAAAACAAACAGTATTTGTAAATTAGAATTCATATAGGTGGTCAGCAGTGTGTCAATTTTAAAAGGGTCTGGTCACATTGAGCACTATTTGTTTTGCAACTAGGTGATCTAATTTCTACCTCAGATTGCCATGTGCCATTGTACACTCAACTATAATTTAAATGCCCCTAAATTGTATGACCCTAATTACAGTTTAATTGGCAAGCGCTGTCCTATTACATTTCTGTGTGGAAATTCATTACTTGTAACAGCACATTCCAAATGTCAAACTATTCTTATGTTATTTGTGGGATGGGAAATGTACACAACACGCACGCACCAAGTTTAATTAGGAAATGTAAGTACAGTGAAATGCTAATTAGATTGCTTTGCAATCACCGTCAAATGATAGATAAATATAGATGGCATACAAATAGCTAGTCCAACTGAAAATATAAAAAGAATACCACTAAAAGTAAATTGGCTAAGAAAAAAAATTAGTTTAAATAAAATATATAAGACAGAGGAAGAGATAAAGATCAAACAATCTAATGATCAGACATAAGTAAGATAAGTGATGTAGAAAAAAGAAATCAACCCAATGTAAACCCAAGCCCTAAAATCTTGTATAAGCTTTAACATATTAGATGCAAAAGCTGTTTTATATATTGTTTTTAAATCTTTTTGTATTATAAAAATTCTCAGCGTTTCTGCCCATGCATTGCTTATTCTAGAGACAACTGTCTTATGGCTGTGCTCTTTTGTTGTCACACTGTCACATGTGTTCTTGATGAACGCTCCAAAGTGCAAGGTTTCTCCTCCAACGTCAGGACAAGGTCCTCTTCTACCCAAGGATGAAGAAGTGCATTCCTCACTTACAAATAGTTCTTATAAAAAGTTATATTAATAACTTGTGTATTTAAAAAAGGTCTCTGTCATTGTGCCAACATGCCAGCCTGCCTTCACCAAGAAATTGATATTTGGTAGCCTAAGCATACAAACACTAGTTTTCAGCAAATACAGATTTCAATCCTCGCCGGCATTCCACTTTTTCCTGGTATTGCCAGTTAAAGAGACATTAGGCCTACATGAGAACCATTACTAAGTTTGGCAATCGTGTGGGAATCGCCCCATGTATGGCCAGCTCAAGTCTCACTCTGGTAAAGACTGGATTTGAGGGAATTATTTTAGTGCAACCATAGCATGTTTTTTCAAATGAAAACATGTATTGAAGGAAAGAAATCTATGTAACATCACCCAGCTCCATGATGTCATCATGGAGAAATAAAAGAGGATACCAATGGCAACCTGTTAAGATCTAAAGAAATACACACCCCAGAGAGTTAAGGCCGTGCTGAAAAACAACCAGCCACACAAAAATGTTGAAAGATAATAGATAGTTACACACAACCAAAAGCAGTGATTACACAGTCACAATGATATCAGTGGCAAGAAGGGACCTCAGTGGGTGTATGGGGCCTGGGCAGAGATGGTAGACAAAGATTTTCCACTCAAAATGCGTCCCATTGATCCTTTTGAGCCCTCCAGCACCTGTAACAGGAAGTGACATGATCCTGGTAAGCACACAGCTCTGAGAGATCAATCCTTCCAAAACTTCCTTTATTTGAGTATTTTGTATTTTTTTTATTTTACCATTTACAGTACCTTATTTTGTTGTACTAGGTTGTGCATCTTGTGTCCTTGTTCCACACAAAAATATTGACACTTTGGGCACAATGTAGACATTTTTCACTTAGGGGTGCACTCACTTTTGTTGCCAGAGGTTTAGACATTAATGTGCTGAGTTATTTTGAGACAGCGAATTTACACTGTTATACAAGCTGTACACTGACTGCTTTACATTGCATGAAAGTGTCATATCTTCAGTGTTATCCCATGAAAAGCTATCATAAACTTTTTAACACAATGTCAGGGGTGTACTAACTTTTGGGAGATACTGTGCATAAGTTAAGGCATCTTTTCTTGTTACCTCGCCAAGACAATTGTGTTTCATCCTCAAAGGCATTTCATCTTTCTTTGTTAACCCAACTTATCTGGGACAAGTAAACACACTGTATATTTGTCATATGAAGACAATCACACCCTTTACACAACTTACAAAATATTGTTTAAGTTGTTGTTTATTTGCAATTAAACATTACAGTGTCCGCCTAACATAACTTTTTTAATTTCATCCAATAGATATGCACATTTCCTGGATCCTTATGGCTGTTTTCTTTTATAGCTTTAATTCCTGAATCCCACATGTAGTTGTCTCTTTGTTTATATCAGTTAGATTCTGCTTTTGTAAATGAATAACTGTAGCTTTTTTACATACCACACAGAGCTACAGCCTTTGGAGAAACATTGCCTGAGAAACAAGGTTTCGCGTTTCATCTTGGTAAACAGTCAATTTATTTCAGGACTAAACGCCTGAGCACACTCGCTTGTTACAGTGTAAATCTTATAAGTGATGTGAAAATTGTCATACCAGTTTTTACCTGTAGGGGGCAATACACATGAAATATGAAAATCTGGCTACTGTGCAGGAAGGTGGCTGTAGCTTTTAGTTTGCCTCTTTTTTTTTTTACCTAGCTGGAAGAAAAACAGCCTTAGATTAATGTATAAATAATGTCACGTCATGACCAAGAACAGCTCCCTTACAGTTACCTTAAGAAAGAACCAAGTGTATGGGGCGCCATCGTTCCACTAGTGAATAGAGAGAGCCGAGACCAATTTGTAAGCAAAAAAAACAGTAAAGAGCTGTTGTTTACAAAGTCTTGTCCAGTCCTTTCTTTCCAAGAAAATTGCGTAACGTGTACAGAAATAGCAGCCAAAAAAAATAAAACTTGATAGCAGCAGAGAACAGAACGTTTCCTAAAGGACAGGAGCTGAGAAGCGTGCAGTTTGCTGGGAAAAAATAGCTGCTGTAGACTAACCCTTTCTTCACCGTCCCGTAGAATGTTACTGCCAAAATCTATTGGGATCCAAACATATGTGATATACACTATATTATAATAAACTGTTGTATACTGTAACAGGACAACCGAAACTGGATGTCTGCAATAGGTTAGAGACCCAGGAAGCAACAATGAAATAAAGTTTTTTACCAAAGATTATCATCTTCAATCATGTGTTGGATATGGTAAGGATTGGTATGGATTGATATAGATTGCATGGCAAATTTAAAGCTGAACTCCAGTCTGACCTTAAATATTGATATGAACAAGGACACAAGGTGCACAATCCAATGCACCAAATTTAAGTTATGTTAATGATAAAGGAAAATATAATATAATGCACCCACGATAATTTAGGGAGAATGCCTATGATGCCTTGATGTCTCTGGTCCAACTAATTTGATTTCAGTTGTGTTAAACATGGACCCTTAACACAAAATCAAGCTGTTTCCAGATATTTCTGTTTTCCTGAACATGTATAGAACCCAGAGAAACCCTTCAATGATCTCCCTGAACCACAGATGATGATGAGTTTAAAATATGGTAGGTACGGTCTTTAGTAATGTATTTAACATGTTAATAAGGGAACAACATTGCAAAAAGGATTTGACCATTCCTATAGAGAAAATTTATCCCACATCCCAACAATAGTATAAAGGGCAAACAAAAAGAAATGTTCAGCCTTACCCTTATAACAGGTCAGATAAGTAGCGTAGGGATTTTTCAGGCATTCACAATAAAATGAAAATAGTCAATCACATTTTAATACAGGATTTCACGTAAAAACAAGATTCAAAGGACCACAGGTCCAAATAATGTGTATAATTGAATATTAATAACAAAAGATCAAAGTCAAACCGTATCGAAAATACATGAATTCAAGCAAATGGTCTTGTATTAGGTTCTCAACGTGTTTCTTCTTCAGGAGTTATTTCTAAGACTTGGGATTGTATCTATGGATGATAAGAAGTCATGAATAGGTGGCAATGTTATAAAGTAACACGTATACATCAGTCAACAGAAAATCATTTTATAAAATTCTCCTGAAAATAAAAAAATAAAAATCTCCTGAAGAAGCGATGTATATACGAAATGCGTTGAGAACCTAATACAAGACCATGTGATTAAATTCATGCGTCTTCTATATGGTTTGACTACGATCATTTCTTATCAATGTTCAGTTATATGAATTAGTGGAACCAGGGGTCATTTGAATCCTGTTTTTATGTGAAATCCTGTATTAAAATATGATTGACTTTTTGCAACCTACCTTTGTTGTGAAGGTCCTCAAAAATCCCCATGCTGCCTATCTGACCCGTTATTAGGGTAAGGCAGAACATCTCTTTTTGGTCGCCCTGTATGTTAATAAGGTGAAATGGAGCAACCAAGATCAATTTTTGGGTTTAAAGTAACTTAAACTGAAAGAATATGTAAGTGAATATGATGTAACCTATGTTGATCCAATAACTCCAGTACAATGAGTATCTGATCAACAGCAAGTGTTTAGATTAGGGGCTTTGACTTCTCTAAATGTAATTTGTGTGTCTATCCATCAATGTCTGCTCTTTGCAGTCAGTCCACCAGTATCAGCCAGTCAACATCTATCCAAGTGTCAGGTTTGTGTAGTTCACTTACACATGTTACATGTACTGTGTTTCCCCAACAATAAGACAGTGTATTATATTAATTGTTGCTCCCAAAGATGCCCTACATCTTTCTTTTCCATGAAGAAAAATACAGCACTGGGGTACCAGGGTGGGGAGATCCCTTAAAATGACACAGGGGGGATCAGAAGAGGGAATCAAAATGACACAGGAGATTTAGAGGGGGGATTAAGATTTTAGTAATCCCTTCTGATCCTCCTGTGTCATTTTGATTGCCCCCTCTGATCCCCCCTGTCCAGAGTTACAGTACCGTATCTTCGTAGGTGCCTTTTTTTGGGGGGGATGCCTTGTATTTCAGCATGAGGCAAAAATTTAAGGATGCCTTATTTTCGGAGGATGCCTTATTTTCAGGGAAATAGGGTATGGGGCCATGGAACCAATAACCTTATCATTTTGGTGGATGGTACTCATGCAAACATGGTAGAAAATTCTAAAAGAAAAGAGTGAACTTGTTTTTAAGGATGCAATAAGCTTGAAATGATTCCTGAATGTTACAGAAATGTTTGTGCCATAAAAATAGTATGCCAACTTCCACCTCACACAATTTTAATGGAAGTATACAAAACCTGCTATAAATAAATCCACAAAGAACCCTTAGGACCCATTTACACACCTATGATGCAATGCTTTCCAATGCCAGTTATTTTTGGCACACCAACACTTCTACACATAGGATTATGTAGAGGGCTACATATTAAGTATTGGAAATAAATAGTAATAGGTTATGGCACTACATAGCCCAGTGACAAGAGGCCCCAAGGAGGACCAGAAAAGAAGACTCATCCCAGAAGTGCATTAGTCTGAGATTCACGGTTGAGGTGTGGCGGTGTTGTCCATTGCAAGTAAATGGAAGGAACTCTGATAAAACTGCATCAGGAACCATTTTAAATCTAGGAAGAAGCTTCAATTAGTGGATTGATAATTTGGGTTAGGTTTGGGTTGGGTTATTTGATGTTATTATTTCAAAGTTTTAGCTCCCAAGTTGAAAGCGCATAGATATGCTCAAAGTAGCTCATCATGTTATCCACATTATATTATATTGCAGCCTTATTCCAAAATTAGGATTCTACACACAACACTCCATGACTAGGGCTACAGTCCATCTTTCAGCAGGACAACGACCCTAAGCACACGACCCTAAGCCAAGATATCAAAGGAGTGGCTTCAGGACAACCCTGTGAATGTCCTTGAGTGGCGCCAGGCCAGAGCCCAGACTTGAAACCGAATGAACATCTCTAGAGAGAGCATAACCTGGCTGCACCAATGCTTCCCATCCAAACTGATGGAGCTTAAGAAGTGCTGCAAAGAGAAAAGGCTGAAACTGGCCAAAGATAGTTGTGCCAAGCATCATTCTCAAAAATACTTGATTCTGTAATTGCTGCCAAAGGGGCATCCACAAAGTATTGAGCAAAGGCTGTGAATACTTATTTCTAAATTTTTATATTTTTTAATAAATTCGCCAAAACCTCAAGTAAACCGTTTTCATATTGTCATTATGGGGTGTTGTGTTTAGAATTCTGAGCAAATTAGGCTGTAACATAACAAAATGTGGAAAAAGCAATGAGCTGTGAATACTTTCTAAATGCACTGTGCAATAAGTTAAGCACATATGCATGTAGCATTTTGTATTTGTGATAAATACAGAGGAGGAAAACAATACTTGACATGATGAAAAAAAGCACACTTCATATTCACAACAAATTCGAAAATTTGTGATCTCCAGGCATTATTGCCTTCATTGCAAAAAAGATTTTCGCAATAAAATGCGGATATTATCAAAATTTTTGCGATCAACACTACTGATGTAAATACCGTATTGTTCGGACTATAAGACAGATAAGTACAGATGGGAGAGCCAGACACCAGCAGGCATCTCTCAACTGACAGCTCCCTCCGTGCCGAGAGAGCTGGTGGGAAGCCAAGGTGCGACCACCAGCCGCCAAGTGTCCACGGGGGGTTGCGCATTCGGACCAGAGGATACAGGTACTTTTTGCCCCACAATTTTGGGGGTGAAAAAGTGCGTCTTATGATCCAAAAAATACGGTATCGTGAACATTTACAATTGTGAAGAAAAAGCACTATATTCAATATCTTTGCAAATTCTCGAAGTGACGATATCTGCAATAAAAATCCGCGGAATATTCACGATCAACACAATGCCATAAATCTCCATTATAATGGAGAGGCGTTGGTTTCTGAGCCCACATTGCCGGCATCAATGATAACGCGGATAATGTGGACAGGGGCGCGGAGAGGCCAGGAAATACAAGCAGAGTACTCTGTACTCTCCTCGCCCGTACCGCATCATTAAAAACAGTGTGGTAGGGGCTGACTGCTAGGGAGGTTAATAAACAAAGTGAAGCTCTACTGATGTCAACCATCCAATCAAGTACAAGCAAAAGTCCTGTTTTCTTTGCATAGCAAATTTGTTAAGCACAATCATAGGTTAAAATTTCCAATGTAAGTGATAGTTCATGAATTCCTTTACTTACTTACCTCCCAAAGTCTCATCTATAATTTTGACCAGTAATTTCAGACTTGATCTTAGTCCATTGCACTTTTTTCATTTAAGTGACCCTTCAAAATGATTCCCTGCTTTTAATGCAATCTGGAATTCTTTTATGCAATATTATAATTCTGTTCTTTATATTTGGCTCTTTTCATTCAAATTTTTGGCCCGAATAACTGTGTAGATTGCTTGTTCTCAAATAATTTTTTATTCACCTACTGTACTGAATGTACTGAACTTTCCATCAGAACCTGCATGTGTACTGTTTACAGTTTCTCAGCACAGTAAGTACTAGCTATTTTTTTTTCTTTGCAAATGTTCTAAGAATAGTTCCAACGATCCTAGTCAAAATAAAAAAATATTAGTATGACTCAGACACATTTAGCCATCCTTTGGCTTGTAGACATCACTAAACAAATATGATCTTTGTCTCTCCAAATAACTCATTCCCTTCAATCTAAAAGCTGTGGCAGTGCCAAAACTATTTTTTGTATTTAAAGGACAACCAAGAAAATGTTCTAAAATGAGGTCATCTTCAATATAAATCAAAGATGAACTACAAACAAACAGCTAAATGAAATGAAATAAATTACTCCAAAAATGTATGGGGTTTTAGGGTGCCACAGGTATAAACACAAAAAAATATTGTAAATTTAAGACACAATATGTAAATAAATATTGTTAAAATTCAACATAGTTATATGTTACAGTC
>CM070038.1:79704501-79716327 GCA_036250615.1 Ptychadena robeensis
ATGTGTTCGAGTATTCGCGCGAACGCGAACATGCGATATTCGCCGCGAACAGTTCGCGCGAACAGTTCGGGACATCTCTATTGATAGGCAAGGACATCCCTACCAGTGATGCCAGTGCTCCTTAGGAGGGAAGATTTTACTCCTTTTGGTCATGTGCCAGTGCTAGACCATAACAATTGGCTACTAGGTCTTGGCACTGACACAGAGGAGTAGATATCATACTTTAAGTAGATATCATACTTTGGGTAGTGTCTTGGCTGCAGAACATCAAGCCTAATGGGGTTGGGGTCTTTACAGAAGGTAATGGTGCATGGGTAAGGAAACCGATATGGGTTTTTTTTTGAGTGATTCTGTTGCGTAAGAGATTGAAATTTACTTATAAGTCCTACAACCAATGACTTCCGTGTTCTCTTTCTTTCAAAGCTACATCTGCTGAGGAATGTATATGAGTATGCTTTCCTACAGACATTCAGTTGTGATTCAGTGAGCAGTGTACAGATGCAGGAAATGAATGCACCAGGAAGTATCAGATGCTGAAACCTGTTTTGACAGATATGGTATTAATATAAGAATAGAGTGACTAATGGTGGTATTGGTATCGTTTATGTTCTTTTACAGGCTTTACAGACAATTGAGTACGTTTTTCCTTTCCATCTAATATAATGATGAACCTTTTGTTATGGAAACAAATTTGCTAAAACTTTGAATCTTAAAGAATAATACTATATACATGTAAATTAAATGTCAAATAAAAGACACATCTGTGGCATTCAATATTTAAATAAATTCTTTTTTTAAAACTTGCAAGACAAAATATTCACATTGTGAAAGTAATATACGCATTGTGAATATCTTTGAAATTAATGGTCACATGCAATGTTTATTTTCGAAATTCGGATATGATTTTCACAATACATCGCCACACCACCAATATTTGAAATCGCGAATATCCTTCGTCATATTCCCAAATTCTCGAATTGCCGATATTTGCGAAAAGTGTTTAACATTTGACACTACTGGTAATAAAAATAAATGAACAAATAAAATTACAATTACAAATTTCCAGTTTTGTGATAATCATGTTAAGACTCACCCTTCGCTTCATCTTGATCCTCCCATGTGCAGTCAGTTTTATAAACTATATGATGGATCTGGTGTACAGACCCCTTTAAGTGCCTAAACCTCAACCCTACTAAGTACCTTTGGGATGAAAAAGAACATCAAACCAAGTCTTCTCTTCCAGCATTGGTATCTAGACCAGGGGTCAGCAAACTTTACTATCAAAAAAGCCCTTTTGCCATTACCAATTACCCATAATGCATTTTTTACATACAGCTCGTCTCCTTAGGTTTGTGGTGTGTACTGTGCAACATGTATGTTGTGTGTAAACAATGCAGCACTTCTCAGAGTTTGGAAGAGCTCAAATACAGGCTATAATAAGTGGCCCTCCTCTTCAGTTTTTTGTGTTTGCTTCTCTCTGTCACACATAGCCCATTTATGTCCTTTAATCTGAGTTGCTTCATGGTCCAGATTGCCCCTCACCTGTTCTAAACAACAGATATTTTGGTGAGGGTGGATGTGTGTCTGGGTCCTATTTGGTAGATCACCCTCTCCCCCTCTAAGGACCACACACCTTCCCTCATTGCCATTAGCTTACTGCCACCAATATCTGTTTCCTGGGGTGAAGATAGTAGCATTTATCTCCCCCTGTGATGTCTATCGTCATCTCTATGGTTGGATGAAGAATCTGCTTCTGCAGCCAGCCATCTTTGGAACACTCTCTCTTTTTTCATACCTAGTCTGTTCCTTCCAGTCTGTATGCACTGGTTGGAAGGAGGCTTGCTCGCAGCCAGGAAGCCACAACAAGATGGCTAAAAAGCCCCAGGTGACTGAGGAACTACAGGTTCCTGAGTCCTCAACTGGAATAACAAATGTTTTGATGGAATTGGAACTTATTCACACACAATCCAGACTCCAAAATGGACAATAACCATAGTTATGGAATGAGATGTCCACCAAGCAATAAAATATGTGATAGTCAAGTGTCTATGCACATATAGTGTATCTGTTTAATTTTGGGTTAAAAAAATTTAAAGGCCAAATTAAGCACAGGAAAGGGTCTTATTTAACAGCCAACTAAGATATAATTTACCAATAATAGCAGAAATAAACTCTGACACGGACATATTCAGTGCAATAGCTCCACAATATAAAATCAAGGCACTGGAATTTAAATGTTGTCTCTCAATTTCAACAGATTAAAAATGGATGCTGCTGATTTAATCCCGGCAAAAAGATGAGAAGACAGTCAGCATTAGCTGTAAACATTAGTCCTTTAGATCTACACGCTGATCAGCATTTCAAATCATGTTGCAAATTTCCACATTACAAGAGCACTCAAAACGACCAGCGCTCAAAATTAAGTATAAAACAATAGCCAGCAGGGTAAACAAGTATTTCACAGTCCTGATTCCGAGCGTAAAATATTATTTTAATGAGACTGTGACACATTTGCAGGTGATTATCAATCTGGATGTGCAAATTAAACAAATAAAACACATTGCTGTTTTTCATTATTTTGCAGACATCCTTCTTTCTGCGGATAAAGTTAGAATACAGAAATAGAAAAAAGGATTGATTAAAATCTGGAGCGCTAAAGTACGACTAACGGCTTTTGCATGAAAATCAAAACAAAGAAAATATGTGATATATAGGCCACAGTCACAGAAAGCTTCATTAGGTGGACCTCAATGAGAGAATAAACAAATGCTATGGAATTTGCCTATGATAGTGCTCTTGTACCTAAAAACGTACTCTTTGCTCTTTACTTTACTTTGGCAGAAGCCAAATACTGGTTATTCAGGAAAAAAAAGTTCGCCTGATGAGCAAGGCCACGTCTGTAACTACTCATCTGCAGTGCAGGAATGGGCATGTAACCACCATTGCGTCTCTGTGTCTACAGCACATGACGGTAAAGAAGTTACTCCTTGTAGTTATCCATTACCAGTTCTCCCTATATCTAGTCATGAAAATAGTGTTGAAAACAGCTATAGAAATAAATACAGCAAATATAGAATGATCTTGGAAGCTAAGTAGGGATAAGTCTACTTGGAACTTGGACCAATGGTAAATGCTGGATGCTGTCATGTGTTTTATGTTCTTTTGGAAATGTTGTATTCCAGTAGATAACCAAACTACATTATAGCTAAATTTACATCATTTTTCCGGCTGCTGCAGTCAGGGAATCAAGCAGTTGTTAAGGCAGCAGCTGAAGAAATGACCTGTCATGGGCACCTGCAAACTTGTGTAGGCGCTCAGGGGTCGTTTATATAACAACCCCATGACAGGTCTATGGGGCTAAAGCCCGAAAACCGACTGGCGGAATCCTAATGGGATGGGGTAGAACCATATGTAGGACAAGGATGAAAAAAAAGACCTCACACCAGCCAGACTTGAGATTCATTGTAGTAAGACAAAAAATGATGAATTGTTATTGGTTGCTATAGTTACTGCACTTTGGATTTTGAATTCATATTAGCTCATAGATATGCAGGTAGTCAACACCACCTGCTTGATAGATGTAGAATGGAAATATGTTTTTAGTGTTAAACTACTTTGAAATTAACTTGGAACCATACTGTTAAAATAAAGTGTGTTGAAACTGTACAATTTTATTGGAAAAAGTAACAATCAGACACTGATGGGTACTGTAAAACTATGACTAAGATACAAAGGGCAGCTCTGCCTCAATTGTATATATTAGCCTCCTTTTATAATTGAATGAAGTATGGAGGTGATTTAAAACATTTGTAAGGTGTTTTTGTCACCCAGCAATACAAGAAGAGCAACAATTGGGTTTCCAAAAATAAACTACATTTTGACCTAAGGCAATATGTTTTCAGTTTGGTATAGACTCTAAAAGAGTAGACATTTTGTGTCATGCTTATTCACTTTGAGAACATTTACCCCTCCACTCATTCCTATGCCCCAGAGACTGAAGTGGATTTTCAAAAATTTTGACAATAGAAAAGCTCCTAATGTCAGTCAGTGTAAAGGTGCCCCTACACATATAGATGGCACGCTTGTTTGGAAGGATCCTCCCACCATAGCCTGGAAGTCCCTGAAGAACTCTTCACTACATTTATATTAGGCTGTGTATGCCAGTAGAGGTCATCTGTTCTCACTCACTTGTATGTACATTATGTACACTTTTTTCTTTTAAATGTTATGTTTCTTCTATGACAATGTGGGGTGTGACTTAATTTATATATATATATATATATATATATATATATATATATATATATATATATATATATTTATTTTGCTCATTGGCTTATAAACTATATTTGTAAACAGAAATCCACAAACAGGTGTCCTCTCCTTTTTTCTTGTTGTTAATGTCATAAATGGCCAAACTTTAATAAAAAGTTTAACAAAAACTTTACTGAACTTATGCAAGTAATAGAAATGGTGCTATCAAGTTAGAAAATTAACACCTTGCAGTATGCCAGGTGGCTGGTTAAAATTGACAGATTATTCAATTACAGTGTCCAAATGACACTAATAAAATGTACAATTCCTAATGCTGGGCATACATTCCTGTGCCACAGAGGAGCCGTTGACTACAACGAAATGACGTCATCGTGCTGCATCATCATATTTAGGTCTAGCACTGCTGCATCATCGATGTTGCCCGCGCCATGGGTACCCATCCAAATAGAAGACGAACAGGGTTTACCAACATGTTGGTACCCTGTTTGACTGAGCGGGATCAATCAATGTGGTAAACTCTGTTAGACTTCTATTACTATGTTGGTAAACCCTGTTTGACTCCTATTCGCTGTTTCACTTGTTTGCTTGGACACTGTTATCGAATAATCTGTCAATTTAAACAATTCAACAGCTGACATACTGTAGTGTTCTTAGGGTGTTCGATTGATTCTGATCGAAGAAAGGCTGGGGGGCTCTATTTTTTTTATAGATTTTAGACACCATTTTTATCACCATGAATGTACATGGCCCTCAATTATGCTTGAATCTATTATGGATATATGTATGTCTTGCTTAAGAGGGAGGACATAAGAAGTAAAGGACAGATAAGTGGTGGATTCGCTCAGAGTGCCCGCCGTTAGTTTGAATTTGGACGCCGGTCCCCATTCAAACTAATGGCATCAGCCATAGATTTACAGACATGTCCGTTCTCTTGCCAACCGAGCATTGGGGCAACAGGGATTTGTCACCCCATATGGGCACCCACGATCTGCGGAAATTTTACCGCAAGAACGCACGCACATCGGTCGACATCGGTCGCGAAATCGGCCACAGCTTGTTACACGTATGGGGGCCTTAACTTTTTCAGAAAGGTTGTTTTATCTTAAAGCCCTTTTAGAAGGCCAAGTCAGTTCCCAAATTGCTAATGATACCAATGTTACTGTCTATATAGAGGTAAAAAAATACCATAGCAACAAGTTATGACGTTATTTTGGCTGGGTAACCTAAATATTTCTTCTAAATGTCAGAGGGTCACAAAAGAAAACCCCACACGTTTTCTTGTGTCTAGTCAACTTGTTCCACTTACAAGACAGGTGTAATAAAACTACTAATGGGTATAGAATGTTTCTTTTTATTGATAAAATAGATGATAGCTTCTTAAAGGTCAGCAAATGGAAACAGAGAGAACAGAGTGGAAAACGAATCTGTAATATGTCATTGAGGAGAGTGTTGATGAATTATGACTAATGGTCAATGTGAGTTGTTCTGGATAAAATGATACAAAGATGGTACATGAAAGCGCAGACACAAGAGTGAGTGGGGACTGATAGCTCCAAAACTGAATCACCCTTTTCTGTTATTAGTGAAAACTATCTACTGGAATCAGAAACATCATTTACATACAGGACTGGCGTGCCAAGATCAGAATTGTGTAAAGAAATTGTAATTGAAAAAAGAGAAAATAGAACGATGAGCATATTTCAGATGACCTTTGTAGAATTTGAGAGACAAGTTGGGATTCAAGGTAAGTATATTATAAGCAGGTGAGAAATTTAAATTTTGTTTTAATGAAACAATTCTGTGATTAAGACTTTGAGGGCTCATTTATGCACAATTAGCACAGTGAACCTGTGCAGTATTCTGGCTTTTGTCCAATAGACCTGTCATTGTGGCTTATCTAAATGCCCCCCATGCGCTCGTACAAGCATGCATGCGCACGCAGATTGGAGCAGCCTGGCAAGAACATGGGTGTCAAACTCAAATTCAAAACTTGAGCGATTTTCCGTTCGGACGTGATGATTTTTTATGGGGACCCTTGATCGGTTAGGGCACAAATCGAGCAGAAATTGGTTCCCCAAGTTGGTACACATTGTACGACAATATATATGTATGGCTAGTTTATTGGTCCAACCTTTTTGTTCAATAATAAAGATGTCTACAATTGTGGAAGCATTTCCTTCTCATTGGATACGATGAACCTTTACATATGGAAAAAAAATTTTTTTTTGCATAAAAACTGAATCGGAACTAAGCAAAGTCCAATACTATAACACATGTCATATAAAACACACATCCTTTTTAAATATTAAAAATCTTGTGGGACAAATATAATTACTCTGTGGGCGAGATTTGGCCTCCAGGCTGGATTTTGACCCACCTGTCAAAAGGAGGACCTTAGAGGAAATACAAGAAAATGTTGGGAAAGACATTTTCAGAATTTACAAAAGCTAAGATGGCTACAGACACAACAAATCCTGCAGTTCAGTCCAGCAAAATGGGATGACACAGTGAACTAGTAGAAGATGAAAGAGATGAGATCAAGTTCACATTTGCGTTAATAGATATAGTAGATGCCTAGCAATGTACAAAAATTTACATTTATTTATGGACAGTGATGGACACAAACCAGTGTAAAATTGGCTGAATGCGATTTTGATTTGACCATGCCATGCCAACAAGGCATGTTAAAAAGTTGTAGCTACAAATGGCAGCAACTAGTTCAACTCTTATAAGCATGTTGGTTTAGCAGTTAGCACTCTGGCCATGCAGCACTAGGGTCCCAGGTTCAAATATTAGTCTGGGTACTATCTTTAAGGAGTTTCTATGTTCTTCCTGTGTTTTTGTGGGTTTTCTCTGGGTACTCCGGTTTCTTACCACACTCCAAAGACATGCTCATAAATTAATTGCAAACCCCCCTCTAAAAAGGCCGGTGTTACAAATGACTTATATAACATATGACACTGTGTGAGTTACATATATATGACTATGGTACGATAAAGGTTGTGAGCTCCTCCGAGAGACAGTTAGTCATATGTTTATAAATGTAAAGCGCTGCCTAATATGTCAGTGCTAATACAAATACAGTTTAAAAATAGCAAAGTTTGATTTGTTTAATGGCAGAAGTGCAAAGGAATGAGCTCTGATGGGAACCTCACTGTGACATGGCTAGAAAATGGGTCACCAGAAATAAATTGCATTGTTCATGCTTTCTTATGAGGTCAATTTCCATTAAAGGCTCACGCAATAGAAGTGGGTGAAGATAGTTTTCCAGATTGCAGTATACAAATCTGTGTTAAATATTTACTCAACAGAATGCTTATTTCTCTCTTCCCCTGCTTTTAAGGACACCTGCCCTGCTCTCATATTGATCCAATGGCTTTAATACTCTCAATGGTTCTGGGTCAGCAACTCGATAAGCAAGAAAAGAGGTCAACAACAGCAGCCTCCTCATTTTTCTTAATATTGGTTGCCTTTTGGAAGGTTATGGAAACTCATGGAAATTGTACAGTGGCCAGTGGTTTTCACACAAAAAAGAAGATCCATCTCAGTTTTGGACAATGCTCACTAAAAAACGGTTGGCCTTTTCTATTTGTAGGCTTTGATAAATTAACCAACTCTATAGTCCAGAATAACAATAACTTCACCGATAACTTGAGCATTTATTCACATCTCTGTGTTGTGGTAATGAACAGGAACACATCAAGGTACATACCTTGGTGCCATTTATTTTAAATCCCCCCAAACTCTTTAAATGTAGCAGGAAACACACCTGAATGGCAATGCATACATTATAGAAGAGGAGTCCATCCATTAAATCAAAAATAAGTCAACTGTACTTCTCTCTTCTCAATAATATGTGATACAAACATTCCCTAACCAGTGAGGACATCTTCTCAGTCTTTTTTTTTAACTCTTTGACACCTTCAGCTACCTAAATTGGCCAGCCATGGATGCATGCCTGTCAACCCTCCCATTTTGGCCGGGAAAGTAAAATTTTTTATGTGGCTTTCCTGGCCAAATCCTGATTTCAATAAATCCTGGATTTTGATATCGGGCTAACTTAAGAGGGAGGGGGCATTACTCTCCCTCCACATTTCCCACCCCGCTTGTGCAGATGATATGCGGGGTGGGACATTACTAGGCAGAGTAACGCCCTCTCCCTCCAGGCAGGTACTAAATGGGAGGGCAGGGACTTTAATCTCCAGATTTGGAATGCAGAAGAGCCAGATCGAAATACCGGAAGTGACGTCATGTCCCTTATTCCAGGCTGGCAAGTATGCATGGATGCTGTAATTCTCTTGCATATATGTTAGCAGACTTTATGAACACCATAAGTATATTTTATTGATCGTAAATATTGGAATTGCACATAGTTAATTGTTGCGAATATTAGGTGAAAATTTTGATATATTTTGTGAATAAAAATATTGCCTATGCTGCTCATCACTATTGTAGAAGAGACAATTAGGAAAATGTGGTTTAATGATGATGCATTACTAAAGAAATGTTCACTTAATTCCTAGCAAACCAGGCTTATAGCATGTCTGTATTATCTCTTCCATGCTACAGACATAGCACACGATCACATGTTGTTAACTCAATAAATACTGTAATTGATCAATCATCCATTTTGGATGGAAAGGGATCTCCAATCTTTTTTACACCTTTTCTAATTTGATTCTAGTCGTCTTCCACATAAAGGGCAAAAGAGCTCATTTTTCTCTACAAACATTATATTATGCAAGGTTTTCAAACCTCCTAAATGTCATCGAAGAGATTTCTGTTTTGGTAGGCAAAATAAAATATCAGAGACCCAGCAAGGAAGCATACACGTTACCAGTGAGAGGATTGCTAGATCTTTATTATTTGTCTTACATTTCATTATCAGCGCTGTCATGTCATCTATCAAAGTGAGGAAAGATGTAAAATTCATTCATAACATTGTTTGTCATCTTATATAATATGGAAAAAAAATCATTAACTGGAAGAAGTGTCCTCTTTTTATCTTGTCACCATAGTATATCAACATGTGCCTCTGTACAGAATATAGCCCTCTGTTTTGTAGTACCTTGACCAATGGAGAATCAAAGCAATGAATCAATGTCCACCAGACACGGTCTGCTTGTGTTATAGATGCCATTTTTTACAGTCAGTTCACCCCACCCTGAATGGTACTGGTCCTGCACCCAATGGAAAGAGATATGCAAAGATGGTATATCATATAGGATATCTGGCCAGATCAAGGGTAAGCTGTTCAGTTCTTATGACCTTCAGTATCAAGTAGGCATCTTTAGAATGGCGTCCCCCCCAAAAAAAAACATAGGCCTAAACTTAAAATCAGTACCATAGGTGCTGTGTAAGCCAATTGGGGGTGTTTCCCCGCCATACAAGAAATAAACACAAATAGAAAAAACATCTTTTGGCCACTTTATCAAACAAGAATTAAAAATGGTCCTTGAGGCTTCACCTTAGGCCTGTTAATTATTACAGTTGGTGAAATCAAAAAGTGTATATGATTTTTACAGAAGCCATCACCAACTGAATGTAAATTTAGAATGATTTTGCCATCTGATACTGGTAGACCTTCATACTCCAAGCTCCATGCTCCATACTTATTGAATTCTAAAAGATACTTACATAAAAAATGTATATTGTAGGCAACCGTTTTTTATATGTTGCAGCATTTAGTATCCTTTGTTCAGCTTAAGTACATGTTAATCATGTTACCACAATTACAATGATCGAAAATACAGATTTTCATTATGTCTATATCTGTCCAAAATGTCTTCCGTTCAGTACATTGATATCTCAGTGTTATCAGCTTTCCCAGTATCTTTTGTAAACAATAGAATATTCAATGCCTATGTATAGGAGATGGGAAGAGAGGAAGATGTTTGCAGTCCAACCGTGCACCTATTTTCCTCTTTTGTCTTCAGAGGGAACCCAACATTTCTTCATTCATTATTAGAAGAAAGCCAGTTAAATGACTAGAAAAATGTCAGCTGCTTTGAATTACTATGACACATATATATTTTGACCTGGTGAACCTTCATAGACCTGTAAGGATAGCAAGTTCTCCTAGGAACATTTGCAAGAGAGCTCATGGAGAAGCACATGATCTGTTTAATCAGCTGATTTATTAGTACTGTAATACTTTGACTGGCCCTACATGGGATTAAACATGTTTACCAGTAAATCTGGTAATAAACCCAATCAGCTGATAAAATGGATTATATGTACTGCATGGTGGCTTAGTGGCTAGCACTCTCACCATTCAGCGGTTGGGAACTAATTTCCCAATAGAATGGCTTTAGACTGTGTAAATATGACTAAAGGTAGCCATACATGGTTCAATTTGCAACAAATCGATCATCAATTCAATCAAAGTATTCGACCATTGAATCGTATATCGGTTGTAATTGAATTGAATGACACACCACATTGAGTGTTCAATCTTAAACATTTCCATTACTGCAACACCAGCCTCAAGATAACCTGACCTATGCATAGTAATCATCGTGGTCTGACTAAAGGTGGCCTTACACAGGTCGATTTCCCACACGATTCCTGGCCGATCGCTCACCGGGCGCGTGCACGCCGATCGATCGACAAGGAATCGAGTGCAGCCCACCTTGACCGATCAACCACGCCCGATCGACATGGCCCCCAAATCGGATCGGCCAGAGAACCAACCTGTTGGTGTTTTCTTATCGATTGGGCACACATCAAGGGGCATTGACATTTGTGAATCGATCAACTGGTAACAGAATCGTCCGGGAATCGGTAGCTTAAGGTGGTAGGCACAGACTTGTATGGTCGATCAATCAACGCCTGTGGCTTCACCGGAATCGATCGGAGCGTCGATGCTAATTGATTGGATTTAAGCACAATTGGTTGGGACAAGGAATAGTATTTAATTTACACTCGATGTGGTAGCAATCAATTCAATTTTTCAACTGGTCCAATCAAATTTCGATCGAGCAAATTGAAAATTTAAATCGAATTGAAACTATTGTTCAATGTGGACATGATTCAATTTTCAACCAAAATAATCGATCGAATTACATCGATTGAACAGTCAATTGAACCGTGTATGGCTAGCTTTAGATTCTGACCTTTACCAGGATGGGCAAACTTTTAAACTCTTGGGCCACAATGTGTTCCTAAATTTGACAGAAAGGCCAGACCAAGAGCCTGTAATTGATGCCTGAAATAGATGTGCCAATTTCTCGGGTACCCGGTGCTATAAAAAAGGGGGAATGCAGCAGGGGACAATGTAATCTTTAATTTGCTATACCAATTTTAACAAAAAATATTCATAGTAAAAAATAAAGGAACGTACCTGCCATATTTCAGTCAAATTGTAAAGACCTTGCTGACAGGACACTCTGGCTCCCCTTTGCTCAATGAGCGAAGATATGGTGGACATTCAGACAACTACTGTGTTTCTCCGAAAATAAGACAGTGTCTTTTATAAATTTTTGCTCCCAAAGATGCCCTACGTCTTAGTTTTGGGGGATGCCTAATTTTTCCATAAAGAAGAATATGGCA
>CM070038.1:79716427-79735868 GCA_036250615.1 Ptychadena robeensis
AAATGTAAGGGTGCCTTATTTTCAGGGGATGCCTTAGTTTTGGGGAAACAGGGTATAGTCAATATGCACGCTCATTGCAGGGAACGGGCAGATATGACCCAGCAAGACTTTTAACTAAGGTGAAAATGGGCAGGATAAAGATGCTAAACTGGCTGGATCTGGCCCTAGGCCCATGTCTGACCTAGACTATATTAGTTAAGCCCCCTATACACCCTTTACGACCAAAAAGGGTGTCTGATCTTATCTTAAAGAGCCTAAACCGGCAGCCAAATCGATCTAAGCCATTACTTTAGACACAGTGTCTCCTCAGCTCCGAGGGATCTGAGATCCATCGGTGCTGAGGAATCAGCCTGTCTGCTTCTCAGGTGGGAAGGAGGGGAGGTGCTAGCAGCTCCCTTCTCTCTCCCTTCGTTCTAGACTGACACACAACACAGCCGGCATGCGGTCTGCCAGGTCTTCCTAGCTGACAGCAGGAGCAGCTAGAGGGACCCAGTGGACAGCGCTGGCACACAAAGGGTCCCTGAGCCGATTGTGACCCAATGTTTCGGCCGGTTTACCACACGTGATGACCCCATCAGGCACGGTCGAACGGCCAAAACATCGGGTCACAATCTATACGTGTATGGGGGGCTTTACACAGGCTATGGTGGGGACATTAGATTGTGAGCTCCTCTAAGAGACAGTTAGCAACATAACTTTATAGTCTGTGAAGTGGTTTGTCACGATATAAATACAAGGTAACAATAATGTGCTTCCTCTAGCAGGAGAACTTTTCCTAGAAGAACTTGCCATGCCTTGTGCATAGAGAAGAGAAGGCGCATCATTATTTAATTGAATCAGCAAATCGGGTTTACAAAAGGTATGACCACAAAACAGCCCGGTCATGAACCTGCCAGATCACCAAAAGAAGTTCAAGCTTATCTTCATATTACAAAACAACAACAGTTTATTCTTCATTCCAAATACTAGCGGCAATTTCCCTGTTTACAGCAGCTGTCAGGAATTCTTGCTAACTCAGTTCATTGGGGGAATAGTCAGGGCAAGTCTCATTTGCATTACACATTACGGCATCAAGGAAACATAAAAGTTTTAACACTTCACACAGTAAAGATAAACACACACACTTTTATAGTTGACTGAAATGAAATCGAGATGGCTTTCAAATTCAGTCCTGGAGGAATGTTGTATAAAACCATATATCACTGAGTCAAAGTAGACATTTAAAGGGAGAATAGTACAATCATGGTCCCAGGGGTCCACTGATCTGGGCTCCTAGGCTGGTTAATCACTTAAGACAAATATCCTTCAGTATGTAACTGTAAATTAAAAACAACCACCCTAGCGGTCTGCCGGTATACATTGTACTCTGCTTGTTTTGCCTGCCTTACCTCTTCCCCTGTACATTGCTCGGTCGGGAAATCAACGTCCCTCTATTAATACGGTGGTCTTTGGCGCCGCCATCCCCCCCACCACTTTCACATCACCAATGAACGGTGGCAGAATTGATCACTGAGTTCGCATAGGTTACACTTGTTGAGCATAGGTCACTATGCACAATACCAGCTTGGAGATTAGGTTCGCCACAACCACTGCCAAGGTTAATGATATTTCATCCTTATCCATAGGCTTTAATATAGAGTACGCCCACTCTTTTCAGCTATACCAGTTAAGAGTGTTTAAGGGATTTTTAGACCATTATTTATACCAATTATATGCCAGAATAACATATGTGAGGTCAGACAATGATGATGGACAAGAAGGCCTGGCTCACAGTCTTCACTATTTCTTCCTAAATGTGTTCTGTTGGGTTACAGTCAAGGTGCTGTTCAGGCCAGTCAATTTTCTCCATTCCAAACTCTCCCATTGATGACTTTGAGCACCTTACTTTCTCTTTGCACTAGTGTTTAGACATGTTGGGACAAGAAGGGGCTATCCTTAAACTCTCCCCACAAACTTTTAAGACTGAAACATTTCTTGATATCCTGAGACGGAATTAGTTCTTTTTGGGTTGTGCCAATCCCAACCCTGGAAAGACAACCTTCCACCATAACCCCCCTCCATTAAACTTTACATTTGGCACAATGCAGTCAGGTAACTACCATTCTCCATCACTCCAGAGAATACGTCTGTACTGTTCTAAAGTCTAGTGGCAACGTGCTTTACACCCCTGCATCCAGCACTTGCATTGCATTGTACTTGGGGATATAAGACTAGGGTGCAGCTGCTTGCCCATGGAAGCCCATTCCATGAAGATCTCTACTCTCTTTATAAGATTTTATGTGGCACACTACTGTTTCCAGTTGTTTCGGATTTGTTACAGTTAACCATGGAATATTTAGCACAAAAAAAAAACAATTGACTATAGAAGTAGAATCAGATTACAGCACCACACCAGAATCCACTGTGCTCCTGAGTGTGACCAATTCTTTCCCAAATGTTTGTAGAAGTCGTCTGCATGCCGAGTTGCTGACCTTCTACACCTGTGGCCATGAAAGTCTTGAATCATTGGAATGCAATGTTTTCGAGGGACGCATCAATACATTTGTCAAAATAGTGTATATACTTGTGTTGGACAGCATGGAGGCACTGAGGATAGAACTTTCTGGGAGGATCAACTGTAGGGAGCATGTAAGGAGCATTTTCACGTCATGTGATCTAATTTTATTTTCATTATTTATACACCTAAATTAGCTACTTTTCTACACTGTGTGATGTAAAGGTCTCACTAGAACCTCATAAACTATATGCCTTATTCTATATATTGTGATATACATACCCCATATATATATATCGCTACCATACCAGTCCTGTCTTGTCGTGCGAGTGCTGTATGTAACGACACCAGGTTCTTTAAGGGGAATGTCTTCTTGTCCAGCCACCGATCACCTTCTGCAAGCCAATAAGCAAAGGTCCACGCACGCTGGTAGGGGGCTATTTACAGTTTTTATTGAGGATTATTTACAGCTGCTCCAGCTCCCGAGGGTGGAGAAAAGGTTCAGTCGTAGAGAAGATAGTTACTGTGCTGCCACCAAAGTGCTGAAATCCTTAGGCTGGGTGCAGGGGGGTCACTCTTGCTGGGTCCAATGCTGTGGCTGTGGTACTCCAGAAGCCCAGAACATTCTGAGGGCTGTCTATTTATGCCTTCCCACAGGGGCTGGCTTAAGGCCTGGTACTGGGCAGGAGTACATTAGATACATTTTGGAGGGAAGAGATGAAGTACACACCCAGCCATGACATTCCAGCACTTTGTCAACAACAGGTGTAACCCTTGCAGGGATACACACACAATATACAGCATATATTCAATTATGTATAAATTATGCACATATATTACAGTTATGTGACCCTTTCTCGGGTCACTACAGTCCCATCCCCCCACCTGTTGTATACTCTGTTCCCCAATCTTTTAGATTGTAAGCGTGATCGGAAAGGGTCCTTTACTCCTCCTGTGTTATAACCTGTACCTGTGTGTTATCTTATGTTGTCTCAACTCTAATTTATTGTACAGCACTGCGTAATATGTTGGCACTACATAAATCAATTATGATAATATATATATATATATATATATATATATCTTATTTACCCATTTATTTGATCCACTTATTGATCATGCATGGTCTGTATGTATTATGTTGGAGTCATTATATGTATAATCTTATATAAGTACAGTGTTTTGCTATTTGTTGCCATTTCTTTGATCTGTACATTTATTTTTTTTATGTAAAAAAAACCTATAATATTTAAAATGCATAACACTATTATTTATCTCACTTGGCAGCATTGATGCATCGGTGTTACTCACTGTTTGTTCATGGTTTGTAGAGGTGGATTACCCGTGGTTTTGGGTGTATACTTGCTTCATTGGTGGTGATGCACCCTATTTATTGCAATCGGAAAAATAGCGCCATGGTTTTTCCACGTCCATTAAATTTATTGACGGAAGGGTTGTGTTCCTTTTCCTCACGTTAGAAAAAATCCCTTACTCAATCATATATCTCTTCTTTACATACTACCTTTATTTTGCATCCTGAGGAAGTGACAAGTAGTCACAAAATGCGTTTATGTTATTTTATTTTCCAAATTTGTCAATAAAATATATTTTCTAAATACAAGCTCCTCTCCTGATTCTTCTACTATTGGGAAACCTCAACTGAAAGTTACACTAAACACAGGGAAAGACCAAAGTATCGGTCTACTCGGTTATCCACAGATATTTCAAATATCGCACTTTGAGAATTTCAGGAGATTTAAATATAGTGCTATATCTTCCTAATTGTGAATGTTTAAAATGTTTACATCAGTAGTGTTGATCGTGAAAATATGTGAACAACTTTTTCGCAATGAAGGTTATAATGACTGGAGATCAAAAATTCTAAAATTTACAAATTTGCTGCAAATATTGGGCAAACAATGTGCGATATTTAGCGTCACTAGTTGTCACTATCCACAGACAACTTTAGTGAGACTAGACACAACCACAGTGGAGACATCTTCTAATATACTCTTCTTTTTTAAAGGTTGTTGGCAAAAAGTGACCTAAGAGGTCTGTTCTCCAAGCAGGCAAGTCATATACAAGTAAAGCCCGCCATACACGCTCACTTAGGCTGATTGGCCAAAAAATTGGGTGGTAATCTAAACACAGAAATTGGCCACCAAATCTATTTAATCCTTTGTCTATTACAGACATGTCCGTAATTCTTAGATTGATTTAATTACTGCCGATCCACCAGCTAAAGAACACGAGAACAGACAGGTAACGTGGATCAGCTGTCTCCGCTGTGTTCTAGGGACCCGATGGAGCCGAGAACACAAAGAAGACACAACCTGAAGCTAGGCACTAAGTAGATCTGTAAAAATATTTCAGTACAATCAATCAATGTTCGCGCTCACTGTGATTGATTGTACTCTAATCTGCTTACAAACCTACCCGTGTGTGCTTTCCCTCGAGTGGGGTCATGTTGGAAAACCCTGTTCAATCTCAAATACTTTGCATGAAGACGTGAGTCTCCATGCAAAGTTTTGGAGCAGCTGCTGCAGCCTGGACCCGCTGTCAGTGTGAAGGGGGTGTGGCCAGCACTTCTGTCTCTGGAGCTGTGAGAGGCAAGCTGTCTTTCTCCCCAGCTTGTGGCGTGTTGTGATTCACACGTGCTGCGAACAGGGGAGAACAGGTCCCCATTGAACTGGAATCAATGTGCCCATGTGGTGCACATTGATTTCCATTAAAATAATCCCCAAACAATCCGAGCGTCAATTGATCCCCGACCAATCACAGCGTGGTGATGTCGATTGCACGGGAACCTACCCGTGTGTGCCTAGCTTTAGTGTTGGCACACAAAGTGTGCCCGGGTGATTTTTACCCGATTTTTCTATTACGTCATCACGCACGACCGGCCAAAAAATCTGGTACAAATCTAAACATGTATGGAGGTCTTAAGTCATATTTCCCACTTACTTTGTAGCCATAAGAAGAACCTCCTCATTATTCCTCTACCTTTGGTCTCTGACTGCTTCTTTATCAGTTCTATCCTTTTTTCCATTCTTCCCTGGACCTCCATTTTTTCAGACCTCTACAAATAGCTATCATCCAAGCTTCCAAAGAGCTCTTGAAACTGTCTTTGTGCTCCCAAACTTTCACCTTGGATAACCTCAGTACTAATGTACATTTGAATGGACAATTAAGGGTCTGTTATAAATGTTTGGGTGTTTGTTTTTTTTGAACAAGTCATTATAGTTCTGATTGAAGTCTAGAGATGGCTCTATAGCTAGAGCAGTGTTTTTCAACCACTGTTCCAGATGTTGCCTGGTGTGCCGTGGGTTTTTGACCCCACCCTCGGCCCTCCTATCTAGCTGCCTCTTATAGTATAAGTCTTATACTATAAGTGGCAGCTAGATAGGAGGGCTAAGCGACTGCATCCTCACAGAGCCGGTCCCTGTATAACACGGATCGGCTGTATAAGTCTTATACTATAAGGGGCGGTGTTTTTGCTCTGCTGGTACCTGCAGCACCTGGTATCTGCAGCACCTGCTGATGATGTACTTCTGGCGGGGACCGGAAGTGCGCCGCGATTATGCGTATCGTCGGTGCCCTCCAATTTTTTTCATGAAGCAAGTGTGCCTTTGCCCAAAAAAGGTTGAAAAACACTGAGCTAGAGAACTCTTGGGGAAGCACGACATGATCAATATATCAACTGGTCTGGGGTTGTAAGAATATGTACTAATGAAGTGCTAATTACTGTAATAAGCTAAAAACCTAAGTAATCATGTGCTTTCCCATGACTTTAAGGTATGCATTTGTACATTACTTGTCTGCCTTTGCCTCTGTCATAGGGCGCAGTATGGGCATGTTGGCAATACTGTGCCCAATACTTTCCATGAGCAAGCCCATCAGGCGCGTTTTGCTCCGGTGTGTCTCCTGCATCGCGAATCCTAACACTTTGCCGTAGGGGAATGCAGGTGGCATTTGCACTACACGGTTTTCACTACACAATTAAACAAAAAATCTACACGTGTATGGGGGCCTTTAGATCTTCCAACAACTTTGTAGTGCCGGGTCCTCCCTGATAGAATACATAGTGATTGGAAAGTTTCAGGCCCCTATACACATCTAGATTTTTCGTTCAATCAACTTAATTCAATCAATTTTTTGGGGTTGATCTAACCATGGCAGCCCACATGGTTAGATCAACCAAAAACAAATACAATTGGGAATATTTTCGATTGAAAAATGATCGTAAATGCTGTAAAATTGTAATAATCAGATGTATTGAAATTAAACCTTAATTCAATTACGCTTTCAGTTGATTCCAAAAATGTGATCAAATATCTGTTACAATAGTTGGCATAGATTACAATCAATCACCGATTTCCCTGACCCAAATAAATTAATCTTTTTAAATTGACTGAATGGAAAATCTAGACGTGTATGGGGGCAGATATTTGATCTGAAATTTTTTCGGATTGACTGAAAGAGTAAAGCCCCAATACACCTTAGGATCAATCCATACAATTTCCCTTAAATCTACCAACAACAACTCCCTGATAGAATACATAGTGATTGGAAGCTTTAGAAAGGTCCTATTACATGGTTTTGGTAGAACAAAAGGTGATTGTATAGAAATTGTATGGAAAGATTGTAAGGTGTATGGGGGCATTAGACTGACAGCTGATATTTTTAATTGCATAAGTGAAGCAGATATAGAAATGAGATTGATGGGACGTCCTGTCCCATCAATCTCATTTCTATATCTGCTTCACTTATGCAATTACAAATATCAGCTGTCAGTCTAATGCCCCCATACACCTTACAATCTTACCATACAATTTCCTTTAAATCTACCAACAACTATGTAGTACTGGTTGCATTGATGATCACAGATCCAGTTTGAGTCTCCCCAGTCCAGAGCTGCAGATGAGGAGCAGTCACCCCTCTTCCCCCATCCTCTCCCCCTCACCATGTCGCCCTTAGCCCGCTGCCTGCCCGCAGTAATGATGGCGGATGGAGGGGCAGATCCAGCATGGGAGGGAGCCATAGACAGAGGCATGTGTTCAGGAGCCGGCCTGACGTCACCGGCTGCGTTGATTTGCTAACCTTAAAGGAGAGAGGAGTTAGTGAGCATGAGAGCGGGCACTGCGAACTGCCTCCTCCGGCTGCTGCTCAGCTACATGCCTGCTGAGAGATCGGGGGAGCACCGCACCCCAACACAGGTAAGTGCAAACTCCCTGACCCATCCATCCCAACAACTTACCCTTCTGCGAGCTGTGATTGGCTTCTGTGTGAGATGCGGGAGGATGGAGAGGGTCAGCGATCAGTGTCCTGCACCGGCGTGTGACACCCCCCATATCACCCCGAGGTTCATTCATGGGAAACCTCCAAGTGTCACCCCGGCAAAGTTCCGCGCTTCGCCTTGTACGTGTTGCGCTGACAAGTTCCAGCGATTCCAAGACTCATCACCAAAACTTGCCATGGATCGGCGAGACGGTGCCTGTCTGGTCAACTTCACCTTGTGATGGTGAAACCATCACCCGCTGGTTCTGTGTCCATCACCCCCTGGTTCTGTGTCCACCCCCTAGTTGTGTGTCCGTCCCCCCAGATCAGGCAGAGTATTCCGGGGGGATTCGTGCAGGTGCCTGGCTTCAGCTATGGGCTCGGAATACTAATGTGTGATGATCCATTGTTTGCCAGATAAATGTGAGATATTCCAATTGCCTGGGAGCACCAGCCTGGCCAGCATCATCCCTGAGCATCCAGACACTGCCATTGGTGTGACATGGGGGGGGGGGGGGGGGGGGGGGGGGGGGGCAGAGAAATGTGACATGCATCATTCTGACTTGTTTATGTCTGCTCAACACAAAAGTGACGGCAACTGGGGGACTTTAAAGGGGCTGTTATTGGGGTTTCGGTGGCCAACTGGACACGGTGCCCTCCATAAACCGTGCATCCCCTCCCCGCCTGCCTTTGTATTCATCTGTTGAGCCTCTTCTCCTCTGCTGATACATTTTTAGGTTGTAAGCTTCACTTTAGGTAGGTCACTAATACCGAGCCCTATTGGATCATTACCGTCTACTCATTCTACTCCTGTCCTGGCTGTGGATGACAATCTTTGTTCAGTTGTGATTTGTTGGGTACTTATTTGGAAGCTGTCTGTGTATTTGTCCAAGTTGGCCAAGCAATCTGCTTTGGCGTTTCTGCTGTCGCCTGTTTAATATTCAGATATTCATTTTCTGTTTGTAGCCAGACAGGTCTGAAAATGCGTTGTGAGCCACCGTGGCGTGTGCAATAGACGCAGCTTTATGCACCGGATTTACTTCTTTATTTTTTTTTTCCTCTAGTCGGTGACTTAATTGTAACAGATCGTACCGCTTGCCATAGACGCATCATTTTCTGTTAGATCGATCTTAGATTTAAAATATTGACTGTCGGTTGATCAGTAATCAAAACACATAGATTTCTTTCCCTGTGTGTTCCATAGTACCATCTGGTACAAAATCCATGGAAATGCCAATGATCAACTGAAATTTACTAACCCGCTCCATCAATTTTTATGTTCAATTTCCATCACTTGTGGTCAATCCATTTAAGGTCGATTGTTTCAGAAAAATCAGTGTATGGCCACCTTCAATCTCTCTTCATTCCAAAGCAAGCCTTGCCCTGTAAGGGTTAATCAGCACATGCTAACATTGATTTTTCTTGATGTGGAATCAACATGTATGACCCCCCCCTCCAACTAGTTCCCTAAGCCCCAGCAATACACTACTGATAAAAGACATTTAATAGTTGACTAATTAACCCTTACAAGTCATCAAAAGGAACACTTTGGGTGTCTTGTTTTCCATCCCCCCCCCCTAAGCTTTGGCTGAAGAAAAACCAAACTGTAAAGTAAAAAGAGAGAGGAAATCATCCACTTTGCAGAGTTGTGTTGCTCTTTATCTATATAGAAGGTTACTAGTAATATTTTGCAGCTTCATCATAATATTTAAGGGTCAGTGCTTAGGCATTGTGCTGTAAATTTGACTCTTTAAAAAAACATTTGTATGTTGTGTGTGTTGTTGTTGTTGTTGTTTTTTTTTCTTCTTTAAAACTGCTTACACGTCTATAAAGGATAGCAGAAATAGAATTCTTTTATGGATGGAGCTGAACTGTAGCTCATATATTAACGCTTCATAAATTATGTGTAACACTGTTTTCTCTCCCTCTGCTCTGGTTGTTTAAAGCTCAGGATGGCAGACAGACTTTTTTTTTTTTTTTTGGTTTTTTTTTTACAATCAGTGATCAATTACCTTGTATTATCTTCTATGCTGATGGCTAAGCAATGCAGGTGTTTACTTTTCAAGCCATGTCAAGGTATTTTTTTTTAAAGTGCCAGAGGAATTATTTGCCTTTTTTCTCCCCCTCCACTGAGTGACATCACTTAGTGCTAAGGTTTATTTGGGGGCTTTGTACAGGTCTGTTTTTATCCCCTGTGACCCTCACACTGTATAACTGGCTTCTACTTTGCAACAGACAAAAACATTCCTGGGTTAGCCCACACAATAGGACTAGCCGCTATTGTGGGGATCTGTTTTCTTAACCCTTTTATCCTGACTTGAGTTGTGTTGCCATTATTGATATATGTGTTTTCTCTCGATGCTCCCATCCTTCTGTAGACCCATTTTTTTTTTTTTGGAGTCTTTGCTGATCTATGTGGCAGCCTGTAGGGGGGATGCTGTTTTTTTCTTAATAGAAATGACCTGTAGGAATGCTGGACTAAGTTGAGACACAATACATTCATGGCTGATCTGTAGAATAAACTAGGCGTAAGGGAGGTAAGGCTGATGAATGACTCTCTTTCTTGTCTCTATTCTACTTTCTTATGGATGATGGGGAGCGATCATTATTTATTTATTTTTGTGTATTGCTTGGCTTTCATTACCTAAGCAGCAGGTGAATTCTAGCACTGTGGCAATACCATGGACTAGGAGTATGGTTGGTCTTTAGTATGGTTTTTATTTTAATAATTCTAATAGGGTGCTTGGTTTGAGGTGTTAAGTATTTACTATTGAGCTACACTGACAGCATAGTAATAAGTCAGTGCATTTAGGACTTGCTGTGCTTTTCTTAAGGTTTCAAATGTTTCTGTTTATAGATAATGATAGTGTATAATGTGTTGGACCTTCTTCAATATACGGAGCTGAGGATTGGTGTTCCCAGATTTGTAGTTGTCACTTGCTGCCATTAGGGGGCGCTGTGCTACATTTTTAATGTTCAAAGTCTTCCTAGTCAATGGGCCATTGCCTCTCAAACAGTGCTGGCCACAGCAGCTGAGTGGATAGTGCCTAACGGAAGAGTTGTCTTGGAGTTGTGATGGAAAAGGATGCACATCTAGCCTTGTTTCTAAAGATCGCACAGGTTTCTATATTTTGCTGACCTTCATGATCCATTGTTTGGTATTGTCCTTCCACAGAGAGCAGATATCAGTTAACTCAAGTCAGCACCTGGATTGTTGGCTTGAGTAAGTGCTGGGGTATTGTATTAGTTGATCTTGTCATATTTAAAGGGACTTTGAGTTTGAACCTAACGGGGCATTTGCCTGATGGCTGCCAAATCAATGTATTGATTGGCAATGAGAATTTTAAATGATTCATTGTCCCTTGCATTTAACATTGGGCATGCCCTAAGCACTCTAAAAAAAAGTTAGATATGGAAGGGTTAAACATTCTTCTAAGTAATGTCTATTGTCGGGTTTGATTGTTTAGAAAGTTTTGATCCCAACATTACACTTATGTGATGTGAAATGCCTTCTCATTAACCCTTTAAATGTTCACATTTTGTCCACGATGTATCTTGTATAGCAAGGCAGGGAGTTAGGGATCTGTCCTGTGTAATTAAATAATGCCCACTGGAGGTTAACCCCTCTCCTTAGGTAAGAGACACAACAATGGGCTTAATGTTGAGGCTTTACGCTTTTGTACTTTAGTTTCACAAACCTCAATTCTCACTGTTCTCCTAAGTCTGACAAGGACAATAAAGCATCCTAGCAGGCTGCGCGTTCTTTTGTTACCCAGTAAAGCAAACCTGTGTTTATGGCTGTAGCTAGTTTGTGACAGTTGTGCACAAAAAATAAATACCCACCCGTGTGTTATTTTTATCTGTTGTGTGGTTGGTTGAGTGACAGAAAGGAATCATTGTCTGTTAGGTATATGGTCAGTGGGGTTTGGGCTATAGTTTGTTTAGCATCAGAAAACTGTGTATTGTTACTGGCTTATTTCGTCCCCTATGCTAAAAATTGAATGTGTGTGTTTGTAAATATAGGTGTATGTATATATTAGTGTATTTGTATAATGTAGTTTTTTAATTTAAATATGATCCTAGGTATGGTGTAAAATGCATTTTCATTCTGGACCAAATATTGCCCCATGACCATACATATGCCAATGTAGTATATCTATAAAACCATATTGGCATATTGCAAGTTTGGGACAATACTGTTTCTGAATTATATTAATATCTATATAGCGTCAAGCAGTACATATTGAACTATCTTAATTGATTGATGCTTCTTCCATTTTTAATAGGTTTTTATAGTTTTCATCTGCTTTGAAACCTTCATTATTTTTATTTTTTATTTTTATTTTTTTCGCCAAAGAGGTATTTCGGAGGAATGCATATTTCTGTTCATGTGTATTTTGTCAAGGTTACGCTAACAGACGAGCTGTTTCCCAAATCAGATATTTAACTAAAAAGCTTAGAAATCAAAGCTTTGACAACTAGACATTTAAAGCTCAGCGCCTAAAATAATGTAAAATTCTCATTTTGACCATGTGGGGTGATAGTCTCAAGTATCAAGTGGGTCAAGCGGACCAACTGCAAGCATGTTCTGTGTAGCGCAATAGATGTTGGAATAAAATATTGCAATTACTTAATGCGGGCAGCAAGGTTTTTCTTTTTCCAGAAAAAATGCTTCAATGGTGCTCGGAACCATTCTGGCTTCATCTTTGGTCATTCTGATTCCTTGACTTCAATACTTTCAAAAATATTGACCTGAACAAGTGTGCCCATAACGGGTTCTGACTTAATTTGTTACATGCTTGGTGCAGGTTAAGGTGTCTGTAATAGTCCAAGTGTTGGAAATCTGCTTAATTGGCTGTATTTTATCAACCACTGACTGACTGGAAACTGTTTTATAGTTGCCCCTAAGTTTAGGACAAAGTAATGCAGTTGGGTGTAATATAATGCTTCTTCTCTTTTGTCTAGTAAGAGCATCAAGTTCTGAACTGTGGTATAGTTCTGTGTGCATATATTTGTGTGTGTAGTTTTCAGGACAACATAATTTCAATATGGTTCTTTGTGACTACTAGATAATATAATTGTGTGTGTATATTATACACTAGTAGCTAGTAACATTATACCGAAATTAACTCTTTCTGCTGAAAACTAAACTATAGAAATCCTGAGATGCCCTTCTGTCAATCATAGATGAGCTTTAAATACTCTACATCAGATTTCTAACTGTCAGTTGATAACTCTTCACTGCTATTTGTGCTAATATTTAAAGGACCCCTACAGATGAAAGGCTTGGCAGATGATATTGGTCTCCGATACCAATGTCCTATCATAGGGGGTCCATTTATTTTGTGTAGAATAAAGCATTCCTAACCATTCTAAGAAAACAAACACTCATCAGCAGACCCCACAGGAATTTTAGATGGTGAAAGAATAATACCCGAAAAAGGGGTAGGGGGGTTGTGAGGTGTGTGCATGCTAAGTGTTGTCCAGTGGGCATTTGTAGACCACATCTGACTTAAGCTGGCCATACACCTTTTTAGATCTCTGTCTGATATCCTTTTAGATCTACCAACAACTATGTAGTAGGGTCCTCTGTCAATTGAAAACGGGTAGACTTGATTGTTAAGAAAGTCCCTCATATTACATGATTTTGGTAAAACAAAAGCAAATCTAAAGGTATATGGGGACCCGAACATTTGGAACTTATCTCAGAGTTTAAGACTTTGAGACATTGTGTATTTCATTCCCAATTTCCTCATTTATGAATTGGCAGTGCTTGTATCTGGAAACATGTCATTTTGTTAACCTCACTTAAAATATGAAGATGTTGGTCACTGGCCTAAAAAAAAAAAGACATTCCTTCCCAATCATTTGTTATATCCCTAATGAAGACATTACACATCGTTGCTCTGAGCACAAATGCCAGTGGAGCTTCACTTGCTAACCTCTCCTTCCTGCGAATCTGTTCCATGTACCAGAACTCCCTGACCCCTGTCCTTCAACACGTTTTATGTCTTCTGTACTATCTTCTATCATGTGACACCGACTCTGAGGTCAGACTTTGCAGAGCTTAACTAGGGGTTGCATTTGTACATGCTTGTCTATGAAAACAGAGAAAATGACCATTCAGACATCATAGAGACTTTGAATCAAGGGGGCTGATAGGACATTTACCGCAGATCTGTTAACCACACAAAATAATAAAATGTTAACTAGCAATACAAACTAAGAGTATCCAAAGCCAAAATGATTTTCCTAATGATTTTGGCTCATTCAGAATTGTATTTCTCATAACGTTCCATCTGGGGTGGGGGGAATAAAATGCATAGAATTCAATAAGTCTTCTTTAAAAGTGATCTGGGGAGTTGTCCATTTGATACAAGAAGCGAGAAGAAATCCCTCCGAAGTGAATAGAGTCCCCATAAGAAGATACTTAATTGTTTATCTTAATTGAAGCCTCTCCCTTTTTATTACTGTAGCGCGTTTACATTTTTTCATATATGAATTTCATACATTGTGTTGTAGGACAGGTAATGCTGAGATGTCACAATTTGGGAGACTGTATAGGTAGTTTTACCTGAAGTTTAAAACGTACTCTAAGACCTGCCTTTCAGACATTATAATTGGCTTTTGCAATATATTGTTGGGCTGCGTCTTCACTGCTTCAAAACTTTTGATGTGCAGCAAATACGGACCATTACTTGCAATTGGCAGGTACCCATAGGCGTTGCATTGCGTTAGTTTAATAGGACGCAAAGCCTGCATTGCATAGATTGAATTGCATTGGAAATGTTGCATGAACACATCCATAAATGTAGGCATGTTTATTGGCATGTTTGTCCTATAGGTTTAAATGGCCGTGTTAACACTGAATTAAAAAAAAGTGTCAATTAAGGCAGGCAAATCACATAATTTACTCTGTGTTCATCTAATGCATTGGAGACATAGCCTTGTAGCAGGGATCAAAACTCTAAAATATCCCATCTGCAGTGCTACAGAGATGGAGGACGTAATCACTCTTGGGCATATGTACCCATCACGTCTGGTGTACTAAGGTACCAATCATTGTTAGGATGTTTTCAAGCTGTCGGACAGAGATGGAGGGTCCATTCATATTTGAGTATTGTTGCAATGCAACTGTTGTGTGTTGAAGGTGCCGTTCATTGTTACTGGCACCCCAAAACACTGTATAGTAGAGTGCAATGCATGAGGCAACTAGTGTCCCACATAACCTTCATTGGGGTGTGCTTAATTGCTAAACAGAAAATGTTGTTTACATTGCTTCCTACGTGGAGGTCATATATATATATATATATATCTATATCTTCTTCTTACAATCTTGAATAACTAGTATTCTAAAAAAAAATCTCTTTATGTTAACAGGTCAGCCGGTTCCAGTGTTCCCTCCAGAAGAAGAAACAAACTTACTAATGACTAGACCCCCGGAGCAGTATGGATTTGACTAATATGGGTATGATACAGTTGCAAAACCCCAATCACCCCACAGGCCTTCTCCTGAAAGCCAACCAAATGCGGCTGGCTGGGACTCTCTGTGATGTGGTGATCATGGTGGATACTCAAGAGTTTCGTGCTCATAGGACAGTATTGGCTTGTACTAGTAAGATGTTTGAAATCCTTTTCCACCGTAGCAGCCAACAGTACACTTTGGACTTTCTGTCGCCAAAAACTTTCCAGCAGATTCTGGAGTATGCCTACACTGCCACTCTACAAGCTAAGGTGGAAGATTTGGATGACCTCCTGTATGCTGCAGAAATTCTAGAAATTGAGTATTTGGAAGAGCAGTGTCTGAAGATCTTAGAAACAATACAAGCTTCAGAAGAAAATGATGGTGAACTTGGTACAGGTGAGAAGACCATGGATGATGAAGAAGATAGAAAATCAAGATATATAAAAAATTTGTTAAACGCAAAGCATTCCAGTGAAGAGAGTGGTTATTCCAGTATGGGTAATCAAAATCTGGTGGATCAAAGTCCATCAGTGTCGACGTCTTATGGACTTTCGGGCATGAGCCCAACTAAGACTGCTGTGGATAGCTTAATGAGTATTGGCCAGTCATTGCTTCAAGGAGCACTGCAACAAAATGCACTAGATTTGCACTCCACAAGTAGACTTCAATGTCTGTCTGAGGTGAAAACGGAAGTCATGCAGGTGGATGAGGTGTCTAACCAAGCAAGTCCAACAGCAGAAACCAGTGGATCTGGTGGAGATAAGTCCGATGATAAAAGCAAGGAGAGCCCAGGAACCCCAACCCGCAGTAGTGTTATTACAAGTGCTCGAGATCTCACCTTTAACCGTGATGAGAATGCTCCTGATCAAGCTCTTGAGCTAAGTCAAGGCTTCAGCCTCAAGCAAGAACATGCCATCTCCCATGCAGAGAAGCAGCTTAGCGTCTACTCCGTCCTCCCAAATCATAAGGGAGAGACCATGATCAGCGTGCCAACATCCATGGCCTCAGCTCTTCACATGCAGCCAGCTCTGGCCGTGTCAATGGACTTTAGTACTTATGGAGGACTTCTACCCCAAGGTTTCATTCAGAGAGAGCTGTTCAGCAAATTAGGTGAACTTGCAGCTGGGATGAAGAATGATGGTAGAAACCTCATTGAACGCTGCAGTGTCTGCGGGGCAAACCTTCCAGACAATGAATCTGTAGAACATCACCGGTAAGAATTATTTTTTTTTCTTTTAAAATTCATAAAACAAATATGTGGGGGTTAATTCCTCCTTAAGGGTTCCCTTTGACTTGGCTACCATTTAAAATCAATTATGATTACTTCCATACAATGCAGGACTGCTGGTTCTGTATTATATGTGAAGATATGGTTTCTGCATCTAAAGTCTAACAAATGGCAGTTTTGGGTGTTCTGAAAGAGAAAGGTTAAGGGTCTATAATGCAAGTACAGCTTTTTAATGTAACCCTGCTGTGGGCCACAATGGGTTTTTAAAATGGGACATAGGGGCCAGACCAAGAGCCTGCAAGGGCCGACCATCATAGTTGTCCTTCTACTCGTAGCTAGGACATGATATTTAAAAAAGAAAATGTTAAAATTATGAAATGGAATCTTTTGATATAGAAGCTTAAAAATTCTGTTGCAGGCAAACTATGGCCTCTAGGAAACAATCCAAATAATTATCTTTTAAGTGTTATCCTAACTTATTGCAGGGAATGTGGGTAGCCAGAGCATCTTGCCACCAATGCGACAAAGGGCCAAATTAGAAGACAAAAGGGCCGGTTTTGGCCCCCTGGCCTTAAGCAGGGTTCAGACAGCTCAATATTTGAGCCGTCCAATGTACCCTGCAGCAGCGTGATAACGCCATCATGCTGCTGTCAGATATCGGCAGAGCCGGGGAGACAGCTCTGCTCTCTTCCCGGCTCAGCTGATGCTTTGCCTGGTGACCAGTGGTCTCTATGCAAAGCATTGGCCGTATTTACGGTCATGTCTGATATGGCTGACAAATCAATCCCGCTCAAAAACAGCGATGGCCGCATATTTTATGGGCCATATAAATGGCCGTGAGCGCGCACGGCGCTCGAATCTGCCATCTATCTGGCCCATATCTGCAGGTCTGTACGCTGCTTTAATTTTCCCTAAGACGGGTATCAAACATTTTTCTCGACAATTTGGTTTTAAAGTAAATCTTTAGTCAACTGTCTGCCCTTTTAACAAGATGTTCCTTAAATTAAACAAGTGCAATAACTAACTAGGCTGCTGACAGCAACAACAACAGCAGGAAAGTGACCCGCTGCTCCTGTCTGCGAGTGCCTGCACACTTGTTTTGTTTAGATAATGCACCCATGACAGGTCTATCTGGCAAAAGCCCCCCCACCTCGAGTGAAGGCCTAATGTCGTGTTCATCTGGAGGTTATGTTAAGCCCCCCCCCCCCCCATACACCACATACAATTACCATGCAATTTCTGTACAATCAACTTTTCTCCTACCAAAACCATGTAATATGAGGACCTTTCTACACCTTTCAATCACTATGTATTCTAACAGGGAGGTCACTATACTACATAGTTGTTGGTAGATCTGATGGAAATTGTATGGAGGAATCTGAAGGTGTATGGGGGGCTTTAGATGGGCATTTACCGGGCCATTAAAAGCTGCCCCTTTTTAAACAAGGCCTAAATGTTCTGTTGGGGAGGGGGGGGGGGTTTGAATATAGCTACACATATTGACTGCAGTGAATATAAACATTAATCTATATTGTATGCCAATGTATCTAAAACCAAATTCTAATTGAGGATATATTTGGCAACACAGATTGTCAGGATTTGATGATTTTCAAATTGTTCATCCTTTTTTAATTGTGGTGTATTTCTAATATTCAATGAGCAAAGTACGGTCATTTTCTGTGTTCGGTGCCATTACTTTTCCCACACTTGGACTGTACCTAGTGCCAGATCTAGTTTTAACACATCTGTACAGTACAAAGTGTCACAATGGAGATAAATTAAACAAACTTCCAGGTCTTAATCATAGGGAACTGTAAAAAAGGACACAATGTACTAGTTCAACTCGGTAGCTTATTGGTCATTCATGAAAGTTAATCATCGCATAATACAGAAGAGACAGTGTATAATGAGGTGAAGCTGGGCGTGGGTTGGTAGAGCAGCCTTGCCACATGTGTGAGGTGTGGTGTTCTAGAGTGTAACATTTTGTACTTTTTGTTTCCCAGTTATTAAAGCTACAGTACATCAGCTGAACATTTGTGGGTGTGCTCCTCTAATGTCGACTGATGATACATGCTATATAAATTAACAATAATAATTATAGTCATGTTGGCAACTACTTCCAGGGTACATTCCTATTATGTTAAGATATAAAGAGCCTATTATAGAGTGTAGTACTTTATGAGGAATGACATCAGCTCTGTTGTTTAGCTGATTAAGTCCACTGTCCCAATGTGCTAGTACAGTCTTGCCCTCCAGCTATTTAACTTTTTATAATTATTACTTGTGTTGTTTCAATGTACTGTACATCTTCGTCAGCTAGCCAGGTACCTCCCACACCAGGCTGATCCTGGGAAATGCATACCAGTACTAACAGGACATAAGAAAAAAAATTCTCTGTATGGAACCTGTCATTTCCTTACACTTCACTGGTCATATCTGCATCCTGTGGGACTGGTCAGAGCAGTCACCTTTATTACAAATGTTCTCACTAGACATTTCAGTTAAAGTACTAGGGCAGTGACCCTCCATATAAACTGAGTTTATATGGAGGGCCACAAGTGCAGCCCCCTCATCACTAAAGGGCCGCACATAACATTTTCAATCTATACTGACCTTGTATTAGCATTTTATAATGAAAAAATTACGGCAGGAAAAGCTAGTAGACCTTATGTTTTAAATGATACTTCATTAGGGAACACTGTAGTATGGTAATGCACATTTTGTGTCTTATAGATTGTCGAAGGTTGTGTGCCTCATAGATATCCTCAAACCTTTTTCTCAGGCTTTGTTCCGATATATATTATACAATCGCTCCCTGTTAATTGGTGGAATAGTGGGAGCATAGACACTCACCTGTATGCTGTTCCCCTCCCTACAGGGGAGGTTAGAGGAGGAGAGGAAAGGGACTTGCTCAGGCACCATCTGGGTCACTTGGCTGTGATGTATGCCTATCAGGTAAGTCTGTCGCCTTTTCTCCTCT
>CM070038.1:79736836-79776556 GCA_036250615.1 Ptychadena robeensis
TATATATATATTATAAAGGCAACAATTATCACATTTGAATACAGGCCTTAAACTCCTTTTGGTGGTTTTTGGTACTTACTGTAGGTCCCCTTGTAAAGCTAGGCATACACGGTTCAATTTTTATATGATCGATTTTAGAACTTTTTGTTTTTAGGATTTTAGGATTTTTGTTATCAGACATTGATCAAATCCAAAGTAGATTCACATTGCAGGTTAGCTCAGAATACGACCAAAAATTTTGTTTCAATCTCAAAACACAGGAAGGAGTCATATATAAATATGTTAATCAAATACAATCGCCCCGACCAGCAAACACCATGCTGCGATTTCAGTTCCGTCGTTGTACAATCGGTGAAAATTTTCCAACATGTCCGATCATTTTCTGATCAATGTTTTGATCGGTATCGAACAATTTTCGCGGATCAAACCATGTGTGCGGTATATAATCTTTAAATCCGATCGATCTAAAGTATAATCGTTTGAGGTCGATCGAACGCTAAAATCGAACCGTGTATGCCTAGCTTTAATGTCTTTCACCAGCTTTCAGGGCTTAGATATTTAGTGCAGATAGAAGGAACACACAAACCTCTCGAAATATCCAATAGATTTACAATCTACACTTTTCTCTGGCTTTCCACCACTATGCACCTTTTTAGTGACGTTCTTGTGAGAAGATTTTGTGTTAACTGATGGGACTGGTTCTTTCATGATGGTGTCTTGTTTGTGGTGTAAAATGCATGATGGCAAAAAGCCTTGCCTAATTACTTGCTCCCTAGTCGTGGTTAAGAGCCATTTTACATGACCATTGGCAGACAATAAAATTCTGGTTACACATTTTAACAGAAGGCAGCATGCCATAACCCCAAGATTGTAAATGAGCCCTCACTCATTAGACCTGCTGAAACAAAATGTAGAAACCCAACAGGAAGCATGAAGACTAAAGGTCATGACAAGTAGAAATAGTCAACTCTCCCGTATCTACAAGAAACTGAAATAACAGTCTTGGTGGAAAAGTCCCAGCTTTTGCTATTTGGTCAGTTTTCTTTGGTTGCCTTGGTGGCCACTTATAATTAGATTGTTTGATTATTAGTGTTTGTAAGAGCTGAGTTGTGAGCGAAGGTAAAGAGTTGTGTTTTTCCACCCTCTCTCATCCCCCGCACAGAAAATGCTGCTTTCATTGCAAACTTGGTATTGAAAGTAGAAAAAAGTGGTTTTGGAAAGTGTTTCTGCTAGGGGAAGTCTTTTGTCTGTATCAGTAGAAAATGTTCAACTTTTTTAAGCTAAGGGGGAAAAAAATGCTCCGTTTAAAAGCAGTAGCTCTGATTATATGTGATTGCGTATTTGAATGCGTTACTCATTGTGCGTTCTTAGATGTGGAATGAGGGGATGATCTCCATGTCGCCTTACAGTAGACTACTGTACATTCTTGAGCACTGACTCAGGTTTTCATGTAGATGTGGTTATGTTACTGTATCTTTGTGTAGGAAGAGTTAAGGAACACCACAATTTTGATTGTTTAACTTTGTGCTAACTTTTTATGAGTCATAAGTTTTACTTAGGTGATCCATCCATAAGTATTCACTCGAGTTATTATACACATGCTTTGTCGCATGTTGAAAAATTTCAATGCGTTTCTTATGAACCTCATGAGGGGTTTGGTGGACCTTTTTGTGACTGGCAGACATGAACACCAAATGTAAAAGAGGTTTTAAACCTTCTTTACACCCAGTGGTGGCCACTATGAGCCACTTTCCACTTCCATTTCAGTTGCTTGTGGTTGCATAGCTGGATAACCAACTCCAGCACTAGGGTTTGCACACATAGTTGTCGCTCAGGCTATGTTTACACAGGACATGGCCCATGGTTTGCAGGCAGTATAGAGTGCATTACTGCCACTTTGGCCAAAGCGACTAATGCTTTTTTCAGATATTGCTTTTCTGTGTCCGGCTGTTGTGTCCATCATTGATATTCAAAACATTTATGATTGACAGCGACTACCAGCATTGCAACTTTTTTTTATTCCATTCAAGTAATGGGACGTGGTGTGTGTGTGTGTGTGTGTGGTGTGGTGTGGGTTTTTTGTTTTTTTTTTCATTGATAACACGAGCTGAGGAAAAAAAATGTAGTTAAAACAAGATTTAAGAGAAAGATTTGTGTTCTGACCAACATTGTCACTGAGCACTAATTTCTGATTTCACTATACCTAATTAAAGCTGTCCATACACGGCTTAATTCCCCGGCGCGCGTTATGGCTTGGCTCAAGAATCGCACAGTTATCGTTCAGAGACTCATTGCGCACCGCCTGGGTGAATTGATCCCTGGCCGATACTTTGCCAATTGAACAGGGATTTACCCAGATGTCCGATCAACATTTCGATTAATAGGAAATATAATGCAAAAATTTACTTTTACAGTTTACATTTTGAAATACAATCTGAAAGTGAAACAATAAAGTAGGAGGTGAAGTACAATGTGTCCTTGCCTTCAGACTTCAGTTCCACTTTCTATCTCCTAGATATAAATAACATATTAAAGCATCAACCCCATAAGTAAGGCAAGGCAGTTAATAAGCACAATGGACTAGAACATAGGACTACAAAAAATCTGTTTTATTTTTTTTAGTTGTTTTTAGCTATTTTTGCACACTTCTGTGCATTGTTAATGTTAAATAGTCCATTCCGCTATACAACACACAGCTGAAATGATGTTATGACAAGGCAAACCTAGGGACAGCATTGCCTCTGTGGCTTTTACAAATAGCTCCAAGGTATGTGTTGCTGGAAATTTGTGTTGTAGCGGGAACTCCTGATTAATGCCAGCAATGGAATGGTCATGTTTATTGGTGGCACCTGGTATCACAGTCTCTGTAATAGAAGCCAGTCCCTTGGCCTGGACTCCCTTTGTGAGGAAGGCCCTGATTAGTTCCCTTCATTCTCTCTCGGCCCTTGGCCTGGCTCAGGAAATGAAGGTTCCCCTCCCAGCTGACCTGAGCTGGGTAACCTTTGCCAGTGCCCTGTCAGAGACTTCTGGGATTTGGGACTGGGCCTCCTATGCTGGAGTGAGGCCGGGAGCACTAATAGGCTGAGGTGACTTATTTATGGGCTGCTAGAAGTGGGATAATGGGGGGGGGGTGTTTAACTGGTTACATCCCATCTGGAAGTTATATGAATTTAATCACATCATTTTACTAATCAAACTACTTTACAACTTGAGTTTAAAAAATCTAAAATCCATAGACATTGAAGCCTAATTTGTGTGCTTTAATGTAATATATGTGTTTGAAAAGTATGTTATGAATTGTTTTGACTGTAATCAGGCTAATTATTCTATGAATACTTTTTTTAACTTTATTTTTCTTGATGTATGTTACTACTGCCCACTTTTTAATTAACTATTGTATGTATGCATGTTTAATTTATTAAAATCATTCTATATTGCACATACTGAAGCTTTGTTGTGTTTAAGCCCCCAGTCCTCTGGTCAAAGTGGCAAGTGATGGTGTTTGGGGTTAACATTAGTGGCAGGCAGATCACTTTAATGGCCTGTAATTGCTTCCAGATTTTGCAGGAGGGGGCACGGGGTGTGTGGATTAAGGTGCTGGTAAACCTCTTCCTGCTAATGTACCCGGCTTTCTTTCATTTATTCCAGGAATCTGTCACCTTGTCTTCTTGGCGTGTGTGTTTTGGTTTTCTCACTTATCTCTCTACTTTGTATTCAAAAATATTTGTTACGATCTTTCAAATATCAGCAATAGCACAGTCAAGCCTCCTTAAAATAAAAGGTATTTACATGGCCCAATCCATCACAAATCCCAAACGTTTAGGTAGAAACCCTCGTTTCAGGACAGTGGGTGGAGCCATGCAAATCATTCCTTTACCCCCCCCCAACAGGTCAGACGGTAGAATATGGTAACTCTTTGTTGTAGGTGTGATCACCTTTTGATAGTGGAAAATTAGATGTCGATTTAATGGAATTATTGTTTAGGTGCAAAATTTGTGGGATGTATGTTGCCATGTCATTTTTACACAGTACCAGTTCACAGGAGATGGCCCCTTCACCTAGGATGCCCCTACTAGAGTTCTTTTTAGGTGACCTCATTGACCATTCCAGTGACCAACATACATGTACAAACCGCTTTCCTCTACACTAGGTAAATGTAGCATGCATTTATTTTTATTTTTTTGGTCCACCGTTGTGGTCACCTGCTTGATATACAATGTGCTTGGTGGTAACCTTTTTGTTTATCATAGATGAACGGATGGCCTAAAGCAATGACTGATGATTGGTTTTTTGTTTGTTTGTTGTTTTCCCCCTTAAGAAACCCCAAGCAACCAACTAACACTCTATTGGCAGTTTAATTGCCACTACCCATATTATTATCTAACTTTAAAAAAAAAAAATCCAAGGATAACTTGAGGTACTAAATAATTGAAATAATAATTAAACTTTGAACTTTGACCAAACTCATAAACATGAACAATAAATGCTCAGCCAGATGGCTCAAGCAAGCTATGAGCAGGAATGCCTCCCTAACTATTATGGGCCCACCCACAGCATTGGGTCACAATAACAACAAAAGTTTTTAGCTTGTGATTTTAAAAAAAAAAGTGGAGGCTCAACGGGCATCCTATCGGTGTTTGAGAAGCGAAAGTCCGTGTTTTAAGGAAGTTGGTATTCTAATCCTGAGGGGACTGCCACCAATGATCCTCTACCTTTACACCAACACCTCTCTGTCATGTAGGTACCATGGAGCTTCACCTAGAATTACAGCCTATTCAAAGGATTGCAAACATAGCCTTTTTAAAGTAACCACTTGCACTATTCAAATAAGCCATTTAGGCTAATAGATGAACAAATCGTAATATGCTTTGAAATTTGTAACAGGGAAAACCAGAACTTTTAGGGAACTTGATGCACTGGGTAAATTTTTCATACCAGATGCCTATAGTGTATATTGTGGGATATTTATTGTGTGTCCTTTTTATCAGTATTGATGCCTGTGGTATTAGGAGTGGTGGTCTGTAGCACACTGGTATCTTCATGCCCTAATGGGTCGTGTTGAGTACTAAAACTGTGTAATCTGACTAATAACATGAGATTCATAACACTTCTAACAATAAATTTATCTACCATAGCACCCTAGAGCAACAGTCATTGGAGTTCAGTTTCAGGTCAGATTTAGTGTATGCTGTTCCATAAAATACAGTTCACATGCATCACTCCACACCCATCAAAATTGTTCACATACTGATACAAGAAGCAAATAAAGGCCCGACGGGCACCTATTTGTTTTTGTTTGTTTATTTATTTATTTATTTATTTTATTCGATGACTTTTGACAAAGTCCAAGAACTTGGTATTCCTTGTCTGATTCCAGAACACTCTTTTTGGTAAAGTGGTGCTCCTGATTGAGTTATGTGTGGATTGAAATGATTGCATACAAGGCAAAGTATCAGATGTTTAAAATACTATTATATAATTCAGGATGATAATAATGAGGTCTGTTTTTAAGGCTGGCAATCTCCACAGGGTTGTATACTACCCTTCCCTTTACTCACCCTACTACTTCATTCACTGTTGGGTGAAGAAGCCATGTACGAACCCTAGATCAGTGGTTCCCAAACTTTTCTTGCAGGGCCCCCACATTATCGAGCCCCCCCCCCCCCTATTCAAACACAGGTTAAGAATGAGGACCTGCGCCCCCCTGGAATATCTTCGTGCCCCCCTAGATGAAGCCTAGTCCTATAAAGACTCTTCTTAAAATATTATAACTCTTCTTCGTACCATGTATGCTTGTGTTCTCCAAAGACAATGATCTATATAACAAGGAGAGGTGTTGTTTACTCAGGTACAGACTGATTTCTCCTTATGTTATGTTCTAACTCTTATAAATTGTGACTTGTTCGGAACATCTGCAAGGAACTTGACCATATGGCTCAATATATTCTCTTGTACAGTTGCCAAAGGGAACATAAAGCATGTTATGTTTGTGAACCGAAACGTCTATTTTTACCATTTGCCTAAAATGTAAAAGTTTTTATATTTTTAAAGTAAGTTTTTGCTGAAATTCGCAAAAATGATCTTAAGATCTGTAATCACAAGCAATCGCACTCTGTATCACAAACTACTTGCCTTTTTAATGTAATTTAAAGTTTCATTTTTTTTACGTTTGAATGTGTGTGTTGCTGATTTTTCTGCATAATTTTTGCTGCCCCTATCTACAGGCATGCCTTTCCTGATAGTGATAACATTGCAGCATGGCCGTACAGTACATTTACATTGTCCACTTGTAAACTCAATTAAAATCCAGAGGGACAGTACAAGAACACAAATGGTAAAAAAAGGACCCGAATATGGCCGCCTCACCGGTCTATGGGGAAAGTCCTAAACACGGACCTTCATTGCAGAATTGAGTATTCTATTATTCTGTCATAGCCTGGTCTTCATTTCCTTATACTTGAACTCAGTGCACTGTGATACAGTTCTTTTTTACTTTTTCATGACTTTTAATAGTGATTGATTAGTCTGTCTGAGTAGTAAAGGATAGGATTTTAGGTGATGCACGATCTACCAATTATGCTAATTGCTGTGATTGTGGAATAAAGTGTGATGTGAATATTTTTGGAGTTCTAGAATACTTAGGTGACTTCTGCAGTATAGGGGTTGCACACAATGTTTTTTAAAACGTTTAAATAAAAAAAATGTATAATATTGCTGCTGTGATTTTTGATGTAGTTTTTTTTGTAGTATACATTTTTATGCAGTGTACAGATAACCCTCTGAATGTTGGCGACCAACTTTGCTGCTGATCTTGGCTCTCTGGATTCTTGTGTGATAGAGCTGCTGGGATATTAAAACAATATGTAATTGCTGCCTTATCAGCTGATAACCCTGTGATCTGTCTTTATCACAAGATCTGCTGCATGTACACTACTCAAACGCCTCCTTTCTCAGTTATTCACAGATAACCCACTTAAGAAAAGGAGGTAAAGTAAAACAAGAAATGTAGAAAAAATATATATGAACTTTTACACTGACTTTGAAGATGTTGGATGTTGGGCATATACAGGTAGGTGCGACCGGTTCCCAGCCAAGTGCAGTGTGATGACGTCATTGCGCTGTGCTCGAGCTTCATCTATATTGAGGCACTGCTGCGTGATCAATATCAGCCCCTACTTTGGATTGTGACCCACGCAATGGGTTCCAACATGTTGAAACCCGGGTCGGCCGAGCTTCTTCAACCAATCCCCCTCAAAGGAAGCCTGGATGGCTCAAATTGTGTAATAGATTTGCAGTGTCTGATTGTGTTAGAATCTATGACAAAATCGAGCCGTATTTGTTCAGCTTAAGGGCTCATCTCCAATTGCAAATCTATTTTGCCAGTCAAATTTTAAATCCAAGGCATGTATAAGTTTATTGGTCCAATATGGAGGCCTTGAATGGCAATAGTGGTTCATTAATTTGCAGACTAATCTGTTGGAACATATTGCCAACTAGCATGCTGTATAGCAGATTTTTTAATAAGGTCACCCTGTAGGTCAACTGGTTCACCTTTGCTTTAAGCTATGTGATGGGATTGTCAAACTCCAACAAAGAGTGAAAAAAAATGAAAAACCTGGACAAAGTTGCAGACCTTGATTGTTCTTGAGAAAACATCTACAATTAAAATTTTTTCTTAATCCCATAGAACGATCAATCAAATGTAAAATATATAGACCCCTATGTAGCATTCATAAACAAAAATTATGACCCATTTGGCATGCCAAATTTAATTACACTGCAGGTTGAATTTGGAGTTTGATACACCTTCTATATGGGTTGAAAGACTATTTGGCTAAGGCCATGTTTGGGATTTTTCAGTTGACACATTAATCAAATGTGCTATGTGAAATTATTACAATAAAGCAATCATTGATTTATAATATTAACAATGACTCATGTCCTACATGAGAATGCAATCATGAAGAGGTACCTTGGCATGCAAAGTTCTTTCAAAACAAAATGATTAGTTGCCAAATTGGTCACTACACTTAGACTTTAAGTATGCTATTTGATGATAAACTCACAATGATCATGAAGATGGTGGTCTAACAGATATATTCTAATGTAATAAATATACATTGTTTACGTGTAGATGTTTGTGTGTTCGAGATACCTGGGTTTTTTGTCTATAGTGTTGGCATTTTAAGGGTTAAACTCAAACCTTAATGTGGGGTTTGGAGCTAATTAGCAGACCACTTTGTCATCACCCTGTGTATATCTTAGACACTGCGAAAACTTCCTGTGGGTGATATACAAAGCTTAATTATGTGACATGTTTACGGACACTTGAGGACAGATAACAGACTGGCATTGTGTAGAATTCCACCCTGAAAATAACTGTAGTTCTAGGTGGATTTTGTTGAGTCCCCATCTGTCTTCTTATATCTTACAAATTCCAGCTGTTGATCTCCCAACCATTCAATGGCTCTGCTCTTTTCCATCTTGGTGGCTGAGAAGTAGGCAAAGCCTAAAATATTTTCTTGGTGGATCATCTAGAAAGTGAGTTAAAAGAAATGTATTGAGTTCAAATCTAAAGGCCCCCCATACACCTTACAATCTTACCATACAATTTCTGTACAATCAACTTTTGTTCTACCAAAAACCATGTAATATGGGGACCTGTCTAATCCTTCCAATCACTATGTATTCTATCAGGGAGGCCACTATACCCCACAGTTGTTGGTAGATCTGATGGAAATTGTATGGGTCAATCTTAAGGTGTATGGTGGGCTTTAGGGATTTCTAAATAAAAAGCTGTAACTTTAAGCCTTGGAATCAGATTATACTTCAGACTACAGTAACTTGCCTAAACAAGACACCCAATATGAGAGTTTGGCTTCATACATGGTTTTGCCAAAAATTTTAAACTATAAATAAATAAATTTAGTACCATGACGAAAGTCAGAAAAAACTTTTATATACTGTGTTCCTGCCCACAGGGGGAATTGTACCTCTTTAGAGTAGACAAAAGTTACCCAGCGAGCTCCGTAAAACAATTAAGAGCCACACTCCTTTTATATCACTGGGTAGAATTCAATCAGACACCTGTGCTTTAGAATATTTTTTGCTCTCCCACAGTCTAACGCTTCTTGATTTAGCACACACTATCTTTACATGTGTAACACATCAGCACAGCTCAGCTGTATTAATGTCGCAGGCTTTCGGTGCTTAATGAGAGGAGGAGGGTGATTCATTAGCACGTTCTTTCTAATTTGGCTCATTTTAAATAATGTATGATGAGTAGGAAGAATGAAAAGTTTGCAGTTGTGGAAGGTAAGCGTAGGCCGTACACAAACGATTCATACCACACATTCATAGCACTCTAGGTTCAGGCTATTTAGGGGCCAATAAGAAGTTCTGAAAGTTTAGAACTCTCCTTTTCCATTCATAAAGAGAAATGGGAAGGAGGTTCATTGTGTATCCTTCATTGCTGTGTTGCATAGAGAGGAGTCAAAAAGATGTCTTGCCAGTTGGTTTATGGGCAGCCTGATATGTATGTTCAAAAAGTCTGGTGATTCCTAAAGTTAGAATAGCTGGTAGCCTTGTGAATTGTTTTCTTGAGCAGACTTGCACAGCAGAATGGTCATAAGCAAGCCCTGACATTTAGTTCACTCTTGTATGCACCAAAATGTTGGATGCCTACTGAAAAACAGGTTATTCTTGGGCCAAAATGCCACTACATCTTGCCAAAAAGTGGTTAAACCTTAGTCGTCACATCTTTGGCCCTCCCCCATAAATTTTCAATGGTCGCATATCTACAATGTGTGCGTTGAGCAAGCATTACACGGGTTTATTCCCTGAAAATGAATGGGTCGGATGCCAAAGATGCGACCACTAAGGCTTTGGTGCATTTCGGCTAAACGTAGTGGAGTTTAAACCTTAGCATGAAAGCTTCTTTGCATCTCAGTCTCTTAAATGCTCTTGAGGCCCCTGGGACCCAGAGCATGACTTTAAGATATTGGTATTACAAGAAATCATCAACACTAAAGCCCCTCGCTATATCTACATAGGAAACCTTGGTGCCACCTATACTATGTCCATAATCCTTCTTGGCCATGACACACAAAATCTGTAAAAACCGATACAAGAACCATTTGGAATCTGACGGTTCAAGTAATATGAAATCTAGCTTTCCCAAGCAGCCTTAAATACTGCATATATATATAATTTCTTTGCACTGCAAATGTTCTCATCTGGCTTGCAAACATTTAGCAAAGGAACTAGTATGCCAATTTTTGTGAATGTTCAGGTTCACACCCACGTGGCCGGAAAGTGGCTGTGAACAAATGAAGCGATTTTGATCAGTTCGTATGTATTTCTTTGTGATAACATGATTTAATCGTATGCCTTCTAGGTAGCTTTATTCAACGCCTTATTTCCTTTTACCGCATATTTCTTAAAATCGCTGATTGTTTAAGAACCGAGATATTTTATCGGGTGCGTGGTATGGGTTTTTTTCTAACCTAAACTGCAAACCTTTTAGGTACCCATACACGTTGCGATTTTTTTTTCTTTTTTTTTAGCCCTTCTGACCGATTCGGTCGGGTAGGTCGATCATTCGGGAATCCTAACCTGCAAATGTAGTCCGACCGATGCTGTTTTTAGAAAAACCGGCCGAAAAGTCGGTCGGGTCCCGAATGATGATGCCCATAATTTTTGGTCGGTCGGGCACATTTAAAAGAGACTTTTAAAAGATTCCCGATCCAACTGGCCGAAAAATCGTGCATCCGACTGACTTTTAAAAATAGCAGTAAAGCAAAAATCGGGAGTAGAATATCGCATCGGTCCGCCAAAAATTGCAACGTGTATGGATACCTTTTTTTTTAGATTTTATAATATGTTCTCATTGATTACATTACCTGAGCTACAGACACATATAAAATACACCGTATAACTACTCCCACTATATTCCAACCATCCTGCTCAATACCAGATTTTTGTTTTCAATTATCAGCTTGTTGTCAGATTTAGTAAAAATATATATATATGTAATGATGTGCACCCTTTTTTTTTTTTTAGATGTTTTTAAATTGTTAAAGTTTTAATTGGTATATCCTCCTATTGTTTGTTGTACCTTTTTTCTATGGCGTTGTAAATTTGGGTTCTTTTTGTAATGCAACTAGGTCAATAGAGGTCTACTAGGTCAAATAACCCTGAAATATGACACATACCCAGTTACCTGAGCCTTGGTTTTAGCTTCTCTTAAAAGTGTTTGTTTTAGGGCTTGTACTAAACCCACTTCAAAGCTAAAGTATATTGCCTTGGTTGTGTTGTCAGTTGACAATATAAGTATCAAGTCAGTTTTGAGGTAAATAGGTTGTTGCTGCATGTTTCTGTAACCAAGACTTTTTGTGTTGGCTATCTCAAATCTATCATATCTCCGGGTGTTTTATTTGGCTGCCTCTTAATAGAGGTTAACTGTCATGGGCGGTTGCCTCGAGATAAGGCTGTGGTTGATTTCGGAGTGTTCGTAGGTTTGAACCATTTGTGTAACATTGGGTAATCAAAACACCTAAACAACTAATGCCTACCTCCTGTCATACCCACTTCTCAAACTGCTTTACTTCAGCACAAGTCTTGGGCCTTTTGGCCTCCCCCTCTTGACTATGTATAGCTGTGGTTTGTAGAGGAAATCGGTAAGCATCGCTACAAAGGGAGCAGTAGGAAATACTACAGTCTAGGAGTTAAGGGTCGGTTTCTAAACTTATTTGTTTTCTTTTTTACCTAACGGCTGCAGTTCTTTTCTTGTGGCTTTTTGAGTACATCTCCTTTTTAATGGGTAATTTTTTGTTTTTTCTTTCTCAGAAATTTTAATCTTTTAGAACTTTCCTAGAAATGTCACCAACAGTGATTAATAAAGGTCATCAACCATAAAAAAATCTAGTTCAGCTAAAGACAGGTTATCATATATTTAAGTTTATGGGGCAACGCATGTATGTGAAACCCAACATAGATCTGAATGTTGACTTTTATTGATTATCATTTTATAGTTTTTTTTTTTTATTTATTTTTTTTATGAAGAGATTGAAGTTCTGCATTTGGAGATGCAGTTTTTGAAAAATGTTGGGATTTTCCAAATTAAAAGGAACTCTTCCTGGTGCACATGGTAAAGCATACCCATTTGTCTAATTAAACCCCATACATGACATCAGGCAAGAAAGAATTGTGTAGGCTGTTGTGATTTAAGAAAGTAATATACATGGAGGGGGGGGGGGGTCTAAATCACTGTGAAAATAAAATATATTCTTGTTAATTTGTGTATACCTGGAGATTGCTCATGAATATTCTTTCAAAGTATTACAACACAGGAGGACATCTTTCTACAGTATTTCAGCTCTTTTTAATGATTCCAGTTCTTTGACCCTAGTACAAGTGTATTCCAAGCTTTTCTTGGCTGCAATATTTAATAAACTGATAATGTACACTTGTTTTTATTCATTTTTACTTTCCATGCCAAGCCTGACTTGTAGAGCTGAGACAAAGCATCGCCCTATATAACAAATCGTATCTAACATACGGTATATATCTGAATACACAAAGGGCTATGTGAAGGGTGATGAGATGTGTTCAGTGATGGTTGGAGAATTGAGCACCAGAGTGGAAATTGTTAAATCAACCAGTTTAGCGTTTAGTCAATCTGTGATACTGGAGTATCATGTCCGTAGATATGATACAACAAAGAGGCAATGTTTAAAAGTTTTGTGGGCTGAGGACCAGTGGAAGGAAAGTTGTAGAACTGATGTTTTGCAGGGTACATTCATTTTGATTCTTTCCTAATATGAAGGAACCCCCACTAACATGCGATTGTATGTCAGCATACAGTGAATAAACTCTTTCTATAATGTCGCTAATGCTCAGGATTATTTGGCATCTTCAGCTTGATCATTTATATCAGTGGTGGGCAACTAAGTTGATATGGAGGGCCACAAGTGCGGCCCTCGGCATCACTAAAGGGCCGCACATAACATTTTCAATCTATACTGACTTGTATGAGCATTTTATAATGAAATGAGGAGAGCAGGCATAGCTAGAAGACGACATTCTTTAAAAAATTTTAAATGACAAAACTTGTTTTAACTTCTACTTTAAGCATTAGGGAACACAGTAGTATGGTAATGAACATGTTGTATCATATATAACCTCAAAGATTTTGTGCCTCATAGATATCATCAAAGCTATTGATTTATATCGATGGGACACCTAACCTCTGATTCAAGGGTAGACAGGTGAGTTCCTATGCAGTAACAATTAGGTGTGGGGGCCGCAAGTTTAGGACTGAGGGGCGGCCGCTGAAGAAAGCCCAAAGGGCTGCAGGTTGGGCACCTGAGATTTTTATCTTCTGGGAAACACAAGGGTGCTTTGTTACACTGTTAATTGGAATTATAGCAGTCATAAATATTTTAGTTCTGAAGTAGATTCACTTTTAAACTTTACTAAGCCAGAAACTAAAACCATACTCCACACCCATCAGATTGGCAACACATATTTGGGATTATGTGAGCAAAACCCACTTATGTATACCAATGGTACCAGATATAGAAACTTGTTCATCTGTTAATATACAATGCAGTAAATAGTTTTGTCCATCATTGACACTTGGCTAACAAGCTCTAGTCCAATGGTTTACATGGTATTGGGCTGTCACCAATGTAGTTTGGTCTCAGACCACACTATATGGCCTGTTCTGAATTCTGTCACTGCCTAGCTTTGAGGAGTTCATTAACAATCCAGTAGGCTTGGTGGAGGAGGGGCACCTAGGGGAGCTCCATTCAAGTGAAGGCAAGCATAAACTTTGAGGACAAATAAATGTTGTATTCATCCTATTTGGAGCTTCTATATATTTTTCTGGTACCAAGAATGCTTGGCAGCTGAATGAAAGCAAAGCTGAGCATTTCCTACAAGCCTTTTAGAGCTCCAGTGCAAAACAAACTAAAAATAAAGTAAAAAAACCCTGAATGCACAGCATCGGCAAGTGAACTGTTACAGACTGTTTCCTCGTAGTAAAATTTTATTGTGTGCTTTGACCTCACAAGGATAGTTCACAGATTCATTCATAGGTCTATGCACTACTCTGATACCTTTCCCCCAATGTGAGCTCTTTTAGGATGTTTCAGGATATTTGTACACTGTGTGTTCTTTTTCCATATAAAACAAATGTTTACACACCATTCCATATGTCTGGCAGTGTCCTCAAGTGTATTTCTCACCCCATTTTCACTTCATGCCTATTATTACCTTAGACAACAGTTGTGCTAATGAGATGCAAAACAGCATTGTGTTGTCACTTGTGGTGTTTTTGTGATGCTTTTTTTCTTTGTCCTTTTTGGATATTTGTCTTTAAGTAATTGTTGTACCAATGGACAGGCCCACAGACTACATATGTAATATCTGACCATAGACTACCATAGATGTTCTTACGTATATGTATTTACTCATTTTACTTACATGTGACATTTTAATATATTTTATGGGTTTTGGTTTAAAAAATATACTTGTTTGTCACAGAGTGTAAAGGTTAACATACCCCCCACAATCTGTTCTACCAATACCATGTAATGTGAGGACATTTTCAAACCTTCCAAGAAATTTTTTCTAACAGGGAGGCCATTATACTACATAGTTGTTAGTAGATGTAAAGGAAATTGTACAGAGTGATTGAAAGGTTTCTGGTGGGCTTAATGAACGTAACCTGGACCATTGACTTGACTTACCTGACTTAAGGGCCCCATACACGGATTCGTTCGATTTCCGATTGATCACCATGTGAATTTGCGGTGATCGTTTGTTCAGGAACCAAAAGGTTTCACCTTGTTTGATCAATACCACTCCAAGAAATGACGCTTGGACAGAGAACAAACATGTTGGTAAATTTATGTTCGATACTTACCGTACTTTGGATACAATGGTGATTGACCAGGAATCGGTCGCGCAAAGTGGTCCATGATGTCACCATGCGGCAATCAACCCATATATGGGTACCTTTTTTTAAGCTTCCTACGCACCTTTTAATCTCTATTCAATTTCCTCTAGATCTGTCAACCACTATGTATTAATGGGCCTCCCTGATTGACTGAATGGATTTGGAATTATAGATTTGGGAGTTTGATTTAGGAATGCCATTAAAACTTGTCCTCCGGCAACCCATTGGTTCAATATTTTGTAAAATTTGCTTGGATATGTATTTACTTAGAATACTTGCCGAACCACAAAGATACATAGACACCAAAAAAGTTTTAAAACTTTTATAGAATTGAAGTTTAAATTCAGGGGGAAAAGAGATGGATTATTTTTATGAAACTGCATCAGAATTAAATTTTTGTAGTGTGTGTGTGTGTGTGTGTGTGTGTGTGTGTGTTTTTTATTTATTTTTATAAATAAAATAAATGTGTCCAAATCAAAGCCATAGAATAACATTGTTCAGAGTTCTCGTTCACATCTCCTCCTCTAGTGCCTTTCTAGAGGTTTTACTTGTCTGCAGATGATTTAACTGAAATAAGCTTGCTAGTAACAGGAAAACCAAGTAATGTATAAAAAATAGTTTGAAGTGGTAGAAATCTTTCAATATCTGAGGGGTCGTGGTTAAGAGTTGAGGAACAACCAAATAATTGTCTACCTAACAGGTTGCTTTTGATCATATAAGTCCTAGGTGCCCAACCTGAGGCCCGGGGGCCCCCCTTGGTCCTCCCCATGCGGCCTCCAAAACCTAACCTGTGAAGTGGTCACACACTGACCCAGCTTTTCTTATCAACTTTGGTGGTCCTACATCAGTAAAATTGTCAATGTTGACCACAGAAACCAGGTCTACATATAAGCTCTGCACCCAGGGGCAGGAGGGGGTGGTTTTGGCTGCCTGTCGAGATCTGGTCCACCGCCTGCTGAGATATGTTGATGAGGGTCTGGATTGATGTTATGTGTGGCCCTTTAGTGATGCAGAGGGCCGCACTTGTGACCCTCCATATCAACTCGGTTGCCCACCACTGATATACGTTATGCCAGGTGACCCCAAATTGAATGTCCCTCTTAAGATCTTGTGGGATGTTTTCAGGATTTTCTATTGGCAGTCAACACAGGATCCAATCAATAAGACTTATGTATTCAATTAATTTTAATGCTGCTTTAATATTTTGGTTAACAAGTACACATACATCCAGCTAAATATAGGAAATTCATTAAACCTATCCTGCCTACTTACTGGACCGTTTCTTTTTTCTTTATAGTTTTCCTCTCAATGTGTTGATCCTTGCCATATTTGCATGTGCAACACTTGATTGGCTGCTAGTGATAAGCCCCTGCCTCCACCTACACTTGTTTTTCTGCTGTACATAAGAAAATAGGCTGATTCAAAGTTAAACTCAGATCCTTTCATGAGATGTATTTTTCATTCATATTTGATATGGAATACAAAATTGTATTCATTGGCATATATTGGTTTAATTCATCATGGGCCCCATTTAACATCTGTCTTCAAGCATTGTGAAGCATTTCTCTGAGATATACTTCTTTCATTGAGTGAAAAGGCTATATGGCATTAAGAGCATCATTGTCCTTGGCTTAATGTTGTAATTAGTAGTATACTTTTTATTGCTGGCAAAATCTGCTTTGCTGCCATACATTTGCAGGATAGAGTTTTCTAAACAATAGCCAAAGGTCAAGAAAAACCTTTAGTTACCCTAAATCTATTATTTACAGTAGGTCTTTTCATTGGCCCCACTGAAAGGGGAGGCTGATGAGTAAGCCTTGTGCAAAGGACACTGTGTTTGCTCATTCAGGCCATTACAGGCTGGACTGTGTACAATGATGGGAGGGGGATTTGCAGTGGACCAAAGGAGCTTATTGTAACTTTTGTCAAGCTTGACTGAGATGGGGATGGGCCTGGTGGAGGGTGATGAAGGGAAGACTGGGTGGGGGGTTGAGTGGTTTGTACTCTCTGATAGCTAATGAAGTCCCATGGCTGTCCACTCTCTTTAAATCGCAACTGCAGTTGGTTTAATCATTGCAGCTTCCAAAACCCAAGTAGAACCACATTTGACAGTCCAGTGCTTGGGAGTGACATGCACTTTATAATGTATATGTAACCTTTACTTATTTAAATAATTTTCCACCCTTTTATGGTTATTTTATTGATAATTGTATATCTTTAAACAACTAAAAGTTCTACTACTACTACTATAGTATTCACCATGGCTGTATGACATGAGATTGGTTTGCTATGGTCTATAGTAGATATTTATGAAATCCTCAAGATGTATGGGATGTAAAGGGCTGTTCTAAAGGATACAGGCAACATTAATGTTCTTGGGTATAGATCCACTTTTAAATGTTTTTTTTCCTGAATACAGAAATTGTATGGTGAGATTGTAAGGTGTATGGGGGATACACCTTAAAATCTCACCATACAATTTAACTTTTGTTCTAACAAAACCAGGTAATATGAGGACCTTTCAATCGCTGTGTATTCTATCAGAGAGGACCCGGCACTACATAGTTGTAGATCTAAAGGAAATTGTATAGATTGATCTAAAGCTGTATGGGGGGCTTAAGAAACCATTTTTCTATTAGTGTGGTTTAATGGTTTATTGTGGTTTGAGTGCCTCTGCCATGCGTCTTCACCACCTACTGGTGAGATTTGGTTTTAGACCTCTCTTTGGCCTCCATGAGACAGTAAATGGTTTCCGATTCTACCAGATTATAGATAAAGTTAAAAAAAGTCATAAAGTACAGTAATAATGTGTAATCTCATTAATACAAGTTAGTAATTTCCACTTGTCTTCACAGAGTTTTGAACCCCTTCTTTTTCAACAAATTAGACTAACCTTTTCTTTTTATATTTCAATCCTAAATGCATTTGGGTAAGATGTTGTCTGTGCCCCAAATTCTGTTTTGAGGTTTTAAGGCAGTCTAATAAAGGTATTTGTTGGTTTGGACATGGTCGCTGACCAATGACTAGGACCCTCAATGAATGGCATCAATCATTCTTTTTAAATCCCATCATGGCTCATAATAAAGCCTCTGTGTATGACTGCAAAGCAGTATTCTGGCTAGAGACGTGGGCAGTCTCTGTGCTTTTTTTTTTTTTAAATAGTATGTGTGTGTAATTTCTCTTTAATTCTTGCTGATCTCTTTCAGCTTCTTTCTGCCACTTCCTCTCTGCATATACTAGCTACAGCATTGCTTTCCTGCAGTGGGCTCTGCCTGTGTAATGTGTGTCAATTTGGCTACCTATAGTCTCCACCAGCATTGTGCATGTATAAATCTAGGTATACGGTAGTAAAGTTCAAGATTTCATCACTTTTGTGTTTTTTCTCATACATATGGGGTATACTGTAATACTCTGTTATTGTACAATGTTCCATATAGCTGCCTTAATTCTACATTGAAAACTTTGATGCTTTGCTATTGTTTGGTGCTTACATGACGTCCGTTGCGTATTTTAGCCTGACAAATGGTGACCTCTCGGGCTGGTCAGTAGACCATGATGAGGGCCCATTCTTCACGTTGGCTGCATGTATCCAGGAGGTGTGTAATCTTACAACCTTTCTGGAGTCAACTTTATATATGGCTGCTTTGATTTGAATTGTTCTTCCTTCCTGAGCTCATTTATTGAGGCAATAACTTTTGAAGAGAGGTGCAGAGCTGAGCGACACTCCAGTTCGTCGTACAGTATGTTGGCTGTGGAGGGTTTGGTGGTTAATTTTTTACCCCCTCAAGAATGGATCATGTGAGCCTTGAGGACCACCAATGACAAATAACTTTTTTTTGTTTGCTATTTTATAGTGTTAAACCAAAGGTGTTTTCATTTGATATCTGATGCAGGTAAATTGTGTATGATAATGTATGTCTATGCATATGGTACTGATGTCTTTTTTTACTGCAATTTAGTGAAAGGAAAACTAAAGCCCTCATTGACACTTTTATATATGTAAACTAGCAATGGCAAGTTCTCCTAGGTTTCAATTGATACCTCCTGTATAAATCAGGAGCCAATCGCAGCCATACCAGCTAAGTTAATCGTCAATTTGACTAGCCACGTTCATTTGCCCATTTTTATACTCTGTTTCCACTGAAGAAATGTCCACCATTGCTCATTTCATTCCACTTCTTTTATTCATTCGTTGGGGCTGTCACTGGTATTTGGGATTTACTGATTTTTTTAAGTCAAGCATTAAAGGATTTGTTCATCCTTCATTATAAATTGACATTGCTTTCCTTGTACAAGTGTCCAGTCTTTAGACTCTTCCCTCCTGGAGAAATCGGTTGACCAGCTGGTAAATGAGAACTTTGTGTGCCCTGAGGCCCGTTCCTATTGAATGTTCCCTGCTGAGACACTAATGCCTTCTTGCGATGCATATTAAATAATACTTTTGTAAAATCTGAGTGCAACACGAATCTCAAACTTTCTACCATTGTGTTGCTCCTCTACTACACCCCTATCTTCAGTGGCGCGTTTAACTTTTTACAGATAACAAACCACTACTTTTTTTGTACTTAAGTTCCCAGATTTTGTGTAGACGCCACATGTTACTCATTAGGCTTTCATGTGCTTTAGGGTAAGCTTTCATTATTGCTTACAAGCTTTTTATCGTTGCTGTGTGTAGCACACAGTTTTGTTTTACAATAATGAACTGGTGATTGTTTACACCTCGGTGGTATTGAATATTATCCGCTTTATTTTAAGACTGCATCCTGTTCATCGAATTTTATATGGCCATATACTGCCCCCCCTCTTCAATGCTAGCATGGTGGCTACAGCTGTAATGGGGTTAACATGATTTTCTGGGCACGGGGCCAGGGTTGTCTCAGTGGGACCCCTGGCAGCTGGGCTACCGCTTGCTGCGTACTACAAGGATGCTGGCACGTGCCGAGACCAGCCTCCCTAGGAAGCCCTATTTCCTCTCGACCTGATGACTGACCGATTCCTGAGCAACGTATGTCCAAGTGCCATTAACCCCTTAGTTTATGAAAGATAGAACCAATAATGCAAAATGATTACTACTGGTTAAGCTGAGGTCCCCACACCCTTGACACCATTTTATTTTTTTGAAGTAAAGTAAAAGTATACAAAACTCTTCTTTCACACTCTACAGAACATTGTCTACTGCCACCAGATGACCATTACAAATATTGTAATGTGTCAAAATGATGACCCAGATATTTGTAATTACATTAAAAAGGATTTGAATGAATTTTTTTGGAAAGTTGCTTTTAATATTCCGGGTGTTTTGACTTTCTTTACTTTTTCAGTTTTTATTCATACATTTGTATATACTTAATTTTTTTTAATATTCAGAATTTTTTAATAATAAAATGAGAATTTGGCATTTTATTTTTCAGATTTTGTTAAACTTGTTTGAATTATTGAACTATAATCCTGTCCCAATTAAATTGCACAATAATAAAAAAAAAAACAAAGGACGACAGTATATAAAAACTTTTTGAATCACTGTTGTATAGTTATTGTGTTCAAAATATCAGCAGTGTAATGCCGGTGATGTCCCCGTGTCTTACATTTGCTATATTTCTAGATTTTTGTATTATAAAGTATACGTGTAAGTTTGCCAACTATGTAGAGAGAGACTTCAAGCAGGAAACAAATTAGTGTGTGATACACGGAGGCTTTAAGAAAAGATTTTATTGTGTGTGGTTGACAGTGATCAGCTTTTGCCGTTAGAATAAATAGACAGGATGGAACTTTTCTAGCAGGTTGTAATTGGGAACTAAAATAGAATCATACATGCCACGTATATGCTGGCGATAACTTTATCTCAATGGTTACCTAATTGAAACGGTGGAGCCTGATCTGTGAGTGTTTTAAGTGTAAAAGTAGTTACATCCCATGTGTGATAAAAAAATAAAATGTTTTTTTTTTTTTTTAATTACTCCTTGTTTATCAAGTCTCAGTTGCACTCCTTCAGCCTTTTTTTGTCCACTTCCACATGCATATTATGTCTTGGGCATTTTATTAATGTTGTCAAAGGCGGCCTATTTTTTGCCAATATATAGCAAATGCATGGTGAACTGTAGTCTCTGGTAAGATTGACAATGCAGGACATAACTGAAAGCGTGTCTATATAAGGGCTTGTTTCCACTTGAAGTGGAAGCCCGCGGTTGTGCACAGCGCGGATACATCCGCGCCCATTCTATTCAATGGGCTAGTCCCCGGCCGCGGACCGCGCGATTTCCGCGGCCGCCCAGCACTGACCGCGGCCATAGAGGTCAATGGCCGCCGCTAAAAACCGCATGAGATGCAGTCCTTAGCGGCGGCAATCGCGCCGCCGGCTTCCACACAAGTGGAAACAAAGCCTAAGGATCTCTGTGGTAAGCTCACCAGGTATTTGCTGCAGCATTAAGAAGCTTTAAACCACACAAAAAATAACACATTAAGGGGCCCTTTCACACCAGCTGCGCTGTGACTGCACCCACGTTTTTTTTGCTGGTAACAAACCATATAGTAATGCATTGCACTGTGCTTGGCATCTCTAATACATAAACAGGGGGTCATATAAAAAAAACATTTTATTTTTTATCACACATGGGACAGAAGCACACATTTTGATCAAATTCGGGTTTGTAACTACTTTAACACCCAAAGCGATGCAGCACAAAAATACATGCTGCAGGGTATTTAGTGTTGCGTGTTTCCAATAGCCCCGTGTTCCGTTTATGGTAATGCCAAACACAGTGTGAATGGAAACCTGTGTAGCTTTAATGCAAACCATGCTGGCTTGCAGTACAGCATCGCAAACCAGGCTAGTGTGAAAGTGCTCTTAAGCTTGTAGAAGATACTAATGAAAAATTGAGTAACCAAGGTTATAAGCGTTTCAGTAATCGCCATCTAAAAACCTCTAGTTGAGCTAATCTACCAAAAAGCCACCTTTTTTAAATAATTCTAAAGATACTACTTATTGTTATCATTCATGTTACCTGGGCAATGTGTGGAGAGTGAAGTGTCCTTGGTTTGCCCAATAAACCCTTATCTCGTTCTCACTCCCTTCCCCAATTTGAAGTCCCTTTAACAATCCACACTTGTCAGGTTGTATATGGGTCTATCCTTGGCTTGTTTGTGCATTCTTCAACTCTGGGATAAGAGTTACAATGAAAAAAGGTGGAAGAGGGGTAGAGTGCTGTTGACAGGAGCCTAGAGCCATATAAACTGCACACAGGATGTTTTCACTGCTTATCAGCTCATTTTAAGGAACATGATGAGAGGTAATGCTGACCTCTCACCTCTGGCCAAATTCCTTTCTGTTCAGTCTACAAAAGTTTTAGCCTTCAGCCCTCCCCTAATGCCTGCTAACCCTTTCATTGACTTGTCCTTGGCTGAGTGCTTTCTGTACTACTCCCGTATCATGACCAAGTATTAATGGACCAAAATGCCCTGGAGGCCTTCAATTTATACTGTTGACAAATGTCATCATCTGACTTCTAGTAACATTATGATTAACCTCTATTTATAAAGCGTCAATATGTAATGCAGAGCTGTACATTAAACATGCTTTGTTTACTTCTCAAACTATATTGGGGTTTTATAAACTTTTTGCTCGGACCTAAAGTGTAGAATAGACATGTCTATGATTACTGTGCGGTAAAATTAAATCAAGGAGCCAGGCTTGGTTTAAGGCCCCAGGAGGCTGACCTTTTTATTTAAGTTCTTAGAATAAAATGTAAAAAAACCTCTGATCTATAATTACATTTCTTATGCCTAGTTTCAGTGTAGTATTTAAATAAACGGGATAGATTTCATACTGAAACTTCTAGTGGGACTATTGGTGTAGGAAGCAGACGGAATGAATTGGTAAGAGGTCTATGAAAAGCATTTTAGCGTCTCGATATTCTCATTTCCTTACTGATTTTGTTTTGCTTAAGTCCGTTAGATGGTGTAATATAGACGTTTTTAATGGGCTTTAAAAATACACTTATAATTATCCGTGAACGTACAGTGTGTGTGTTGGTGTGTATGTGAGCAGCCACAGGGAGTACAGTTCTCCCCTACCCATTCTATATAATGATGTGATGCTTGGAGGCTTGCCAAGCACTGAGACCTTTGGAGCATTAGTGTTTTGTACAAGCAAACTGGGGAAACCTGCATTTTAATAGAAACAAAAGGTCAAACAAGGCTGCGGGAATTCCCTGCTACTCCATTTAACTTGCGTGCGTTTACATATTTATATAGATTACTTGGCTGAATCTTTCCTCTGCATTATACTGAAATGCACAAAATGTACAAGTGCTGGAAACAACGCTGTTCATTAATCACATGGCTGTGTGGACTTTATTTCCTTTTTGTCAGTAATAAGTTGTCAACTTGCTTCCTTTATTATTGCTCTGCTCTATGTGCCTTTTCCTATGTCTGTCATTGCCTGTCAATGGTACAAAATATATAACTGTTGCCCGCCGCAACCACATTTCCGCCATTCAGCTATAGTTTTAAAACTTCTTTTATTTTTTTCAGTTATGATACTTCTAGGTGTAAATTCTCTGAGGTTTAGTTCTACTTTGAATTAAACGGATTTTATAATGAATGCATGGAAAGCTGAAAATTTATGGAAACCACTTTTAATGTATATATGTATTTGCCATTACTATGCCCTTTACCTACAAATTAGACAGTTCCAATTACCCTTGTAGGACGATGTACCAATACATTTTAACTTTCCCCTGCTGCCCATGCTCAATTCCCATCCTTATTTGCAGTAAGGTCCCTAGGAAAAGCTGGAACCAGCGACACTGACCACTGGGGATTTCTGTTTTTCAGTTTTGTCAGCTATGTCTTTCTTTTAAACATTCACCCCAACGAGCACCCCTGTGCTCGGAGTTCATTCCAAATAGTATGATGCCATGAATGGTCAGAAATACCAGATATGTATTTTATACTTACCGTAATTTACTTTTCCTCATATGTTCCATTGCGTCATACGGACCCTCCCTGTACTCCCACTTATGGGACTGTACACCGAACATGGGTGGCAGGGGGACGTCGGCATTAATTGGATGACCTATGGGGGTAATTTGGGGTATAGCCTATACTCTTTAGGGTAATGCCATGGAGCAAGTATGAAATACATTTTCCAGTGTTCTTTTCATGTCGGAAGAGCCCATATACTTTGAAAATAACAGTCCTGTTTAATGTCGTCACGTACTATAAAATCTGTCCAGGTGACACTATAGGCTTCAGAATGCACAATAAAACTCTGAAGGAATAGTATAAAAGAAGTATTGAATTGATGGGAGTTTTAAGCCCATACAAAAATGTTTGCCTACAAAAAAGTTAATAAATAAAACTCTGGCTTCCATACTTGCCTTTAATCCAGGGCTGTAGGATTTTCCACTCCTACATGTCCTCAGTTAAGTTAAATGTAACCTTTAACCTAAAGGATAATTTTATAAATTTTAAGCCGTTTGGCACTGTTTTCTCAGAGATAGCCCACATATAAGGGAAGAGTGAAGCTCTATTAACCCTAGTGGCTTTCTCTGGATCTCTGTGGGCTTCCCACTACTGAGGAAGATCAGGAAAAGAGGCCCTATGCCACCATTTGACTAGTCTAAAGACAAAGTATAAAGGCAAGTATAATAAAATACAGTCTGGGAGGCCTCCATGTGAGCGAGGTGTCACTTGTATTGGGTGCATAGTATAAAAAAGGTTGAGCTTTAAAACTTTTGCTCCTAAACATTTAGGTCCATTTGCACCTACACTCCTCTCTTTCTCCTTCTGTAGTTGGTAATTGATTTACGATGTCTGTCTCTTACTCTCCATGTGCTGAAGTTATTACTAGCCAGTGTGATTTGTGTGTTTTTGTTATTGTTTCCCCTTTTGTGTACTTGTGTCACAATTCACGCTGTCGCTTCCACGTTGGAAAACATAACACCTTTTTTGTTTTATTATTATTTGTCTTTTTTTTTTCTTTCTTGTTTGCTTACAAACTAGGCCCTGGTGGGGCTTTTGTTCCAGTGATCGGCGTTTGTCTGCCTCAGAAGGATGGCACATTCTCCTGCTACAGTTACCCAGGGTATCATAAAAGAGATTTGGACACAAACTCCATTGATATTCTTGCCTGTCCTCCTCAGCTAATACAAATCTTCACGGGCCCGGCTAGGCAGCACGCTATGGCAGTTTTTCTTCATTTAGCTTTTAATTGCTTTCTTTCTCTTTTATGGATAAAAGACTGTCCATTTAATTAACTCTAGAATGCAATTTCAAAACACTAATGCGTTTACACATGATAGCTTTTAAAATAAAAGTGGTTCTTAAAATTGCACAACAAGCTTTAGCGTGTCTGCGTTAACCTTCTTGGTAGGCCGAAGCCTACATAAGGGTAACTGCACTTGTGTTCAGGGTCAAAAGCTGCAGTTTGGATATTGGAGATGGCACTCTCTATAGAATGGTGCTGCTTATGTGTTGATTGTTTTCCATGGATGATGTCTCTTGAACAACAATTGTAGATGCTTTGTTTTAGAACTTAAATAATTCTAAAAAAAAGAGTTCAGTACCCAAGAATAAAAAAAAGACTTGGCCACTAAAAATATTTGTGGGTTTGATATGGTTGGGACTGGTTTGTTTCCCCCAAAAGGCTTATGGGGTATTTCAACTAGTCCAAGAACCCCGCTCCATGTTTGCAACCAAGATGACCTACCAATCGCTACCCTTGACTATTGGTTTCAAACCAAGCTTAGAAGGATGTCGGGAAGAGACCGTAAGTCCAGCCAGGGTTCAAGTCCTTTCCCATTCTATTCAAGGCTAGGCTAGAAAGCAAAAAAGATGCTAGAAAGCAAAAAATGGGGCAGCCTGATAATTACACCAATTGAGTCATAAACTCAATATGTATATACATGCCTTAAATCCTACTTTGGCTGTGGTGCCCAGGCAAAAATAGCACTACAATCCTCCCAGCTTGATCTTGGGTTATAAAAGGTGGCAACTCAAGGGAATGTGCAGTTGCAGTCAAACAAAGTGTCCTCCTTAAGATTTGTCCTCTCCATTCCCCAGGAACCTACCCATACTCCTGTTCACTAATAGAACCAACAAGGCAAAGCAAGGATAGAACTCGTAATTAGAGTTGAACTGACACCTGGATGTCCAAGTTCGGCCACACATCGCTGAAAAGTCTCTGGGTTCGGGATTTGAACATCGTCCTGAACCCCATTGACTTCAATGGGGTTCGGGACTATGTTCAAATCAGGTTCAGGTCCCGAACCCAGACTTTTCAGCGAAGTTCAGCCAAACTCGCCGTACACGGACATCCAGGTATCTGCTCAACTCTACTCGTAATATCTTGGTGATCTTATTTAGCAAGAAACCATGGTGGCACAGTTTAATATTTTGTCTGAGGATGATGTGGAATTAGTTTAATAATGATAAAAAGGGACTTAAGTACTATTTCCATTGCAATTTGTTCAGTTATGTGTTGCATTACTTTAGCGAATTGTATTATAGTTTATTATAGTAGAAATCGGCATTTACTTTTAGAGCAAATTTGTGTTCAGATTTGTTTTAAATAAACAAAATTTTCTCTGTTTTTGACCTGCTGTGCTTAAATATTTGTCTCCTATAGAGCAAATTGTCTTTTAACTGTGCTTTTATTTGCGTTCATTAAGAGTATAATTTAAAAGCTCTGTAATTTGCAAGGCACCTCTTGACTTTCCTGGGGCGAGAAACGGAATCATTTTCTGATCCCCAGGACCCTATGCAGCATTTGGAATGTGCTCAGAAGCTATAAAATACTATAACATGGCTCTTCGTGTGCTTGTGTGTATGTGTTTATCTATATAAATTATATATACGCACACATCAAAACATTAAATCTACCTGCCTTTAACGTGGCGTGTGTATTAAGGCAGATTACTTTTAAAGTTAAGTACACACTCCTACATTTTTTGATTGTTCCCAAGGACCTGAAAATGATGAAGCTCTGTACACACACATGCTATTCTATGGAGGGGGTAGATGTACCCCTCAGTGTCAACCCCCCCATAGAAGATTTAAGTTTTGGGTAGGACTGTAATTTAAAGATCTGTCGATCAAGGACCTTTCCTAACACTTAAGGTAGCCATACACGAGGGAGGACGCCCCCATCCCCAAAGTAATGGGATCGGCTGGGAATTAACCAGCATGTTGGATCACTGTGCAATCAGACATGCAGGAGATTCCTGGTATATCTCACCAGGTGGGGCCACCCAATTGTCGGCCGTGCACGACAGTCGATTGGCCAAAAAATTTGAAGCCAATCGTACTGTGTATGGCTACCTTTTAAACACATTTAAGATTTTCCGCTGATCAGAGCGGACCTTGAGGTGCAAGATTGGTCATCCATTGATCAACTATGAATAAAGGCATCCACATTCTCTCGAATAAACATTCTTTATTCAATCAAGCCACCTTCTGATTCATTGTTTAGTTCTGATGCTTATATGCCCATTGGTGATCCTAGCCACTTTAACATACATTCCTAGAACAGTGTCTCTCCATCTCATCACTGAAGTCCCCATAGAGTAAAAGCTGTGAGCCTGAGGACCACTACTCCAACAAATACTTTTTTCTTTTTTTTTTTTTAATGATTACCAGTATTGGTATAAAGCCTGAAGAAGGGATTTGAGACATCTTCAGTTAGCCAATAAAGGGCATCACTTGAACTTCAAACTTTTTGTATTCATTGTCTATTATGGTACAGCACTCTAATATATGCTTATAAATTGCCATTGCTGTTTATTAGTATATAGTGTATTGTTAAAATGTTTACTCTATGATGTTTCTTGGAAGCGGGGAAATTGCTGCAGCATGTGTGTAGTGATAGGCTTCCTTTTACAGGATAGCTGTGAATCACACTCATAGCTTCCAGAATTCTGTTGGGTTCAAGTGGTCTCCAAACACTTGCATTATGTTCATAAACCCAAACACATAGTGCATGTTAAGGGAGGTACACAGAGAGGCTTTTGTTGTGAGCTGTTAAAGCCGACCTACCACCAGAAAATGAGGATTTTATTAATGGTACAAGAAGTGCCAATAATAGGGAGGAATGCATCTAAAAACACACCTAAAATGAGTTTAAGATGATACCCCTGGCACTACGTCACAAGTGCGTAGTGTTTGCTGGGTAATTATGTCCTCTTGGCTCTTCTTTGAAAGTACATTGAAGAAAATTTCTATAGAAAACCATTAAACGCCCCCAGTGGTCACACGTGATATCGCACCCGGAGTTAACCCTGGGAAGCCTGGTGAATAAATATGAAATTGCTCATACAATTCCACGGAACAGCAGATAGGTATATAATTTTAGGATCGTGGAGCACTAAGCAACCATCACACCAGCTCAGAGGCAAGTCAAACTTTAATTTTACATATGTAATTTTTACATATTGAGTGTACAGATATAATGGACTTGTTGAAGTATTGTGCTTTTCTCTGTATTCATCTTCACAGATGTTAATGGTTGGATGTTGTAATTTTGTTCTTGTAACGGTTTCCTTTTAAAATATCAAATTTATAGTCTCCAGGGTTATGTTGGGATAGTTGGGTGTGGAATTTAGGTTTGCTAAACGGGTACAGGAGAATCTTCTTAATTGCAAATTTTTGTTTATTTTGCTCTGTATGGGTATATACTGACATGGTGTTCAGCTTTCGTTTTAAACTGAACTCTCTTTACTTCCAGCATGCAAGAAAGTCTGAACGTTTACAGCCGGACAAATTCCATGTACTTAAAATTTATACAGACTCTACTAATTCGTTTTATATAAGCAATAGGTAGGTAGAAGAAGGGACACAAGAAGGGCTAAAAATTAGGGGGCACAAAAACAATCTAAAATAAAAGAAAAAAAAAACCATTTAGAAAATTATTTATTTATTGCGCATCACATTCAAAGTGTAGACAGTAAAGTCAACAGAGTGCAGAGTTCAGTTTAGTCTTTTTATTTTGCTTTTGAACAATATAGACTAAATTAAAAATGAGGACTATATTAGACAAATTTGTATGCATTGTGAAATTCTCATTAGGCCTATAATCCTAATTTGTTCCTCATATAATAATTACATTTATGTGAAAGTTGTGCAATATGGTACTCTTCGGTTTGGCCGGCAGAAGATCGGTTAATCTAAATTTCCTGCCTCTGGAATGCCAAGCATTTACATGCTGACGTACAGTGGAGACAGTGTGATACATTAATTAATAGTTTGCGCAGTCATTTGGGATGCTCTTTTAAATTGTTATAGGCCTATACTTTTATCTCTTTGTGTAAAGATAGCAGCATAATTGGTTTACCCAAAATAACCAAGAATGCCATGCATTAGATTGCCAGTCTTCAGATGGATCTATTTTCCCCGCTTTCATAGCTATGTTGTTGATCCTACGCACCATTCTTTATTCAGTGGCAAAACGAAAAAAAGAATTGTGACTTGACTGTTGATTTCAACATATATCACAAACTTTTTATTTAGCCAATGTGACATTTTAGCTATGGCTCATTATATATGTGATATGTTATATGTCTACTTTCACATCGTTTGATGGGTACTGGTATGTCCATACCATATATAATGTAATTCACACGTGTTTGGTAGAAAAGTCTTCAGGCATTAGCTTGTCCGTTCCCTTCCCAGTGGCAGACTGGGGTGCAGAGGTGACCAATCTATACCAATATCCGTTAGGACACTACCTCCACTACCTTTAAAAAGAAATAAATAACATGTGAGAAAGCATGTGTTGGTTTTTAGGTGCATTTTGGGTGGCTCTTGTTGCAATTTGTTGTTGTGGTTTGGACACACTTTAATATAAATTCTACTGCCCTCCCCAAAAATATATAGTGTAATTTTTTTTTTTTGTTCTCCCATGCTTGTGCCAAAGCTCTAGGGGCGCTGTGGACACACTTTTTAGAGGTAGCCATACATTTTCTATGCACCTTCTAAAACACGGTAAGGGGCATTGTAAAAATCAGAGCGTGGCACACATAATCGATTCCCAACCGATTGGCTACAAGGCCAAGGACAGGAACCAATCTTAGGGTGGAACATGCGTACAAGTCAATCAAAATACAGAGAAACCAGTAAGATACTTGAACGACCGTCTGAAATTTATCGCCATGTCTGATCACTTTTCGATGCATTTCTTTTTTTTGCAATTTTGATCACTTCCATCGACTCGGCTAAAAAGGATCTACTTGAAACGATCGCACAGATCAAACAGTATACAGCCATGTTAAGTTGATCAAAAGTAAATATCGAAACGTGAAATGGCCAGCTTAAAAGGGCAGTGAGCGTCTCCAGTCCTATCCCATGGAGATGGTGTGAGATGAAGGAACCTAATCTCATGAAGTGACCTGAACCTGCAGAAAAACTTGTACATGTAGTCCATTCTAACATATTATAGGAACAGTTGGTGTCTTTACCGTGATATGGAGTAGTCTGATCCTTTTTTGTTGGTAAGGGGAATCTTTTTCTAACAAACGGGTAAAATATTGGCTCTACAGTGTTTTGGATTTTGTATGTGCTTATGTTCGCTGTCTTCTGTATGTCCCCACCCTCCAGAACATCTAACCCTCTGTTGAATGTCTGTGGTCTTCATATTTCCAAGCAGAGGCTCAGGTGTGAAACCTTGTTACGTCTTACTACACTTCCACCACCTTTTTTTCACGTGTGATTCTTTATAAAGACCTGAATAATACCCTGAGTGCAGATTTACATACCAGCACAAAGTGCTTCTAATAACCATGAGAAATGTACGAGAGGTTACCTTTTTTTTAGATTTTGTTGGTATTTTTTGCTGCGATTGGACTTTGTATTAGGTCTTCACGTTTCACAAGTTGCTTAGCACACATGTGAAACCTATGACACACGGTTCAGAATCTTTTGTATTACCTAGTGCTTTCTCTTTCTGATTATGGGAACGGATTTCTAGTAACGAGGTACGTGAGATAAAACTGGTGTGTCATTTCCTTTCTTATTTTACTAAAATGCTTCAAACTGATAGGTAGCCGGGTTTTTTTTTTATTGTATTCATGCAAATTGCTGTGCAGTCGTTTACTCTGTGTAAAATATGTTCACATGTTTTATACAGTACAGGGGATTTCCTTACAGAAGTGAAATAAAACTGAGTAATCCTGCTTATGTTTCACGTTCTTTCCCCCTTTTTATTAGCATGGTGGATGTAACCACCGAGTTTCAATGAAGGCAGGTCATGTTTGGTAGAAAAGGGGCCAAATGGGGGGTTTGCCCAACTTTCTGAAAACGATACTGTCTCTTCTCAAGTCAAGAGCACTCGGACATGACTCCAGGTGTAGGTATCTCTTGAAAGTTTATGCAAATATCCAAATTTCATGATGGTTGGTGTTAATTAAAGACACATGCATATCTAGGTTGGCTCCACTAAATCACCTCAAAATGTACTTCTTGAAAAAATTGGTCTAGAGACCGTAATGCTTAGGAAAAAAATAGCTAGATAATGCTGGATGTCCGACAAGGAACGTGCAGACTGGTCTACACAACTTTAGATAACTAACACTTCTGAGAAAAGGCCCCCACACACGCAATGATGACCTTTTGTGCCGCCGACCAATGTATGTGCGCGCTCGCGGCCGTCTGCAGAATCGACTGCCGATTGGGGGTGCCCACATGGGGCCTCAAAGCTCGGTCAGCCAGAAAACGGACATGTCTGTAAATCTCTGGCCAATGCCACTAGCCTTGTATGCCTAGCTTTAGAGTTTCATTCAATCCTTACTAAATATTGGAGGGGGCAAAAGTTTTAACATCTGGTGGTAACTGCACTGACCTGCACAAGTCCTATTTTTTTGCCTCTGTTTTCTTCCATGCTTGAGTCATAGACTACATTTTTAAGCCCTTGCTCATTGCAGCTTTGTATAGAATGTTCTGGAAGTAGGCTATGTCACTTTTTGTTCTTGCAGCAGTGCCATGAACACAACTGCCCATTGTTTCTGGTTTGATTAGACAAAGCAGACCCTTGTTAGTCCTCTCAATCAGATGAAGATGAGAAAAGTGCAGATCCCCCTTTCAGCCATATTTCTGCTAAAGCAGGTTAGCATATCCATACTTAGGCCTTGATCAGTCAGGTTCAGTATACTGCGCTCTTTGCCTCCTGCCTCTAATCATCATACACTTTAACACTTAAGCTGACCATACACCTTTAGATCTCTGTCAGATATCCTTTAGATCTACCAACAACTATGTAGTATAGGGTCCTCTGCGATTAAACACAGGTAGGCTTGTTTAGAAATTCCCTCATAATTTTTGGTTTTGGTAAAACAAAAAGAGATCTAAAGCAAATTTGACAGAGAAATCTAAAGGTGTATAGGGACCCTTAAGCCCCCCCATACACCTTTTAGACCACTCCATACCATTAGATCTACCAACAACAATGTAGTTCCGGGTCCTCCCTGATAGAATACTTTGTGATTGGAAGGTTTAGAAAGGTCCTCATATTACATTTAGCAGAATTCGATTTAGTAGAAGAAAAGTTGGTTGTACAGAAATTAATTTTAAAGGTGTATGGTGGCCTTTTGTGATTTACATGGTTGACAAGTATTGGCATGATTTAATTGTCTATAAATTAATATCTTAACATGTATTGGTTCATTTTGAATGATTGAGTGTTAAACCAGAGCAGTCTGTTATCTACTATAACCAGTTGGGTATTCTTTTGCTGCTTTTCATCATCCATGTTCTGCAGTGATTTATCAATTGTCTGCATTGCCTATTTCATATGACCTATTACCACTGTAAATGACTTTAAATAAACACAATATAAGCATGACATGTATACTTTATATCACCACCTCCCTCAGTTAATTTTGCCATTGTGTAAAACAAGTGAGTATCCCTTGCTTATTGTTATCCTAGTTTGTGCAGATGCTAAGAATTAGTCCATATGATGCTGAGCATTGGTGTAAAACCCCAGTATTTCAGCTGAAAGCCAGCTCATGTAATTAGGGGGATGTTGCTGATAAAATTGTTTTTCTCTGCTGGCGCGTAAGTGAAAGGAACTGGTTTAAACCAATAACTGCAGTGTTCTCTCAATCAGCGATGTTAACTGTTAAGCTGCTTCAAGAAATGAGACTAATTGGAGAATTTTTTTTACCCTTCTGATGTTTAACAGAAGATATGTTGGAACCTCTCTGCTATTTTTAATATTGTCCCAGAGCTTCTAAAATACCCCTCAAAATTGGACAGGAGTATAAAAAAAGATATAAAAAAGCATTACAACTGCAAATAGCAAAAAACATACATAAACTTATCTTTAAATGCTTAACAAGGTATCAAACTAGAACTATTGCCTAAGTACAGACTTGGTATTTGCAACAGTGGTAACAGTCAAGGTCTCTTGGTGGCCACCATCCATCAAGAAAGGTCTAATTATGTTGCTGCTCACTGGTTCGGGTGGAGAGATCAAGATGTCGCAGTAGAAGGGGAGTTGTCACAGTTGCTGGCAAATATTTTTGTGTATTGGTGACAATCAATGGCACTTTGGTCACTTCTTTTAAATGATCCAAGTATAACCAAGCTTAATAGTTATTTGCTCAATGGGGCAAAGAGGGCTCTGTGTTCAGGGGAGAGCCCGACATGTGGACTTGAAAGCTGTCATGACCAGCTGTCCTTCAATTATGAAATTGTCCAGGAAGCATTAGATTCCCAATACATTTAAGATAGTGGTTGCCAAACATCCCCTGCAGGCCCCCCTTTCTTACTTAGGAATATTGTAGAGCCAGCCCCCCCCCCCCCATTCAAACAACACTGTTTCAAATTAAGGGCCATTTCACACTAGCAGTGTTTCCCTTGCAGTATTGTGTACTAGTGTCCTCAAACTTTATTTGAAATGCAACTCGTACAACTTCATTTGGTTTTTAAATGCAGAGACATGCATCATATATGCACATGCCAATCATACAGAAACATTCATGATTCAGCCTGTGTAAATGCACTCTTAGATTCACCTAAAATCAATGTTCATTCAAACAACATGTGGTCGTAGCACTGCCTAGATCCAGAAGGAGATTAACACAAAACACAAGTTTCTATTATAGGCACACCAAATCCAGGATTTGGTTTTGAATTTCCTAGAATCCTAAGAAATATGTAAGCAGTTGTATCGGAATCCTGTCAATTTAAAACACAGGCCTATAGAATAGAACAAAAGGTGCATTAATCTATGCTACCAATCAGAAGGCTTCTTTTAGCAAATGTTGATTCTTGGAATATTTGTTTTGTCTTCTGCTTTTCCTATTAATATTTTTTGTACTTATTGATACATAAACTATGCTTTTGATATGTTTAAGCAGCTTACAAAAATTTTGTCCACTTCATTTCACAGTATATTATCTTGATCTACCAATAAATAAAAACTGCAGACATCATCATGTCTTAGATTTACAAAAACATTGAAACATACACAAAACCTTTTTTTTTTTTTCTATTATTGACTGAAAATTTTTCTTTTTTAAAAAGAAATGTCTAAGTTAATTTCTGTGTAAATGACGCAAGAGTGTTATGTCCCATGATGTCTTGGATGTCATATAACATTTTGGGGCTTCAAATTGTAAATATAACAATTGTATGGGTTGCTTGAATACTAAATTGGCATATTTCCTGCTCTTGTACTAGACCTTGGAGAAATTGCACGCAGGTAAGGAGCTCTGTGTTGGAGTATCATAGGTTTGGTCCATATGGCAAACCACTAGATCATCATTTTATATTCCAAGTTCTCATTTTTAGTTTAGAAAGACCAAACCTGCTTTGTGTCTAGCATTGCTCATTGTGGCTTTGTGAATTCCATATGCGTTTGTAGGAGTCTGGGACTTTATGTTCCTCTGAATCTTGTTATGAATGTCTGCTTCGCTATAAAAACCACTCCTTTTTGTGCATAGCCTTTAACTTATTGGGAAAATAATACCTTTTATGCAATGAAAACTAATATTCTGTTTTGACAGCAGAAAATGTAAAGAAATTTCACTTGATAAAGAATAAAACTATAGATACCCAACTACCCTTACCAGGGTTCAACTTGCAGTAAGTAATGTACTGCATAGATTTGTTTAACCCCACCCAGTGTAGAATATAATTACCAACATTGGTAAAACTGAGCTACACTCAGGGTTGCTTACCTGTTCCAGGTGAGCTGGCGCCTTCTCTTACTGGATCCACCCCACTGACATTGGTGATAATGCAGGGGATGTGTGGGGTGTCTTCACCAATCACCTGTATTGAAATACAGTTATAGGCTTCCCAAGACCTCACAGATCCGGAGTCATTTATGCTGGCGGGGTGGGGGGTTGGTATGAACTTCAAAAGGATTACATGGTATATGTGTTTTTGTTTTGTTTTTTAACAGTAATACAGTACAAATGAAATTATTACAGTTATAATTACAAGTATAGAGGTAAATAGGGCATTGGGAGGGGGAATAGGTCCAGTGTCAATTGGGAGGCACTTATGGTGCATTAAAGCAGGAAACATATTGCTCGATATAGAATCCATTCGAGGTTCCCTGCAGCAGTGCGATGACGTCATCACGCCTGATATTGGAGGAGGTGGAGACACCGACGATGCTTTGCATGGAGACCTGCGGTCCCTTGCAAAGCAATGGACATCAACCGTGGTTTACGGTCATGTCCAATATCCTACAGGGATAGCCGCATGAGATATGGGCGTGAGTGCGCACGGCGCTCAAAGCGGCCATCTATCTGGCCCATATCTATAAGTGTGTTCCCTGCTTAACAGTATCTTGCATCAGACCGGATCTGGGACCCAGAGGTCTGAACAGCATTATCTCTTTTATCCTTTTGATCCAATCAATGCAGACAAATGCATTTTATCTTTAAATAAAAGCGACTCCCAACCAAGGGGGTAGGCACATGTACTAGGGAGGTATGCAATTGGTAAGGCACTTACGAAAAGTGTAAAAGTTTTACCTATGATGCATATTAGTCCATAATTTATGTTCAAGCCTCCATATTGAGGAGCTAGCATGCACAGGACATTAGCTTGATCCATACACATTGTAAGCTTTTTGGAGAGATAACAGTCAATGTTTCTGTTAAGCCCCTTAGAAACGTCATTGACGCTATGCAGAATAAATACCGTCACTGCTCACAAATAATCATAGAACGGTTTTAAAATAGAAGTTGTATGCTTTTATTGGTAGGTGGTCACTATTCATCTCCCAGCCTATTCAGCATGCCACGATCATGTTTTTAACTGTCGCCCAGGCTGAAGGAGGGAAGCGGGAGTATTTTTGTTTTCTCTTGTATCTAACGATTACCGGTTGACAGAATCACAATTCTAACCACCCCACACACTAAAGGATTAATTATAGACACAAGAATGGCCGCTGGGCATAAGAGATGAGTTTTCATGAAGGGTGGAAATGTATCGGAGGTTTGCAGATTCTCCCCGTCCAGGCAGAAAAGAATACAAATGATTACAGTATGCTAATAATTGAATTCCCTGCTGTGTGCAGCTAGTACCATTCCACTTAATGCGAGCCATGGAGCTTGCCGAACTACTCCTCGTAGCACTAAACGAGCAATGCTTATGGCAGCACTTATCGCCTGTGTTATTTTGCCACTCAACTATATTTTGATCTGTGTTAGAATTTTCTATTTCTTTAAATTGCTGATCTGTTGTGGATTCTTATTTTTTTCTGCCTCTTATACACTGTCGATACTTGCTTTGACTAATGAGTCGTTGATTGTCGAAGGCAGTTCCTGTCCAGTTCTGTGGCTTCAATGTTTTTAAAATGTCAAATGTTTACTTTTTTTTAGCTTAGCTAATTGTTTGGCATCCACTTTCAGACATGAGGCCCAATTTTAAAATCTTTGGCTGGAAACCAAAAAGTAAAGGACTCCTTTTCACATTTCATTAGGCTCAGCTTAAATAGCCGTTTATAGAACTTCTTTATTTTGAGTTTTAAACTTTTAACTTGTTTTTAGTTTGTTGTCTTGGTATGGAGATTAGTGTGATCCTTCTTTTATTTGATGGATTGTTCCTTAAGAAGGCGGAGTTGGGAAACACCTGATGCTCAATGATATAATGGGGAGACTGAACAGGTGACTCGGCTCATTTACAAAACCATCATTGAAAATTTTTAGCTTTTCCCCTTTAAGTAACTGACCTTTTAGTTACTTTATTATTATTATTATTTCTTTCTTAATGCATCATTTCTGTTGCATTACATTGATGTAGGCCCCATAAGGGTGACCATTTTTCTCTGGAAAAAATGTTTCTGTATGTTGCGACTCATAATTTATATATATATATATATATATATATATATATATATATATACACACGCATAGGGGTGCACATAAGTGGTACTCTGGTACTCAAAGGGGCCAAAAACTACCCTGTTTCCCCTAATATAAGACCTGCCCCGAAAGACCTAGCTGCTATATCCCCCTGTGCTTCTAATATAAGCCCTTTCTCAAAAATAAGACCTGCCATGTCCCAGAGAAAGCTTCCATATTTAGAAAAGACATGGCAGAAGGCGTTTTGATACTTCTTCTAAGCCCAGAAATAAGCCTTAGTGCATTTTTCGCACCTCAAATTAATATAAGACCGTGTCTTATATTCGTGGAAACATGGTAGCTAATCTCATTGTTGTATATTAAAACTTGTACCTTATGTGAATGTCTATAGAGAACTTCAACATGATAGGCTACAGATATGTGCTGCCATACTGCTTTATAATAGAAGTGAGGGCAGATGATTTGGCGCACATATACTCTTGCTTGGGATTGGGACCACGCATTAATTTACTATATTGTATTGTATTAATTAACTTTATTGAATCTGCATTTTAAATATTACCTTAAAAGCTTACTGTAATCACTGGATTAAACCGTTCACGGTCTCAAACATTCAACAATGACAATTCGGTTTTGTATTTATTACTTCCAAAAGATGTTTTTTTTTAAATGGATATCAATATCATGTTTAAGCTGTATTTGTATGTTCTATGTATCTGTTTCCAAATGTGTAATCTGTTTAAAAAGATCTCTGTAGTTGACTACGGTGTTAGGTGGCATCTGACAGGTACATTATATCACGTTTAAACCAACTTGGCAAGCGTTGGGAATCCAGCTGCCAGCTACTTACCCTGTAATTGCTTTCTCCTCCAGCTTGTATATCTGCCTGTCTCCCCTCTGTTCTTGTTCACTTTCTTATTTTGCCGGTAACGTGCTTTAAATTTTCGTATGTTTTTGGGACGTTTGCAGGGTGCCCCTCTGCCGAGGTGACCTTATTGTGCAGTAAATACTGTGGACAGTGTATGTGTGTGTAGCTCCTGATAAAACTTTGCTCCAAGATGAATTGATTTTGTCTATTGATTTGTGGCGGCATCCTTGGGTGCATAAAAATACACCTTGATTATACACGGAGAGCGGCTAGGGAAGACTTCTGGGCATTTGTGTTCTTCTAGATGCTGTATTTAATGCATGGACAAAAAATTAACTTGGTGGCTCAATCGACAAAGCAACAAGCAATAAAAATATACAAATACTTACACATACCACTCATTCAGTGTACCGCGGTCACGCTATGTTATGACTGGCTAATAAACAATACAACATTTTAGAAACTCTTGTTTTTTTCAAATTTTAAGCCTGTATTTTAGGCTTGTTTTTAGCCCTGTAGGCTCTGAAAGGTTCATAGAAGTCCAAAAGATATGGGATGCACAAATGATGCCCTTGTCAAGAAATTCATATTGGTTATAGAACCTTACAGATTGAAATTGCATGGGCCATAAAAAATATTGCCTGTTATTCCCTAATGCATTTTTGTTTCTATAAAATTTTTTTGTCTAATTTTTTATTATCTCTTTTATATATCCTTATTCAGAACCAAATCATAGAGTTGATGCATATTACTGCAATGAGCAATGGTGTTCAGTAACATAGGACAATCAAAATGTAAAATTTGTGCAATCCAGTTCTTTTAGCTTGCCGGGGATCACCGTATGTTTTTTGTTTGTATTAATTTAGAAAAGCGAGGCTTTTTTTGCACCCCTTGTTTAAAATAAGTGGGCCAAGTAAACCATTATGTTATTTGTGTGGAAATAAAAGCTGGTCCTTTTTTTTATCCATCTGCTTTAAAGAAGAACAGAAAGGTTTTATATATTATCCGTGTGTGTGTGTAAGCGTTCACGAGTGTCCATATAACCTTATATTTATAGTTGGGTATAAATAAAAGGAGAAGGATTCAATAAAAGCCTGTTATTGCTGCAGTACAAAGTTAGAAATGTTTGAGGTCTCAGTTACTTGGCTCACACACGAGGTAATGAATATTTTATAGGAAAGGAAATACTTACACTCCGAGCCTTTTTATAGTCTGGCCTCTCATAACGCTACTAACCTTCCAGAATTGCAGGGAGAGACAGTTCGGAGAAAATCTTGCAGCCACAACTTGACATTACAGTGACTCCAGCAGGAGATAGATGTATTTTTCTTCTACTTTTGGAAAACATAAATGTTTGATTGAATAGAGTTTTCTGGTCTACATTAAGGAACGTTGCTTAAAATATCTGGATGCTTGTTTAACATGATCTCAACCAGTTGCAGGTTTTGAGCCTCTTTCTGCGATGGTCTTTATGGTTTTGTCCAAATATTTATTTGTTGTTGGTATGCAGTAGAGAGCTGCCTTAACCTCCCTAGCGATATGCCCGAACCCAGTTCGGGCAAACTGAAGCTGCAACT
>CM070038.1:79776656-79799491 GCA_036250615.1 Ptychadena robeensis
TGTATCACTTTTGGTACAGAAATCTGCACCTCAGTGAACCGCCAGGGAGGTTAAGCCTCTCATACACCTTTAGAACAGTCCAAACAATTTCCTTTAGATCTACCAACAAGTATGTAGTGCCGGGTCCTCCCTGATGGCATACATTGTGATTGGAATGTTTATAAAGGTCCACACATTACATGGTTTTGGAAGAAGAAAAGTTAATTGTACAGGAATTGTATTGTAAGATTGTAAGATGTATGGGGGCCATCGCAATTAATCAAACTTATACCTGTAGGGCTTGGTTCATGTGGGCAACTAGTCTAAAAAGCACATGTGCACAGCAAGACATTACAATACTTTTAGTAATGAACTTGATGCTGTTTTAAGACTCGCATACATCAAATCTTGCTGTATAAAAGACGCCTTGAGAAGAAATCCTGGCTGTGGCTTTAACCAAGCTGCTTAGTTGAAGTTGAAGCAAAATGTTTGTTGGCCTTTAAAGAAAAAGGAAAAAAAAGATGCTTGTGTGTGTCTCTCCCTTGGTATTGGAGTTTACAACTTGTCAAGTGTAGGGTCTACCTATTCCACATTGATCAGTAGACTTTACAGTTAGGCCAATGTTTTTATGTTATGCAAAAACATTCTATTTTAGGGGTTCGATGCAAGGGTTGAGTGTTGGGGAAAGTCTTGGCATGGGTCTTTAGAAAATTGAGTTTTTTGGCTAATTACAAATCTATTCATTGGTGGTCTTGGGCTCCAGGAAATCCTGTACCTACTGCAGAAAACAGCCACATTGCTATTCAGGTTAGAGATATAGATAGACTTAAGTCTTTGTGAATAAAACCTTAAATGTAAAATACTAGAAAAGAATACCATGTCCAAAGGACTGGGCTTCTCAAAGAGCTTATAGATGTATTTAGCTTACGGTGCTAGAAACAAAGCAGAATCGCAATAATCCTCTAAAATCCACACATTCGATTTTGACGTTACCCTGAAGTTACATTATAACATTATTGATTCTGATTGGTTCCTGTGACTGCTCTATGAAACTTGCTTTGTTTCTTTGGATAGTTTCTTAAATAACTCTTTTCATTGATGATTCAAGGCTCTTTCTATAGTCTTTTGGACTACATTATGTTGCATTAAAATTTTCATTACAGGTTTGCTTAGTTTTTTGGGTACAATAAATACAGACTATTGAAAACAAAAAAAAAACATTCAGATAAGGGATGAATATTTGATGGTGTTAAGTTCAGGAACTCCACGTGATGTAATTTCTAAAAAAAAGCACATGCTCTTTTTATTCTTGGTGGCAACCAAGTGGTAGCAGTTGAGTTTCTTACAAGGTTTCTAGTTAGCACTGCGCCTGCCAGCTGACATTCCCCACCTATCCAGTTAATTTGTGCCGCATTAAGAGTTAAACTCTCCTGATTTATATTTCTCTCAATAGCCCCAGCCCTATAATCTGCTTTCATTTCAAACGGAGCTGTGATTTATAGGGGAGCCTGCTTCTTCTGCTTAGAAATGAGCTGTTAAACATATGCTATGTTTGACATAAATTTGGAATTTATCACTGTTGTCAAAAACTGCCTGTTGGACAAAGGTGCTTATTAAGGCAATAAATGACCTTAAATAGGTTTCTGTCAGACTTCCTAAGCATTGTGCTGGCAATGTGTTGCATGGAAAAAAATCCACTTACACTATGACTTTGGATGAATTGGATCCATACGTTACAAGCGAAGTGTTTAATCATTTTCCTTGAGTTTTTTTTTGTTTGTTTTTATGTTTAATAAAAGTTAATTTGCCACAATCATAAGAAGCTTAATGTTAACAGATTACAACATTTAAAGGCAATTTCATCTAGAATACCTGACTCGAAGCAATTTGTAAATTCAGAAATGTAGGATGCCATCGATGCATTGTAATCTTGCCCACTTTTCTGGAAATAGGTGATTGTAAATGGTCAGTAAGGGAATAGGCTACACTCTTCTGTTGCAACAAATCATATCGTGATGTACTTTTTATGTCTGTATTTACAATACAGTTCTTTGCACTGTAACATATACAATATTTATTGGAGAAATCCCATGTTAAGTCATTTAGTGTTCAATTAGTACTGACACAAAGCTTAAGCTGGAATGTTTTTGGGCTTCGTGTGTGTGTGTGTGTGTGTGTGTGGTGTTACTAGCAGAGGTGACCATATAGAGTTTAAATGGCAAATGTCTTCAAGCAGACTAGAAACCTGGTACATGAAAATGATCTAGAAACTTTAAAAAGTATATATCATACACTATTTAGTAAACCATTATCACCAGCATTGGGGTGGCACACCTTTTTAAAGTTGAAACTGTAGACAAAATATTGTATGACATGGAATCCTTGGCCTGCTTCTATCAAAATAAAAAAGAAACTTTTGTTGAGGTTGGTTTCTTAGTGATTTCAACCTGTGCCAATGTAGACCATTATTGTACTGTCCATTTGATGGCATGAAATGTGCCTTTTTCACAAACTAAATATGCCTATTACTCAAGTACCTCCCAAAGGTTCTTCCCAGTTATTGATGTCTTTTTGTATTTAGTATGGTGTGCAAGTTGGCTGGAGAAGTTCTTAATATTACTGCTACATTACAAATTTTGAAGAATATTCATATGAAATTTACCTAAGAAAGTATTTGTGCTGCTGTAATTTCACATAGAGCATCCATGCCTGCCATGTTTCATCTTCTCTCGCTTACAAACTGAAGCCTGTAACTAGGTATTGATTGGTACGTTACCTCCCGACCTCATGTCTGCAGCTGCCGTATCTGCCTCTGCATCTGTCATGTTCAAATGCGCAATCCGACTAATCTTGGCAGCAAGGGAATGTGTCCTGAACCCCCCTCTACATTGTATTGAGATATCCATCGAGGTAGGACACAGGCAGGTTCGGTGTTACATACAGGCAAATGAGTAAAAAAGTGTGTGTGTGTGTGTGTGTGTGTGTGTGTGTGTAGATATATATATCAGGATGAATAGTTATACTTTTTCTGGGGTGTGTGTTCTCTATAAAGGTGCTAGGATGCCCATTATATCCACTGTGTAAATAAGTCACTATAGGGGTTTGGTTCTTGACACATGACCAGGGATTTGGGGATACATCTGCCCTTTGTAGGAAAGCTTGCAAGAAGGACTTCATCATCCATTCCACCACCTTGGTTCATTTTAGGAACTGCCTCAATCTGAGGGGCTACATGTGCCTCTTCTGATATCCTTTTCCCCTTTTTAAAGCAAACAAGCCCATCCTTGCTACTAGTATTTATAAAAAAAAAATCACTACCGTTCAACCGCATGAAGATGCATAGAGGTAGTAGTAGGCTGGGTTTTAATAAAAAAAAAACATTAAATAACATGGTTTGACCAAAGCACGAGGATCATTTTATTTCTCAAATTGCAAGCAAGGTTTGGTTATTTAAAGGGTAAAGGTTTGGAACAAGGTTAAATAAGGTTTTTTTCATAGGTTTCTGTACAATTATCCATTTACCAGCCTTGTCTAGAAGATGTTTGCACAACTTGTAATAAAAGAGCTTGAACTTTGCTTCGTTTACCTTTTTACTTCCCTAATAGGACAAGTGCCCTTTAACAAAAATTGGACAAAAATGTTTTACCTTATCTTGTGTAATCAGGGATTTAGCAAATGAGCTTGTTTTTTAGATGGTGAAATCAGACGATGGTAAAAAAAAAAGAGATTAGGGTCGGCAATACATGAATGCAAAAACCTCCTATTGATGCAAAAATTTATGTGCTTGGCTGTAAATGGAAGCAAACGTCAACAATATTGTGATAGATCTGTTACGAACAATGATGAAACCAGATGAGGATGGTGGTGGTATGGTATATAAATCTTATTTTATTTTGAGGTTATTCCAAATGCAATTCTGAGATGAGATAGTTCTAAATAAACCAAGCTATTGTTTCAGTAGGTTTGTTTGCATACGGATAGGGACACCAGGTTTCGCTCCCTGAGACTAATTGTTTTTTAGAATTGGAGACTACCTTGCTGGTTTTCTTAGATATTGAATATTCAAACGTTACCCATAACAAGTATTGGGTTTCTGCAATCAGACCTTCAATTGTTAGATATCTGTAAAGTAGTTTATATCTGGAGGGATATTAGGACTAAAATTTTTCCCTGTTTGTAAGAAAGTGATTGTGTGATTACAGAAGACAGGCTCTCACAATTAGCCGTCTGTTTCAGGACGTTAGTGCAATGGTCTGTCGTGTATCAAGGGAAACAACAAGATGTGAATCAGAATGACTAAAATCCTTGCAATATATATAAACTGGCATAAAGCCGCCTGGAAATATTTCACGTTGGAGTCCTGCAGAACTGGCTGTGCACCATGCAAACGTGGGGCAGCAAGTCATGTATATGGATGGGCCATACACCTTTAGATCTCTGTCAGATATCATAAAGATCTACTAACAACTATGTAGTATAGGGTCCTCTGAACTTGAACACAGGTAGACTTGATTGTTTAGAAAGTCCCTCATATTACATGGTTTTGGTAAAATAAAAGGAGATCTAAAGGAAATCTTACAAAGAAATCTAAAGCTGCATGGAACCCTAAAGCAGGGTACAGACACTAAGATATGGGCCAAATCGATGGCTGCTTTGAGTGCCGTGCACGTTTACGGCCATCTCTCTGGCCCATAAAATATGCGCCCATCACTGATTTGATCAATCCCGCTCGAAAACTGCCATATTGGACATGACCGTAAATCAGGCCGATGCCCGATGCTTTGCATAGAGACCGCTGGTCTCCAGGCAAAGCTTCAGCGGAGCTGGGGAGAGCAGAGTTGTCTCTCCCAGCGCTGCAGAGACCCGACAGCAGCGTGATGATGCAGGGTACACGGCTCGAATATCGTACCCTGCTTAATGCTAGCCATACACATGCCGATAAGCGGCCGATTTTTAATCTGACCGACGGGCGTGCGCGCTCGCGCTGTCAGTCAGGGTAAAAATCGGCCGCTAATCGGCATGTGCCCACATGGGGCGACAGATCCCTGTCGCCCCACTTCTCGGCCGGCCAGAGAACGGACATGTCCGATGTTCTCTGGCCGATGGGAGCCGATGAAAGCCGATGCCATAAGCTGCAATAAGGCTGCGTCTTCATTGCAGCTTATGGCCGGCACACAAAGGGTGCCCAGCCGATTGAAGGGGCCCCATAATGCAACGGGAGGCTAACATGATGACGTCATCACGTTAGCCTCCCGGAAAGATATCGGGACTAGTCTGCCTACACACATCGGCGTGTGTATGGCAGGCATAAGACTAAAGGTCCCCACACATGTAACGAGCGGGGACCGACAGATGAGCTGTGGGGAGCAACGTTAGGACGTCATCACACTGCTCTCAATCGCTCACAGCATAAGTTAGTTTGGATGAGGACACTGGTCCCCATTCAAACTAATAGCATCAGCCAGAGATTAACGGACATGTCTGTTTTCTGTCCGACCGAGCTTTGGCCACATGTGGGCACCCGCGCTCCATGGCCGATTTTGCAGACAACCCGAGCGCGCACGCACATCGGTTGGGGGCAAAATCATCCACGGCTCATTACGTGTGTGTGTGGGGGACGCTTAGGCATCAATAATGGTCCAATACATATATTGATAACTCTCTATTTTCTATATTTGTTTAAAGATCATATTTTGTTTTTATTATAAATGTCAAATTCTTTATACATATACACATTTTATACAAGCAGCATATTGCTGGTCTATTACATAAAAATAACAAATGTAATCTCTCCTTATATTTTTAATTTAGCTAAATCTTACAAATTCTATTGAAATACTGTATAGTTGGAACAAATAGCGCTGCCGTTGAGAGACTTATTGCAGTCACACTCCAAATTATAGCTATTTCCTAAATCATTAGTGCTTTCAGATTCTTCCCCAGTGGGGTGTTTTAGATCCTAATCCATGATTATTATTCATGGCTCTGCTGTAATTCCAGATAGATCAGTCAAATCTGTCAGTGTAATCTGTGAGTTTTATCAGTTAATTGAGACAAGTTGATCCCACTATCCTGTTATTTGTTTCCCTTTATTGTACAGATAAAGTTCTTTGTCCTTTGGTGGAAACTGTTGTGTCTGCTCTATTCATCTATTTTAAGAGAAGATTTAGAATGCATCTTAGCTGTTAAATATAAAGCAGGTGAGAGAGCCTTAAGTGACTGTAATCCTAAATTATCCATAGGATGCTGAATATTGATAGCTGAAGTTGCCAGCTATACAAGGATGTGCATAGTTAATTGAGCAGATCTTCACTATCTTTCTAAGGGCGCCCATACACCTTTTAGATTTCTCTTCCTTTAGATCTCCTTTTGTTTTACCAAAATCATGTAATATGAGAGGGACTTTCTAAACCATCAAGTCTACCTGTGTTCAATCACAGAGGACCCGGCACTACATAGTTGTTGGTAGATCTAAAGGATATCTGACAGAGAGGTCTAAAGGTGTATGGCCAGCTTAAACCAAGAATGGAAAAATTGTGACCAGTGAAGTGGCATGAAACTGTTAAAGCGGTCAACTGCTTATACAGGCAGTCCCTGGGTTATGTACAAAATATGGACTGTAGGTTTGTTCGTAAGTTGAATTTGTATGCAAGCCGGTGTTTGTCTCAACATAATATCATTATAGCAGTAGCTAAGGCTCCAGTGATTATGGACCCCAGGTTACTACTAGGGTGGTTGGACCGCACATTCAGCTGCCCACTGCGGCTCAACCACACTAATCTTTAACAAGAGTTTTCCAAGGAATGCACACAGTTTGTGAGCAGTTCTGAAGACTGGGTTGGTCTAGGTCAGTGTTTCTCAATTCCATTCCTCAGGGACCCCCAACAGTGCATGTTTTGCAGAAAACCAGAAACATTCACAAGTGAAGTACTTAGTGTCTCAGTAGAGCTTATTAAACCTCAGTGTTTTTCTGCATAACATGTACTGTTGAGGGTCCCTGAGGTCCGGAGTTGAGAAACACTGGTCTAGGTAATGCTGGATCTCCTACATTCAGGAAGTGAGCCAAGTTTCATCTGACTTTTTGCATTTTCTAATGCACACCAGGACAAGTTCCCAGTATGAACCAAAATGTGGCTAGACATTTAAGGAGTAGCTTATGTACTCTTTAAAGGGCTATAAAATGCCTTAATTCTGTTGGGTGGTTATGGCAGAACAAAGCATATTACCATTTCCACTGTGGTAAGCAGCGGTTACATGACAGGACATCAAGTCTATTTACAATATTTTGTACTTGTACTATCACACCAAATTACTTTTATAAACATGCATACTTGTATTATTATTATTTGCCTTGTTGAATGGTCATGCTCTGTTGTAATATGATGGACACTTTGAAATGGTTAGTAGGTCCTATACACCCATTTTTATCTAGCTCACAAATAAAAAAAAAAAAATATATATAATGTCTATAAATTCTAGAGGCAGGGGCCACATACCATAAAGCCAGTAACTGTTCTTATTTAACTCCCTGTTCTTTCTCTGACTTATGTTTTTACTTAGAACAATGCAATAAGTGGAGTAAACAAGTGCGCAGTAAGGCACAAAAGTTTTTCCCCTTTCTTTGGAACTTCGGAAGTTTTAGAGATGGCTGGCAAGAAGACAGGAATTCATACCATTCCCTGCCAGCACTTTTCTCATGAAGCTCATGAGTACACAATGTTTTGTCATATACACTACAGCTACCAGGAGATTTGTGCATTTGGCTAAGTTAGTTCAATGTGTTGCAAGTTTATTACCCCGGCTTGTTCTTAGAATTTATTATTTTTGTTATATATACACATTTTACACTTGTTTTGCTTAGCTATTTTTCCACTTTGGAAAATGTGGTCAAAAGCAACAATGTGTAGTACTAGTTATTGCAGGAGGATGTGGGTAAGGTGTTGATAGATACAGGTATGTACGAGAAGTGCATTGCTGAAACTTCTGTAGGCCTCAAAGTTATTGGTGCAGAAAGAATGGTTGAAGAAACAATAGAACAGATGAGCAAAAGCCGACATCGGCTAATTAGACCCGATTTTTTTTTTCTCATTGTAGTGTAGCTGCTGTGGTCAACTAAACTTTTCTACAGTTCATACTATATTATGCTACAGCTCAGGCCTACAGGATTGAAGCATTGCTGTAGTATTACCTAAACAATTCATACAGATTCATGGAATGATATGGAGAATGAGAAGTCCAAACCTATGCAAGGAGTCTATCGAAGTAATTGTATAGAGCAGTGATGGCGAACCTTTAAGAGACTGAGTGCCCAAACTGAAACCCTACTTGTGTATCTCAAAGTGCCGGCATGGAAATATAACCTGAACTACACATACACAACTCCTATACACACACTCTACTTTCTTATAAGATAGAATAGGAGAGGGAAGGGGAGCTGTGTGCAATAAGAATAGAGGGGAAAAGAACCCACAGTATTGAGAGCCAATATGCTGCAGATCTCTCCTCTGTTCTGGCTGATAGCTTGCATGCCCACAAAGAGGCTCCGAGTGCCACCTCTGGCACATAGGTTTGCCATCACTGGTAGGCTCCACATATAGGTTAAAAGTCCAAAATTCTTAATTTGTACATTAACAGATACTACAACAGACCAAATTCCCTGGCATCTTCTCCTCCCTGAAGCATTTCACCCAAAATGGTGGGCTTATTCATAGAGTGTATAGGGGTGTTTTGTTGTCCTAAGTCTATATATTTTTTTTTTCATTGAATAGTGTTGTTTTACCTTTTTTAAAGCCCAATGGTTGAGCTCATTGACCATTACCTAAATAGGGTTACTCTTACGGCTTTGCAAGATCTTGTTCTCCTTTAAAAAAAATATGATGTCCAATAAGAATAAACAATATATTTACTTCCAATTAATGTGAAAATGTGAGGCTTTCATTTTCTTGTGTTTGGATGATCAAACAAATTTGATGTACAACACATTTTAGCAAGTCTTGGTAATATACATATTTTAACAGTATACATTTTTGTGAGCCTTTTGTGATATTTGATGTTTTGTGTATCCTGCAGGAAGCTTCATAGTGGCATGAAGACATATGGCTGTGAGCTATGTGGGAAGAGGTTCCTGGACAGTTTGAGGCTTCGGATGCACTTGCTGGCTCATTCAGGTAAGAGCCATTTTGATTAGACTTGGTTAAATAGTAATACACTATATTACAAGTTCACAAAGCTGATATAACTGCGTTGTAGATTGAGTATAATGATGTCCATAAAAAATCATAAAGAAGTGTAGAATACGGACAAGCCAAGAGCCATATAACTTGATTGAGGTTAACATCTGCCAGCTGGGCATCAGCAGCCTGTACTCTACCGGAACCCATACTTCTGTGCCAGATTCATATGGTAAATTGCACTCTGTAAGTTGAAAATTTGCATGTAGTGTGGCCAATTTTCCACACAACTAATTGTCGATCTTCATGGGTCCAATAATGATTCATGGTTCATGTCCGGTATTTAGATTCCAACTTCCTCAGACTGTTATCCGTCTTATCTGTTATCATACTACCAGCTTTGCTAAAACAAATGAAGAAAAAAATCCAGGCTGTGGGATATATATATATATATATATATATATATAATATATAATGTAGAACTCAAACTGTTTTTTTTTTTATTTGGATTATATACCCCCTGGCATCCTCCTGTAGTAGTCATCTGAGCCCCTTATACCTCCCATGCTTCCATATTGATCAGAGAGGTTGTACATCATGTTTAAGGACAAACACAGGTTTCTCTCCCTACTACTAGTCATGAATTTCCTTTTCTCTGTATGCACTTTTCTTGTTATATGGTGAGTTTATTCTCTTTTTGTGAAATTATTAAGCATAAAATCCTTCTTCTTCGGCTCACATAATGTACTCCTCATGTCATGAATACCTAGAGAATATTAACTTAAGTAGTTGGAGGATCTTTATACAATACATTTGGTTAATAATTACTTTCATCATCCTTTTACATGCTTGGACTACTGAGGTAAATATATATAAAATTATTATATTAAATATATTGTATGAAGATTCCCACCTTGTTAAAAAAATGTAAGCTTCCCTATACACCTTTTAGATCACTTTTGTAGGATTTCCTTTAGATCTACCAACAACTATGTAGTGCCAGGTCCTCCCTGATAGAAATCATAGTGATTGGAATGTTTAGAAAGGTCCCCATATTACATGGTTTTGGTTGAACAAGAGTTGATTGTACAGCAATTGTTTGGTAAGATTTAAGATGCTTAAAAAGTGGTTCCCAAACTGGTGGGCGAGCCCCACTGGGGGGGCGCAAAGGTATTCCAGGGGGGCGGTGGCACTTAATTTTAACCTGTGTTTAAATAGGTAGGGGGGCCTCGATAATGTTCCTAAATAGAAAAGGGGGCCCTGCAAGGAAAGTTTGGGAACCACTGGCCTGAAAGAAGATTTTATGCCTCAGGTTTATTAAAGGTTAATGGGTGCGGGCGCAATTTTGGCCACAAACCTCAGTGGTGCTGGGTTGGTTTATTGGTAGAGTGGTCAGCTGATATCCAAGGTAGACCAGAAACTAACAGATACCTAGAATAGACCCCAAATTTTTGATTTTTTTTGCAACCTGTAGTGATCTGAAACTGTATAATTGGAAAAACACGGCCAATGCTGAATAAATAACTGATCAGTGCCGAATGCTTGGCCATTCCCTTGTTTTCTTTTTCTTAAGAGAATCCAAATATTGTGCACGCCCACTTATTGGAAACTAGACTTGGATGCCTCCAACTTCTGCTTGAAAAATAAAAATAGCCGTCACATTAAATATGTATTCTGGCAATTGCTCACCACTGTATAGTGATTAGGAGTGACTAAACAAGTTCATCACATATTTTCTGTTCAGAGAAAAATATGTTTCAACTTTCTTTTCTCACATGTTGACATTTTAGTTTTTTTCCGTCTTCCTTTGACTTTGTCTACTATTAATCTCTCTCTTTTTCCTTTCCCAGTTTCTTTCAGTCTTTCCGCAGGCAGCTTTCTGTCTTTCCTTTTTAATATTTCTTGTCCATTTTTTTTGTTTTACGTTGGTGGTTTGGGTTTGTTATTGTGCAGCTGGCAGTGTGCCCGCCCTGGGATCCTGCCAGCGCTCTGGTACAGTATGTACAGTGCTCTGAGCCAAGTGTATCATCATGCGAGATTACAGATACATGCTTTTTCTATTTTCCTCCCTGCTCTGTAACCAGGGGGTGGAGCACAAAGTGCATAACCAGGGCACCGATTTAAAGTGTCCATTCTGTTCTGCTCTCAGTTGCTCAACACAAACTTGCTCTTCCCTGCTGCACACGCACACAAGTTGTTAAAGCACCACGAGATTCTGTAATAGAAGAAGTCTTCCTGTTTCCCTTTTAACTTGCCTCATTTTAACCCTGCAAATCTCATGTTGATTATAATATTAAGCTCTGTTTTCAGCAATGTTGGCTCAATGTAGACAAAGTATACCAATATTTATTGATGTGAAACTGTAGCTTTCTTCAGGTGAGCATTTTATTATAATATGCAAGTCATTAAAAAAAACAAAAAAAAAAAGCAGAACTCCTTATTCTATTTATACTGAGATTAATATATTATCCTCTAGAGTAGGGGCAAGCTTTTTGACTCATGGGCCACAATTGGTTCTTAAATTTGACAGAGGTCAAATTTTATGTACAAATTTTAAAGTACAGATTTAACCCCAACACCCCTTTGGATCTTTACCCAAAAACCAATGCAGTTCCACTTAATATCTCTCCTGCTACCTGTGCTTCAATGCCCTGGGGCAATTACATTTCATATGATACCTCTTTGATTAATAGGAGATAGTCCTTTGTCTTGACTATAACTTTCAGTGTAACAATCTACTGAAGCACAGACTCTAGGAGTAAAAATTCAAAGTTACCATTTCATGACCTGGTTTTGTAGATGGGTTACCCATGAGGTCTGTCAAGCATAGGGAAGCCTTGGCTTATTTTAAAGGTACGGTTTTCTTTTACCGAATTTATTAGTTCCACATCTTCTACATGAGCAGTGAATACCTTTTCATTCTATGTGCTGACCTGAAGTCTTGCATTTTTAAAAACCGCAGTAAATCTCAACCATTGCGTGGCACTTAAGAACCTTTTTTTGGGTAAGTTGAAACCACACTCCCCTTTTTGTTGCACTCGGCCATACATCTACCAGCCCCTACTTAACTATAGAACATAATGTTGCCAATGCACCCTAGAAGATGACATTTTAGCCATTGTTGGCTGATCCTGGGCCAATATAATCTTTTTGTATATTGGAGAAAGGAGTGAGTTGATCCTCTCTAAAGTAAGCAAATGATGGGAAGTTCTGTGTGTTCTTTCAGCCCAGCTCCTCCTCCTCCTTGCTATTCCTAATGACCACACACTCTGTACACTGTCACACTTTCTTGGCACTAATAAACACCCTACAATTAAAATCCTGATTGTCCCTGTATCATTCTAGCTCAGTGCTGGGTACATTATATTCCTGCATGTCTAGAATGACACATCATGAATATTTTTGTGGATTGCACATTACCTCTCACAAGACCAATTTGGATGAGTTCTTGGCAACTTCCTTGCCAGGCAGGAGAGGTGAGAAAAAAGCATAATGTCTCTACTGTCCATGCCGCAGCTAGCATTTAATAGTTACTTTATACTGGGTTGTTATGTGTTTAATGTTGTCCCTAGTGACCAGGGTGAAAATATTCTGCTTGGCTCTAGATTTAAGAGCAAAGCAGTCAAATCAGAGTACATAAAATATTATTCACAAATTTTGGTGAAATTTGAAATATTTATGTAAAAATTACACACCGCATACAACTTTCAAAATACATTGAAAGCAAATACAATTTTTTTATTTAGTAGTATGAAGGCTAGATTGTGTAATGTAAAACGGGAAAAGTAGGTGAGCATGAATTTGATCAAATTTAATGAGCAGACACCCCATTTGCTAACTTATCTTGGGCAATGCTGCTATGGTACTACAAGACTCAACATGACAATGTAAGACAAACTTTCCTTGCAGGGCCCCGTTTTTCTATTTAGAACCATTATCGAGCCCCCCTCCCTATTCAGACACAGGTTAAGTATGAGGGCTAGTGCCCCCCTCGAATACCTTCGCGCCCCCCAGTTTGGGAACCACTGATGTAAGGAATGCATTGTACATGTTTACGTAAGCAAACGGGTCCGTTCCCAAAGGTTTTTTTATATGGTGCCACATGCTGATCGTGTTGGCTACATATGCTGGTACATTAACCATCCATATATCACGATACATCCATGATGGCCTCCATTCCTTGGCCCCATAGATTTTCTAAGGTAGCCATACACTGGTTGATTATTTTGCAATTAGATTTACAATCCATTCCTTTACAGGAACATGTCCAATCATCTAAAATTGATTTCATGTGGAATCTACCAAAAAATCTACTGTTTTAAGTTAATCGAAGGAAAATTAACTGTGTATGGCCAGCCTTAGGGCATGTTTCTATGGTGTGGAGGGCTCCTTCGGCACCCCCTGCACCAAGCGCATCCCTTGGCTGGGATGCCTACAGAGCCCATCGAGATACCCGCCCACCATACCGGCTCCACGCTGTGGAGACAGCCGGTACAGTTGGCTGTTATCTGGATGGGCTCCATCGGCATCCCTGTCATGGATTGCGCAGGGGGTGTCTATGGAGCCCTCCACACTGTGGAAACATGCCCTTTATGCCATTGGATATAGATATGTTCCCAGCTTTGTAATTTTGTGACCTGCTATTGTTATTATCGTTTCATGTTTCCTAGAGGCGGGGAATTTGAATCTGCCCGCGAACGGCGGGCTTTTTTAAAAGTCCGCTCCGCCCGTTCGCGGACGGACACGGCCGAAGTTCGGCCATCACTATCAAACGTGCTGGACAAATTTTATGCAAGTGATCAAGGTTTAATTAGTTGTGACCCCTTTTGTCTATTGTGTCAAACCATATAGTCATTTGATATATATATTTTTTAAATAGCTCTTCCTCTTTAGCTAGCCATACACGGCACGGATTCCCTGGCTGATCGATTCAGCACCCGATGGATTCCGGCGATTCCGCCGGCATCCACAGGTGAGAACGATTAGCCAATTAGGGAATCCGATCGTGGCAGCCCACCTTGTACGGCCGGATCCGGGAGGGATCCGTGTCCGATGGCTCGCCTCCCGGACCGCAACGCCCCCTGATCAGAGCAGAATCGGACCGAAAAGACCAACAGGTTGGTTCTTCCTCGGATCCGATTCTGTGCCCCTGATCCATCGGATGCGATCGCACGGGCAAGGTGGGCTGCAGGGGATTCCGGCACGATGGATCCGCGTGCACGCGCCCGGAATCCATCGTGCCAGAATCCGGCACGAATCCGTGCCGTGTATGGCAGACTTTTTGCTTTGCAATCCTCCAAAGCCTGAATTGATAGTCATCGGTGAATGAAGCATTTTCTCAGTAACTCGCTCTATTCAAGCATAGCCGTCTTAAAAAAAAAATATATAGAGTTGTGTGACTCCAAGCTTCTATTACAGACGTGATCGGTGGGTGTAGGACATACGTCTATTGTGGAATCTTGCTGTTATTTGTCTCCTAGATTATTATGTCTCCGTCTTCTGTGTCCTCGTTTTATTAATGTGCCCAGCAGTGTTTCTTTACCCCAGCACCCAGCCTGCATCTTTTATGTGTGTAAATATATACCAATGGGCATGTGTATAGTTTTATACGCAGCATAAATGTTGATGGAACTGCTTGCTGTTTGTACACAGCCCTAGGTCGGAGTCTGGCCCTCAGCCGGCACCCCCAGCCCTTTCCCAGAGTGATGTCATGGGCGCGCTGGCAGGTCTCGATGTTCTGCCAGCATTCCACAGCGTTTATGATCACTCGCAGATGTGAATCCAAGAACACACTGTACCCAGAGACGAAATTAATGCAGGCTTGAGTGCTGTCCAACCCTGATACAGAGGAGGGACCGCTGGAGGGAGGGGTGGGGGGGGGGTGACAGCACAAACTATTTAATGCTGTTTATAAATTATACACCGCCTGATGAAAAATACACCCCCCTTCCCTTCCTCCTCTCTGCCTTTATTTTATCCATGCCCTGACAGCCGGAGACGGAGAGAGGCTCAGTGTGGTTTGAGCTCCTGTTTTGGCAGATCTCATAGAAGACATATTTCATAAACTCAAAAGGGGGGTGATGATTTTAACCTGCTTAAAAAGGTGGGGGTTGATGGACTAGGGGGTCTTGGCACTTCACCAACCTGACCTAAAACATTTTTTTTCTTCTTCTGTTACTCTGTGCTAGAGTTGTTCTTCCTTCACTGTCTCCGTTTTTTTCCTGCCTCTTGTATTCGGTAGTAACTATTGATCTTCAACAGGCTACAAACTTGTTTTCTTCAGTAGAAGAAACAAAACATATAGGCTTGTTGGTCCTATTTCTTATTCTTATTCTCCTTTATTATTATTATAACTGTGGTCAGCTTTTCATCCCATAGTCATTTTTATTGTGCAGAAATTTGCAGTTCAGCACTAGTAAAGCCCGGATGCTTATTGTGACGTTCAGTCTTCATATGTACATTTCAAAGGAGATACAGGTTATCATGTATGTAGATGTAGAGTGTACAGTCAACAGTTTAACATTGAGCTGTATACAGGAAATACAGGCAAGTCCCATAAGTACTTAAAGTATTTCTGAAGCTGCTCCAACAAATTCATAGTATGGGAAAAACATTTTCATAGTTTTATTCCATGGTCATGGGACCACATAGGTGCTTTTTCGGGCCCCTTTCTGAGTGAAGGCGCAAGGTTTCTGTGTGGGTTCCTAATCATGTATTGCTTCATATGCACACTTGATTTTTGTTGCCTGTTACCATCACTGGTAAAGATCCAGCATCTGTGGACTACAATTAATAAAGATTTTCTCTGCCTTAAGTTGTCCATACACCTTTTACATCTCTCTTAGTTGATCTAAAGGTGGTCATACACAGGTCGATTTCCCACACAATTCGCGTGCCGATCGATCGACGAGGAATCGAGTGCAGCCCACCTTGACGATCGACCCCGCCCGATCGACATGGCCCCCAAATCGGATCGGCCAGAGAACCAACCTGTTGGTGTTTTCTGATCGATTGGGCACACATCAAGGGGCGTTGACATTTGTGAATCGATCGACTGGTAACAGAATCGTCCAGGAATCGATGGCCTAAGGTGGTAGGCACAGACTTGTATGGTCGATCGATCGATGCCTGTGGCTTCACCGGAATATATCGGAGCTTCTATCGATCGCTCAGAAATCGACACATGTATGGCTAGCTTTAAGGATATCTGACAACTATGTTGTATAGGGTCCTCTGCTATTGAACACAGGTAGACTTGTAAGTCCCTCATATTACATGGTTTTGGTAAAACAAAAGTAGATCTAAATCTGACAGGTGTATGGGGGACCCTTACTGGAAAAAGAAAAAAATCTGCCGAAACCATTAAATTGCTTAAGCTGGGTTTACACGTGTAGATAATTTTTTTCATTCGATCAACATAGAATGAACGATTTTTTGGTTGATTGAACAAAAATCTAGAATGGCCAATTTGTTCAATAGATACATTTTGTTGACATCTAACAAAAAATCGTTCAAAAGGTCATCAAACATGTTGGTAAATTTTGATCTGTCATTGTTATTTCTAATGTATTTTCATTCGATATTGGCGGTGAACGAACAAAAAATCTAATGTTACATTCGATAAATGAACGAATAATGTTCAACAGCGAACAAAAAATTGAATTGGCAGTTGAAGAAAAAGTCTACACGTGTAGACCCACCTTAACACAATTTAGGTGTTGCATTTCCATATCTGGTTGCTGCCTTTAAGAGAACGCAACCAGTATCCATGTTGGGTTAAAGTAAGAAAAACCCACAAAATGTGCATGGACCATGGCCATGTTGGAGACCCAACGGGTCACATACAAAATACTGGGGTTGGATTCAAGACCAGTCACTCTAGACAAGAGCGAGCAGCAACCTGGTCTTCAATACCACAAAAACACAAACTTTTACAATGTGTAGGTAATCTAAAATACACAAAATGTTTCAAGGAAGAATACCCATGCCTTTTTTAGACCCAGCTTTAAAACTGAATAAATTGTCCAAACATTACATGCAACTTTTAGATTCATGTCAAATGCCTGGTGTACAATTTGGGCAGAAAAAAAAACCCTTTTGGGTTGGTTGATCAAGGGGGGTATTGGCAATTGGCTTCCTTTTTCTCATTGAATGCCTCGTTAGAAGATAACACATTTTAAGATACTGAAATCTGGTCCTAATATTTTGTGAAAAAAATCCATGGTCTGAATCCATGAGATTTCATCTTCTGTTGTGTGTTTTGAAGGGCACATTGAGACTTTTACGCAACAGGTAGCAGCAGAGAAGAGGTTAACCCATCCAGAGTCCTAGGTATGGCAAAAGCATCTCCACTACTAATGTTTATCGCATGCCCAACAGGCAGCTAAGGTTTAAAGCTCTGCGTTGTTGCTAAGTAGCAGCTCTTCTCCCCCCATCTCCTCCCTCCCGTACTGTAATGGGCTTATTTTGTATTCCATACAGCTCTGGGTCTTATTTTTGTATGCAAGACAAAGTGTTTTGATGGCGGATGGAAGCAGCCTGTGTCTAGAGGCTGTTTGGAGTTTTTATGCTATGTACAGTACACACTGTGCTTTTTGAGCAGAACACAGACTGTTCAATCCTGCATTGTTTCTTCTCCTTGCTCTGAGAACATCCAGCGGTTAGGACTGGTCTGTCCTGAAATAGTACACTACTATGGCTTGTTTTATATTCACAAATGCAGCTTTTGCATACATCTCTCATATTTAGTGAAGAAAAACCTTACAGCTGACGGCTATTTAATGGGACAGGATTAACAAGCGCCGTAAAATATTTCTTAATGCGGAGCACAAGATCAAGCTTTGGCATTCAGCTGGTGACTTCATCCGCTGCCATTCATGGTACAGATAGCAGACGTAGATAATCCACAAAGAGTTTTACAATATGTATCAATCAATATTCACTTTTCTAGAGATATCTATGACGCTTGCCTATCGGAGATCTTGTAACCGATAACATAAAATATATTTTCCTGGCTATGCACCTGATCATTCTTTCCAGGTCAATAAGACTGGATTTTTAGGTTTCTTTTAAATGTAACTGCTATAGGTCATTATATCGGCACACACATATGTTAACAATGAGTTTCCTTCCCACTGTCCGGACAAACGCACAATGTTCTGGTTCATGAATCGAATGTGGTCAGCGCTGTTAAAGTCTGATAGAAAAAGAAAATAAGAAAATTTACAACTTATACGACAAATCAGTCACCTGAATATCTTGCTGTGATCTCTCTGTTTTGCATACTTAATCTCACCATACACGGTTATGCCAAGCTATTCGAATTATTTCCAATGGCTTAACATGCGATGGCAAAATCGACGATCGGTCATACAATGATTGCAGTGCGCACCATCTTGGGAAATCAATTTCTGCTTGGTACTTTGGATAGAGGGTCCCCATTCAAAGTAACAGTGATCCAACAGAAAATACAGACATATTGGATCGATTTCTTGTTCGGTTCTGGTCGATGACTCAATGGGGACAGCCATCGATTGCCAAGTGATATCTGTGAATGTGAGCTGGGGTCGGTTGTTTGGGTATCTAATAAAAAATCGACCCATGTATGGCTGGCTTCACAGTCATCCTAAATAATCCAAATAGCTTGGTGTAACGTATTTGGCATCTGTTTATTTTTATGACACTGAACATTATTCTTGTATTGAGGACATTGTATTCTCATCTTCATCCCTTTTAGTGAGTGCTACTTGCAGGTCCAATGATTTGGTTATGACTGACGTTGGAGATTCTTCTCTCTGTAGTGAAGATAGGATCAGGATGATGGCCCTGAAGTCTACATCCTTAAACAAGTATATACTAATAGGTTTCTAGGAAGACGCATATGTAGGGCCAATGACACCTGATTTTCCCACCTATATATCCATGCGTATCGGCATGGTTATATTCACCTGTTGAAGCCCTATCTTCTAGTTCTAGGTATGGATAGGCATGTACAGTATGTGGCTTTCCTCCTGCAATCCAATGCATGGGTTCTGGGTTACCAGTAACTTTGCCTTTGCATTATGAGTCAGATGAACAGGTATCAGAAGAGCATGGTGAATGAAATAATGCACAGAATAGAGCAGGGCTGTGGAGTCGGAGTCTGAGTCGGAGACATTTTTGGGTCCCTGGAGTCGGCAAAAATGGACGACTCCGACTCCTACTAATTGAAATTTTTTTAATTTTTTTTTAAATTAAAAAAAATACTGTCAATGTGCATTAACACAACAGTCATAATGAACATAATGACTTCCTGCTATAAGAATAAATACATGCTGGTATACATTACAGCCCCCTGTGACCCGGCCTAAAGGCCTCCACACATGTACCCCGAGTGCGGGGCCGACAGACCACTCAGATGCAGCCTAGAGTGCACAGTGATGAGGTCCATCATGCTGCTCTCCAAGCTGACGGGCAAGACGCCGTCCGTTCATTGAGACTAACCTCGCCAGATTATCGGACATTCCCCGTCTCTGGCCGCCGAGCTTGGGGCTCAGCCGATCTGTCACCCCATGTGGGCTCCCCGATCGGCATACCCCACCACGCCCATGGTCGCAGCAACATCGCCCGCCGCTCGGTCGCCTGTATGGCAGCCCTTATCTCCCTGATAATGATAATGTTTGTTGCCGGACTAGAGCCGCGTGTATAACTGCTGGCATACACATGCCGTAAGCTTGAATCTCGTGCATATCTGGACCGGTCCTCCTGCACACCATCGGGTGTGTATGCAGCCTTAAGTGAGGGATGGATTGCAATGTTCCGGCTGAACTGTAACGCATTTGAAAACCGCTGTCAATCAGCTGAGGCGACAAATATTAATTGTAGCTTCACTTAGTCTGACCTGGGTCCAGGGAAATCATGAATCATGTTTGGAATGCCCCTTCTCCCTTCCCTCTGTCGCGAGGCCTTCCACTCTCCCATTCTCAGCGAAATCAGAACACTAACGCTTGGCACACACGGGTAGATCTGTAACAGATTTGTGTACAATCGCACGTGATTGTGTACTCTAATCTGTTTACAACCTACGCGTGTCTGCCTCCTTCGGGCGGGATCAATGCCGCTCAAAGGAACTTGATTGAACGGGGTCCACCACTGTTGAAAAGACCCCGTCTTTGCATGGAGACATGAGTCTTCATGGCAAGCTATTAAAACAGCTGCGGCTCTTGCTTCCTCCACCCGTCGTCTGTCGTTGTGAAGGGGGACCTATAGCGCAGCACTCTCCTTGGAACTGTGTGAGACAGGCTGCTTATCCTCGCAGCTTGTGGCGTGTTTTGTAAATTCACTTGCCACGGCAAGCTGGATACGGGTCCCGCATTGAAGCCAGATCGATGTGGCTCATGTGGTGCAGCATAGATTTCCGTTCAATTGATCCCCGATCAATCAGAGCGTGGGTGCTGACTTAAGGAAACAGTGGCAGGTTTGCAGCATCGTTCTGGCATAAGCTTTGTAACTCCCTTTCTCTGCTTTAATTGGCCATATGCAGTACAGTGTTGGTTTCCTTAGGGGCGCAGTGTTCTGTGGTTAATGTATGATGCCTTCCTATTCCTTCATGATGGATACAATACATTAGCATATTACATACAGAGGAGTCGGAGTCAGAAGAAACTGAAACTGAGGAGTCGGAGTCGGGGAATTTATCGACCGACTCCACAGCCCTGGAATAGAGAGTGGGCTTTTATACAAACCCTGCCAAGTCATGCTTGTTCTATGCGTATTTATATTTTCCAACAACCTGGTTTTTAAGGGAGGGGAAAAAACGAAGCATGATGGCTAAAGGTTTTCATGTTGGCCAAAAGCCTGACTATGGATCCTTGCTTTCGCATGTTGTTGATGCTGTGCTAGGATTATCAAAGGGAGATTAGGATCATCTGAAACGGTCATTTATAAATATCTGACTCCAGACATTGATGATGTCCATGCCCTCATCTGTTGCCCAATACTTTGGATTTCAACATGTTTTGATATGCTGATGAAATGTAGGTGGACCAGATGGTCACTAGTGGTCACCATGGGGAAGATGGTTCAGAAGATTTATTACGGTTTTATGTTTGGTATCAAATGATTGCATGTGACCATCTTTTTGTTAGATTCACAAAGGGGACAAGTAATATCCAGTCATCTGGTGTCTGCGAAGTAGTAGATTTAGCTGTCCTTTATAGGACGACTCTGCAACTACCACTCTGTACCTTGCATAAGCAAGGTCTCAGATTTGATTCCTTACCAGGACACCAACTGCAATGAGTTCTGTTCTTCTCCCTTATCCCAAAACATTCTAGTAGGTTTATTGGCTTTGGCACAAAACTGACATTGCACAATGTTTAGCACTCATGACTATGGTAGGGACATTGCATATTGGGTTTGTAGGAGACATGAGACTATAGTAAAGTTTTGCATAAAGCTGTTGCCCGATTATCCCCAGTCATGTGATCTTTATGAGGAAATGTTTGATATTAATGGCAGCTTTAACTGTCATTCTAGTTTACACTGGATAAAGAGGGGCAGATCAAGTGAATGTAGAATCATCCATGGTCCTATTAAAGTGACTACCTATGCAATACACCCTACTAGGAGACATATGACCAATTGCCTAAGCTTTTTGTATGTCCAGTGCTGAAGTAGGCATGGAATAGTGATTTATGCAGTAAAGGTAAGTATTTCAGTCTTTTTATTGCACTTTATGTAGTCAGAAAGACTGTCAATGTACCTTCAAGAGTTTGTCGCTTAAGCACGTTTAGCATTCATCTTTTTAAATAAATAACCCCAAAGCATGCAGTTCATACAATGCAAAGTTATTACTTCAAGGAGTTGGACAGACTGTAACAAAGCTATAAAAATAAAATCACAGTAGAGCCAAAACCTGCAAAAACCATGTAGATTTAACTTTAACATAATCTGTATAGTCTCTGCTTACAAATCAGCCAAGTTTATTGTACTCCGCTGAAGCATAAAATCAGTACCAGTTCTCTCGTCTATTTCAACGATAAATGAGAAGTCTGTAGTCGCTGCAACAATCTTCGAGCACCTGAAGCCGCCATGTCTGTCCCTGCTTTGACACATTTACAGTGACTGTAGGGCAATGGGAATTACTCTTAAAGGGGACCTTTCAATAAAAGTCACAAGTCTGTAGGTGTTTCCTGTTATCAGATTCCAAATAACCACTTCTATCATTTTAAATTTATCCCCATTGGTGTCCTGTAATGGCATATAATTCTATGACCTGTTGGAAATTTACTATGGCTTCTCTAAACCCAGGTGAATCTATTCTCTTCCAAAAGCCAACTAGTTGGTCATTTACCATTCTGGTACCCACTTTAAGCTGAAATATCAATTTTGGATGATTGGTCCCTCCTAATAAGCATTTTCCATTTTGGTGGGGGTTCCATATTGATTTTTTCTAGACCTCTGACACTTGTTACTATTGACTGTTCAGATAATAGTAGGACTAACTATGGGCTGTTGAAGCAAAATAAATTACTGGCCTCTGTCTGGTTAAAAGTACTGTAGTTGCATTTTCATCATCAGGGATTTTGTATGGATTACAGTAGACACCAGGACTTGTACAGTGCAACATTGTCTATTGGGTTCTTGGACAGCAGAGACTAAAGGCCACCATACACCTTCACATCTTACCATACACTTTCTGTACAA